>VZTJ01002735.1:136884-210108 GCA_013397795.1 Orthonyx spaldingii | reverse complement strand
GACGTGGGGACATGGGGACGTGAGGACGTGGGGATGTGGGGACACGGGGATGTGGGGATGTGGGGACACAGGGACACAGGGACGTGGGGATGTGGGCATGGCATCCTCAGGCCTTTGCAGCAGCAAAACTCCCCCACTGGTGCCAGCAGAGATGGGCAGCTGGAAAATCCCCAGCTGGAAAATCCCTGCCTTCCGCTGTTTCCTGCACTTCAATGTCTGTGCTTTGGGGTTTTTCCCCTCTGTCCAGCTGTTTCCTGTGGAACAAAGAGCACAGCAGAGTGGTGCCCCGTCTTTTCACACATCACTGTCCCTTTTTTGGGTGTATTTCTGTGCAAAATCCTCTCACTTGCACTGAGGGCGCTGTGAGGGTTTTGGGGCACACCATGAGGATTGGCAGATTGTTTTCATTCTAATACAAATCGCTGCAGTAACTCGGTGCTGGTGCAGTCTGCTCTGTTTTTATGGAATCCAGAGCAGGATGAATTAAAAAGATGGATATTCATGGGTTAGTGGGAGGTGCTGAGCTGTGTTAGTGCGAGAGGAAAATCAACTTTTTCCTGCAGTCACAGAATCCCAGAATGGCTGAGTTTGGAAGGGAACTTAAAGCTCATCCAGGCCACCCCTGCCATGGCAGGGACACCTCCCACCATCCCAGGCTGCTCCCAGCCCCAGTGTCCAGCCTGGCCTTGGGCACTGCCAGGGATCCAGGGGCAGCCACAGCTGCTCTGGCAATTCCAGCCCAGCCCCTCCCCACCCTCCCAGCCAGCAATTCCTTCCCAATCTCCCATCCATCCCTGCCCTCTGCCACTGGGAAGCCATTCCCTGGCGCCTGGCCCTGCAGCCCTTGGCCCCAGTCCCTCTCCAGCTCTCCTGGAGCCCCTTTGGGCCCTGCCAGGGGCTCTGAGCTCTCCCTGGAGCTTCTCCTCTCCAGGGGAACATTCCCAGCTCTCCCAGCCTGGCTCCAGCCCTGGAGCAGCTCCGTGGATTCCTCTGGACTCTCTCCAGCAGCTCCAGGTCCTGCTGCTGTTGCGTGGGCCTGGGTAGATCTGAGCCTTCAATGGCTCATCGGGCTCCTCCTCATCCCACGCTCAAGGACAAAGCTCAGCTGATAATGAAATGTGCACGTTTTCCTTCAGGATATTTATAACCACGGCGAGAAATTTGCTCTTGCCTTGCATGTCAGACAGGTGGGAATGTGAATTCCCACAGACCAATTCCATCCAGGGGTGAGGACAGCGTGACCAGACTTTCTCACCTTCCGAGTTGCATCTGAAAGGGAGAGCACGAGCCAGTCCTCTCCTCCCTGGAATAAATGTCAGAAAGGACACGGCCTCATCATCCTGCCTCACCTTTCCCATCCACATGAACTCTGGCAGCTTTGTGGGAGTTGTTCAAAACCGCTCATTTCTGCCACTGATCCCAGAATTTCCATAATCTCACTGTTCACCAAGGCAGGCGATGAAGTGCATGTGTGGATTCTAATTACGTGATGATATGCAAACGATGTCTTCTAGGTGAAGAACCCACGATTCTGATCCTGATAAAAAGTTTAAAAACGCGCCTTTGGTTAAACTCAGCCTATGGCAGTCTCAGGGTAAGGATTTTCCTGGCTTTAAGTCCTGTGGCTTTTGCTTTTGCTGAGCTCAGAGCTATTCCTTAGACCTCTCCAGTTAAATATCCAAAGTGACCCCATTTCCTTGAATTATTGGAGTAATTTATAATTAGAATCATTATTATCATTATTTTAATGCTTTATCTTTTAAGTCACATGTTACTGTGAGGCTGGATGATTTTCATTTCTCCTGGCTGCCTTTCACAACAATTAATTAGAACAGGGAAACTTCTGGAAAGAAGGTGCTGAAGAGCCCTGTGGGGTTGAGACACCAGTGACTCTTGTGTTATGCTAAATCTGGAATAATCAGATCCTTGTTTTGCCTTTTCCCCTTGGTTTGAATGTTCCACGGGAAAGCTTCGGAAAGAAGATGGGGTGGGTGGAAGCAAAGGATTCAGGTGTGAGATCAAGGCTGGTCGGACATTTGAGGAAATAACCTTGAGTTGTGCCAGAGGAGGTTTAGATTGGATATTGGGAAAAATTTCTCCATGGAAAGGGTGGTCAAGCCCTGGCACAGCTGCCCAGGAAAGTGGTGGAGTCCCATCCCTGGAAATGTTCAAAAAATGTGTGGACTGAGGACATGGTTTAGTGGTGAACATGATGGTAATGGTTGGACTTAAAGGTCTTTTCCAACCTTATAAATTCCATGATTCTGTAATTTCCTTTGAAAAGATGAACCTGTTGTGAAAACCAGCTGAAGTGGCAGCACCAACTCTGCTGCCCCCTCCCCATATGCCCTTTAAAGCTGCTTTTTAATAAGAATAATTAAAATAAGAATTAATAAGAAGTTCATTTAGTAGGAATTCCTTCCTTCTCAGCCATGGCTCACCCCGGATAAATCACTGACATTTCACCCCACTTGCATCTTGTTTTTTTTCTTTAAGGACTCTTCCTCTTTTCTGGCCATTTTGGTACAAATCAGCATCAGGGTTGCACTGAGGATTCATTTCTTTAAGTGTTTTATTACTTTGCTGCCACCTCACAGTGACCAGAGCAGAAGGGAAGGGGATCAAACCTTATTCCAGCAACAAATCCACTCGGGGAAGGGTTCAGATCCTCCTCTCTTTAATGTCACTGCTGTCCCGTGGTGACCTGATGCTGAGATGGATTTGGTTCCCCCCGACTCGTGTCACAGCAGATACTGACCTGACCTTTACAAACATTAACATTAACAACATTAACATTTATAAATTTTCTTTTCCTCTGGCATGGGGAGAGAAATGGCTCCAAGTGGACAGGAGGGATCCTTCTGTCACGGCATTGCGTCGCTCATGGGTGTAGCAGCACATTCCCAACAAATCCCTTTCCAGCCTGGAGCTGGCTGCCCTCATCCCATCCACTCTTCCATCTTTATTTTGTCTGTGCCTGCTGGTCTTTGGCTTTAATAAATCGGGTTTTATGATATTTTCTACTTTTTGTGGTCAGCACCAAACACAGATTAAAGGTGAACCTTCTGTGGACTGTGGTTGATTTTTGGTGTCTTTGGGAAGGAGGAGTTTTCTTGGTTGTTTCAGTCCAGTTTCTGATGGAGGTTCCTGGTGGGGCTTAGGATGATCCTTGCCTGTTTCTGAGCAAATCTTGGAAAATCCTGGCTGTGTTCTGGCTCTAAGATGAAGTTTCCTCCCACAAGAGAAATGCAGAATTAGAGCTCGCTCCCTTTGGGTTTGGCTCAGAAGTGGCCAACTTTAAATTTCACTTCTTGCTGCCTCTCCAAAATTTAATTATGAACCAAAACTGAGTCCGAAGGGGAAAATGTGATTGCTGTCCATAGTTATATCCCATGGATAAATGCAAATAGCAATCTGGCTAAGGAATAAATGGGTGTAATTTTCCCTTTCCATCCCTTGGTAAGACACTTTGTGTGTCTCTTCCTTGCCAGGAATTCAGGTATCTGAATTGTTTTTTAAGTGAATTCAGATATCTGAATTCTCTGCTCACACACTTGGCACTTGTGGATTAATTTTTTGATTCAAACTCGCTTTAATAATGCAAATTAATTAAAATGGCCTAAGAAACAAAGCATCAACGTGCTCTAAAGGACAGCTCTGGAATGCAGCTGGTGGGGAGTGTTTGTGTGGAGTGATCAGTTCTGTGTCTTGGCTTTGGCACTGAACTTTTAGAGGTTAAAAATAAAATTAGGATGAAAAATTAATGTCAGTTTTATGGTCTGAATCTGGTGTATTCCCCAGAGTGGATGGGGAAGAGCAGGAGGTATCCCTGGGGAAGGTGCCCATGGTTGGAAGGAGATGATCTTTAATGTCCCTCCCAATCCCAACCTTTCTGTGAATCCATGGATTTGGTGCCGAATCCTTGGAAGCCCAACATTTCTTGAAATAATATGTTCTTTAGAGGAGAATAACTTAATAATGACTTCATGCACAGGATGTGGAGCTTTAAATAGTCCGTTTCTGGGAAAATTTGACTTGCAGAATTTAGGAGGAGCTCAAGGAGACCTCAGTTTTGCTTTGCAGTAAGTCCAGTGCAGCAGAAGGACCAAGATGTTCCTCTCACTGTGTTACTGCTTTGGATCAGTTTGGGGAAACTTAATTTATTTTTAATTCGTAAGAAGAGATTTTAAAGAAGGTGCAGACTCGATATAAATCCCAGAATTATGGAATGGTTTGGGTTGAAGGGATATTAAAGATTATCTATGGGCAGGGACACCATGCACTATCCCAGGTTTCTCCAAACTTCATCCAAGCTGGCCTTGGACACTTCCAGGGATGGAGCAGTGTTTTGATAAAACAAAACCTTTATCAAAAAGCTTTGATAATCGGAGATCCAACGAATGGGATCCTGCTCCTTGCAGGACTCAATCCCAGCTCTCCCAGTGCTGCCATGAGCTCCTCCAGCACAGAACAGCTTTGCTGCTCTGCTCCTCTGCCCGGTGAAGATCACCTTGTGTCCACCCCAACTCTGCCGTCCCTGATCGCACAGCCAGCACAGAATGTTTGGGGATGGAAGTGGATGTGTCCCCACCTGGGTGTCACCGTGCTCCTGCCCCCTCCCAGGGGTGTGGGATTTGCTCAAGCAGCCAAGCAATTGTTGCTTAATGTGCATCCTCTGATAACGACCGGAATGAATTTCTTCGAGGTGACACCGTCATAATTAATACAGCCCTCTTGGGCTGCATGGGATGGAATTGATTCCAGGAAGTGGAGATATTAAAGTGTCACCGTCCTCGTCCCCACGTGTGAAATGTCATCATCAGCTCCTGCAATCTGCCTTTATTACAGCCACATTAAAATGAATGTTTTACATCTTCATTGCAGCCTATTAACAGCATTTCCTTGATTTAAGGAACGGCTCCGGGATGCAAACGCAACCCCATTTCCATGAATAAATTTAGCACTTTAATGCTATTTATTTACTCCACGCTGTAAAATGGAATAAGATAAATAATGGGTCCCACAGGGGCGTGGGGTAAGGTGGTGATCAACTTCTCAGCAGGTCAGGAAACACAGCTCCAGTAAAGGAATAATGATGGAAACTCACGGGGCTCCCAGGGATGCTGTTTATATACCTGGATCTCATAAAGGAGGAATTACAGTGTTAACAACGTGCTTGGCACAGGGATTGGGATGGATTGAGACCAGAGGGAGGAATGTACAGCTGGATCACCGGAATCTCAGTGTCCCATCGGAGCTGGGGACAGCGGGAGTTTGGACGATCTGATGTCCCATCCATGGGGGATTTGCTGGCTGTTGGACACCTGGGTTTGCTTCTTTAGTGCCTGGAAAATCCACTCCAGGACAAGCTTTCTGCTCTGTCCAGTCATTCCTTGGACACCTTCTTTCCCTCCCTAAATTTGCCCTAAACCAGCACAACATGGCACCATTATTCTTTCCCTCATGGAATTCTCCATCCCTGGCATCCCTCTTTGTTGAATCATGGAATCATTTTCTCCAGGCTGAGCCCTTTTCCGAGCTCCATTCCCTTCCCTGGACACGTTTCCACCCCTCAATGTCTTTCTTGTCCCAGAACCGGACACATCATGGAAGCTGGAGACATCCAGACCATGAGAAATGGTAAAAACCCATGAGGTTGCCTCAGTTTCCAGCAGGATGAAGCACTTCTATTTCAGGTGCTATCTTTTGTTTTCAGCAAAACACCAGCTTTGCGTGGAGCAAATGGATTCTTTTAATGGGAACAAAACCATTTAATAGATAATTAATTCCAGGGAAAAGCTGCAGGGGTGATTTGTGGCCACCCTTAGTCATGGAAGCTCCTTGGCTCCACAGACACACCCAGAGCAGAAGCGCTGGACGAGGAACGGCCCCTTCAGGCTCATCCCTTTTCCAACCAGGCCTGCATTAAATCTGAATATAATTTGCATATCATTGAGACGGTTGGAATTCCCAGTTGGACAGGAGGATACGTGTCTTGTGTTCCGTCTCTTTTTCATCCTGGTTAAACAAATCCTTCCCCGTGCAGGAGAATAAAGCTTTCCGTGTGCTTTGGTATGCAGGAGCTCCTTCCCAGCAGCAATTCACACGGTGCTTGAAAGGAATCTTGCAGGAATGGCCTCCATTGGGTATTTTTAGGAGGGGGAGGATGGCATCAAAAAACCACCAGGGAGATCTCTTCTGCCTCTGGATGCAGATCCTGGAATAAAAGGAGCCAGTTGCTGCCTAATGAAAAGAGGAATTGGAAGCCTGGCACAGACTTTCGCCAAGATTTTCACCTTCCCAGGCAAAATCCGCTCTCGTTTCTCTGCCGAAAGCTCCAGCAATTGTGTGTGGAGAGGAGAAGCGAGCAGAAATAACTGCTGGACTAAGCAAAGTAGTTCAGGGACACAGCAGCCTTCCCTAATGGCGCTTTCATGGATGCTGGATGCTTTGGGAGGGGCGGGAATGATCCAGCTCTGATTGCTCTGGGTGAGCGAGGTTGGTTTGTGTGTCTGCATCTGCCCCGGTCTCATTTGTGGAATCACAAACTCTGCATCCCTGTGGTCTCCTAGGTAGGACAACGGGATAGAAAGGGCAGGAATCCAGTGGAGAGAACTTCCTGGCTCTGGTATCACCTGAAAAAACCTGATGTGGAGCGTGTTGGAGGAAACGCTCGTATTTCCGGCAAACTCGGCATTGGGGAAAGCTTCTTCCTGGTTTTAGTTTGAGAAACAGGGAATCAACCACAACCTGGCTTGGCACAGCCCCAGGGTGGGCACAGCCCCAGGGCAGAAGTTGCTTTACCAACGTGAGATGTTTAAACGCTCCAGGGAGAGCTCAGAGCCCCTGGCAGGGCCCAAAGGGGCTCCAGGAGAGCTGGAGAGGGACTGGGGCCAAGGGCTGCAGGGCCAGGAGCCAGGGAATGGCTTCCCAGTGGCAGAGGGCAGGGATGGATGGGAGATTGGGAAGGAATTGCTGGCTGGGAGGGTGGGGAGGGGCTGGGCTGGAATTGCCAGAGCAGCTGTGGCTGCCCCTGGATCCCTGGCAGTGCCCAAGGCCAGGCTGGACACTGGGGCTGGGAGCAGCCTGGGACAGTGGGAGGTGTCCCTGCCGTGGCAGGGGTGCCACTGGGTGGGCTCTGAGGTCCCTTCCAACCCAAATCATTCTGGGATTCTAGGAACGTCTTTTGGGATAGGCAGGATTGGGAATGGAGCATGGCCTTGCTTTTCCAAAACACTCAAGAAACAGAATAAGGGGATAGGAGGAATAATGAAGATGAAAACCCCGGCCTGAACTGCAGATGGAATTCTGTGCTGGGAAGAAATCCCAGTTTCTGGTCCTGTAGGAGAAAAACTTAGGAGTGGAAGGGGGATGTTTGACCGTTCTCACAGACTTTTCCAATAACTGCTGCTCTTCAGCCTGGAAAATCCAGATATTCCATCTTGGTCTTTCCATCCTGAGATGGGAGCACTGTGTGGCACCCAAAGCCACATCTTTGGTGGCTCTGTCCAGGTGGTGCTGAAGACCCCATAACGCTGGGAATTAACCCAGGGCCGTTTGTTCCTAATTCAAAATGAGTTTTGATGTCCAGAGTTGTCCTTGGCTAGTGTTTGAATGAATTAAATTCCAGCGTTGCCTCATATTTGCTAACTCGCCGTGGAATGAACTTGGAGTCAGATCCTCATTTAGTTAAAATAAATGTACTTCCATGGTTTTAAACAAATTTCAACCAGCGGACGTTTTTGCCTGGGGGGGTTTAAGAGGCTGCCTGTTGGATCAGGTTCTGAGTTGCATTATAATGAGCAGGAAATGTGGAATATAAGTGGAATTTAAGGGAAGAGGTTTATACCAGGCTGGTTTTTACCTCATGCCTCGTTTTCCTGATAGGAATGGAAACAAATGATTGTGCCACTGAACTGGGGTGGAAACAAATGGATGTGCCATCAAACTTGAGGCTCCAGGAGGAGAATTAGCCAATACAACTTTGGAATGAACGTTCTTTCATTTTCAGCCGGCAGATGCAGCTTTCCCTTCATGTTTTTGTTGTTTGGGCCTTGTGAAGAAAACATTTCAATGAAGGAAGAGAGATCAAGGGATGTTTTCAAAGTCAGCTCTGCCCCCCCAAACCTTTCAATCTCCGGGCTCATTTTCCTTACTCCGTGACCCTCTTGAATGTCATCTGCTCTTTTCCAGCTGTAAAGCCTTTCCCTCTCCCCTCCTTTCCCTTGTGGATCTCTTCTCTTCTGAGCTGGCCTTTCTTCCTTTGAGAGCCTTCGCTCCTCCTCCTCCTCCTCCTCCTCCTCGTCCTCCAGCTGCCTCACTGGGGCTGACACCTTCTGTCAGCATTACCAGGCAGATTAGAGGACTCAGCCTGGGGGGAACTGGTGCAAATTCTTCTGGGTCAACAGTTTGGTTCCTGATGATCCTTTGATTTCTCAGGACGAGATATCATTGATCCGTGTCAAATTTGTGGCCAAGCCCAAGTTTGAACGAGTTTGGGTTTAACTCCCTGAGGTTTTGTGGGGTTGTTTGAGGGAAACAGTGATTTAGAGGAAAGGAGAGAAGGTTTGGTGGTTGAGTTTTTGGACCTTTTCCTCCTGAACTTTGCATCTCTTGGGTTTTTAATTAATGGTCTCTTGGGGCAAAACAGAGTAAGAAAATCATTAGGATGGTCAAAGGAGATACTTGAAATTTTGGCAGGCTTGGCTTGGGATTCTTTCTGACTCTTCCAGGTAACTCTGCCAGTCCTTCACGGACCCATCCCCACGGCTGGGAGATGCCACTGGGTTGTTCCCACCTGGTTGTTTTGAACAGTTGCTGCATTTCCTTCCTCTGACACCCAGCAGAGCCTTTCTGGGTATCTTTACTGCAAAGGTTTGAATGAATGCCCCTTGACCCTACAGGAAAGGCCAAGAACATCCCTTCAGATCATGGAATTCAGGCCTTTCTTCCCACTCTGTAAAATGTTCTCCCTCTCTCTTAACACTGAGCTCTCCTATCCCTCCAAACTGGAAGGAGGTTGTTTTTCTGTGCTTTAAAATTCATGAATATTCACTGCAGAATTTCAGAGTATTTGGAGCAAAGGGGTTCTTCACCAATCTCCCAACCCTCCCTGCTTTTGTGATCCATCATCACCTGCGGTGTCCGTGGCCGTATTCCCAATCCTGTCAGCCGAGCCCAAGGAAGGGGCTGGAGTTGCTTGTTTTTCTAGGTCTCCTCAGGTCCGTGGCATCACCCATCAATCAAAAAGCTGTGAAAGGAGCTCGTTGAAGCTCTGCCAGCTCCTTTTGCCCCAGGCCGGGGGCCGAGCTCCGACAGCAGCTCCAGGGACCTGCCAGGCGTGTGCCAGCTCCGTCTCAGCGCGGACGCGGAAACTTCGGAATTGCACCCGGACAGACCTGGAGCTCGTGCTCCAAGGGCACATCGGTGCTTTCAGCACAAATTCTGTTTTTTGAAGACTTCATCTCTCAGCTCTCACTAAGCACACGAGGTCAGTTTACAAATCCTGGAGGGGGAATATTTATTCCATAAGAACAAAGTGAGGCTTGCTCCATAAAGAAGGAAAACCCAACGTGCTGATGTGTTTGCAGGGACCCAAACGATGCAAACTTCAATCCTGCCATGTCCCAGTGGTGTCTCTGGGGCTGGGCCTCTGGATAAGAGCCTTGGCTTTATTTACAAACTTGTGAAGACTTGAGAAGTCCGTATTAAAACATAAAATGGGAAATCATTACAGATTCTCTCTGCCACCTCTCTAAAATAATATTCTGCAGCATCTGTGAAAGTGAAATGTAATTTCAGTTTGTATTAGACAGTGACTGTGGTTAGAATGAGCACCCTGTGCTTTATTTTCTGCCCTAACATGTACTTAAGGGGAATTATTACTTTCTTAAATCTTTTAACTCTTCCAGTTTATTCTTCGCTTGCTGCAGGTAACTCAGTATATCGTAGTAAATATTTCTCTTGGTTTTTATAACGAAGGAATAAACACTTCTGCTCTAACTCTTATCTGTGGCACGGTTTAGGCGCTAAAGAGCCTGTTGTGTTGTTAAATGCTCTCATCTTTATTCATGTCCCGGGATGATTCAGCCTTCGCCGTGAATTACAGGATCAGGAGCACTTTACAACCTGTAGTAGCTTAGCTGGCACCCAGAATAAACAGAGGGGCTGTTTTAAGGTCCGTGTGATTTGTTCGTGCTCGTTCAGGAGGCTCGAGCTGAGCACTGCTGCACCCGGGTCCTTATTGGCTTTAATAACTTGCAGCAGACGCGGTGCTGAGGAGGAACCACGAGATTTTGGCTCTCTCAGATCGGTGCTGTCTGACGAGAGATGCCCTCAGAAGCGTTGCTGGCTGCCGCGGATGTAAATTCCCTGCCTGGATTCCTTAAATCCTGTCTAAAAGCAGAAGCGGGGGAGATCAGCAGCTCCCTCTGAACGCCGGTAACTCAGCTGCTCTGGCAGTAATTACCGCGTTAAGTTCCCTCTGTTTGTTCATCTTTACAGTAAATTAAGAAAGGAAGATTTGGGACTTGTCTGCCACGGAGCTTGATGGGCTTTGCAAATAGAGATGTGCCTTCAAAGAGTCATTTAGAGCAATTATTTGAGAGCAGTTCTTTGCTGATGGAGACAAAACACGCTATTAAAAGGGGTTTTTTTTAAAAAATAATAAGACCAGCACAGCAGTTATTTTCGTAATGTGCTCCAGTTTATGGCTTTTTAGTCTGGAATCGTGGAAACCCCCAGCTCCTTACAACTGTTGTTATACATTAACAGGGATTTTGAATTGCTACACCCATAGCTCTGCTCCCAGGAAAGCCCTGGTGAAGGGCTGGGAAATGATACCCGCTTATATTTAGATGGATTTTTCCGACTGGAGTGGGCTGACTGGGAAAAATCTGCATTTTAATATTCCAGCGTGTCGTTTTTTATTCTTGGAAAGGCAGCCCTCTCTCTGCCTTTTCAGGGAAAGTGTGTCCCCACAAGGCAGATGCAGGGTGTGGCTCCGTGTGAGAGGCAGAGGGACAGACGGATTCTCCTCCCTGGATCCCAGGCTGCTGTCACCCCGCAGGCAGATGGGGATGGGAGAGATCCGGGACCTGACACCGGAGTTCGTGTGAGCCCCCCAAAAAGAGATCACGGATCTGGAGTCAGTCTTTGCGGAGAGACAACAGCGATTTGTTCTGGGGTCAGCTGAGATGGAAATGTAAATTCTGCTTTGTGTCCCTCCTCGGTGAGGTTGTCCTCTGGTCTTTCATCCACCTGGGGTGTGTCCCCAAAGCTCAGCTCCTCTCAGACTCCCAAACAAGCCCCTGCTGCTCCAGGGACAGGAAGCCATCGCTCTCTGAGGTTTGCACAAACCCACGGAGTGTTCCTGAGCGTCTCTTCTGCTCCCTGAGCTGCTCTTTGCAAGCAGTTCCGGTGTTGTGTGGTGATTTATTGCCCTCCCAAGGAGACATCCCATCCCATCTGCAGAGTCAGGAGTACCTGCAGCTTTCTGCAAGAGGCTGTTGCCTCCAAACTTTGTGTTTTTCTGTGTCCAGACCTGGTGGAAACTCACATTGTGCTGTAGCTTTTCTCACTCCCTGGCTGAATTGGTCTCACTGTGCTGAAATGTCCCATTCTCACCTCCAGTCCCTTTTCCTGCCCATCCTCGTTCCTGTCTGTACCAGCTCCACCTTGATAGAATCATCATTGAAGGGTTTGGATTGGCAGGACCTTCATGATCATCCAGTTCCACCCCTTTGCCATGGGCAGGGACCTTTCCACGAGATTTATTTCCCTCCCAAAGATTTATACAGTTCAATAGCAAAATATTATCCCAATTTTCCTCCTCATGTGACTGTTGTTCCTTCCCTGTTCAAAACTGGGTTGTGTTTTCAGGGACACGCAAGGAGCAGCTCTGTGTGACCACATCCTCTCTGAGCTGAACAAGTGCTGCTGTCCAGAGCTATCCAGGCACTGTCCAGAGGTTGTGGGTCTTGGGAAGGGATGGAAGAACTCCTGGGAGATTGAAGTCCAGAGGGAGCTCCTGACTCTGCAGCTTTGATCAGTCCAGAGCCTGTTCTTTGTGGCTTAACTTGTTTGCTCCTTACATGCATCAGGACACCTTGGGGCAGATAAATCTCAGTTTTTCTCTCTCTTATCTCCCTGCAAAGGCGAAGCAGGGCCTGGGGTGCAGCTCAGCTGCCTCTTGGACTGCAGCATTCCCACCAGGCTTCCTGCTCTCCTCATTTGTGTGGCCTCCTCTGGACTCGCTCCAGCAGCTCCAGGTCCTCCTGCTGTTGCGGTGGGGTCTCGCCAGGGCTGGGCCGAGGGGGATGATCCCACCCCTCACCTCCTGCCCACGCTGGCCCAGGATTCTCTTGGCTCTCTGGGCTGATGGAAGTGACCAGGGCATGTCCAGCTTTTCACCCCCCAGCACCAGTCCCTCTGCTCAGGGCTGCTCTCAATCCCTCCTGCAGCGAAACCCTGACCCACTTCAGCACCTCGCACCTGCCCTTCGTGAGCTTCATCAAACTCACCGCTCCTCCAGCTGACAAAACACCAAAGCTTTAATCAGCAAATCCCGCTGGGACAGGAATTTAAACTTCGGATTTGGAAGCTGCCCTGCTGTAACCGATGCCCCTCCCCTGAGTGCTGCACCACCGTGTTTTTCTTTCCAAAAACACCCGAGTTGAGTAGAACGCTTGTGATGCCACAGGATGTTATTGAGGGCTGTTAAAGACAGAGGAGTCATCCGTGTAATGACGTGGGATCAGAAAGGGGGATGACAAAAGGCCATCAGCTCTGGTGTTGCTGAAACAATGGCAGCTGGGGTACACAGAGCGGCCTATTGAGCGACAGCGATGGAAAATGAACTCTGTTATTTCTCACTCACTCGTTCCGTCAGTGATTGAGGCACTGCGGAGCACAGCCAGGAAAATAACAGGTTGCTTTCACAAAGGGAGAAGTTTAACAAGTGCTAAGTCATTCACTCGGCATCAGGGCTGGCGTCAGTGGGGCTGCAGCGAGCGCTGCTGGTGCCTGGCTCGCCCTGGTTGCTGCCCTGGCCCGTCTCACCCGATCCCCCGGCAGCGGGGCCCTCAGCATCCCAACCTGCTGCCTCTGGAGTGGGATTGAAACTCTCGGGGCTGCAGTGAGGGAGGTGCTTCAGGGTGAGGCTGAATGCAGAGGTTTCCACACCAATGCCCTGACAGGCCCTGCTTCTCCTTCTCCCGAGGTGGGACACGAAGGCAGAGGACGGGGTTTGGAAGTGGAATATTCTCTGTGGTTATTGATGAGCACTTGGGCATCGTGTCGTGTCGCAGTCCGTGTCCACCTGGGGTCCCTTTCACTTGTAGAGTTTCACTGCCTGGCTCCTGTGCGTGGCAGAACTTTATTTTTGGACTTGGTGTGAGCCGTTCATTCAGCGTCTGTCACTCGTGCTCACGTGGTTCGTCCTAGAGCTGGGGGTGCTCTGGGTGTCCTCGTAATCACTTGCTAATAATCACAGAAAAGTGGAATGGTTTGGGTTGGAAGGAACCTGAAAGGGACACCTCCCACTGTCCCAGGCTGCTCCCAGCCCCAGTGTCCAGCCTGGCCTTGGGCACTGCCAGGGATCCAGGGGCAGCCACAGCTGCTCTGGCAATTCCAGCCCAGCCCCTCCCCCCCCTCCCAGCCAGCAATTCCTTCCCAATCTCCCATCCATCCCTGCCCTCTGCCACTGGGAAGCCATTCCCTGGCTCCTGGCCCTGCAGCCCTTGGCCCCAGTCCCTCTCCAGCTCTCCTGGAGCCCCTGTGGGCCCTGCAAGGGGCTCTGAGCTCTCCCTGGAGCCTTCTCTTCCAATTCTGAGCGTTTATATCTCAGCTGTTGAGTTTGCTGGCACTGAAATTGGGACAGCTGATTTCTCAGGAGGCTTCTGCCTGAAGATCGAGAAGCACCTGGCAGGTTCCGTGTCTGGAAGGGGTCATTGTCCCGTTTTTTATGGATGGAAAAGCAGAGGTGTAGGGGAAACCAGGAATAACCTGGCACAGGGAGAGATAAGGCTCCCATCTCCTTGTCCCCACTCCCTCCGTGGTGACCTCTGCAGTCCTCCCCCATTGCTGTGGCTCTGAAATTGATTTGAATTCAGCTTCCCAAATTGATTTGAAAACAATCACGGCAATAAGAGAAATTATCTGGTGGTTTATGGAATGAACACAGCCCAGGAGGTGACCTTTGTATTTAACTATAGCCACTACCAGAAACATCCTCTGCTCTCTGGGCTTTGCCTCCTAAGTTCCAATGCACTTGTAGGAGCCCAGAAACAAGTTTTTGTTCAAAATGTGCCTGTTTAACGTGGGGAGTGGGATGAACTGGAACTGCTTTGCCTGCTGTCCCTGTGGTGGTGTCCCAAGTCCTCAAGGCAGGACGGTGCTCCAAGGGGCAAGGGGAGAAAATGGGGTTAAGGAGAGCTGAGTGAGGAAAGCCTTGACAGCATCTTTCTGCTGGAAAAGTACTTTTTTTTCCATTGCTTCTGCTCTGTTCACCAGGCAGAATCTCTGCCTGCCTCCAGAAAAGCCTCTTGAAAGCAGAAATCTGTGGCAGTAGAGCAGAAACAGCGGTGACACAGCTCTCCCAGATATTTTGGGGGTGCAGGGCCACTTTTCAGCCCAGCCCATCCTAAAATGGGCTAAAAATAGCTCAAGGTGATCAGCTCACCGTGGCCATATCCCAGACCCCATCGGCTGCCAGGTGCTCTCACTTCCATTTGGATCCAGTCCAAAGCCCCGGAGATTAAAGGCTTGGGGTGTGAAGAGCCCCTTCATTGTTCCAGGCTTGAGTCTTAATCACCAGCAGCCTAATTTGGCCCATTAGGAACAGAAAATATCCGAGTTAGGGTGTGCAGCCCCCTTCAGGCTTCACTTCTGGTTTGAAATTTTGCCAATTAGTTTAAAAAAAAAAATTAAAAATCATCAGTCATGTATTTGTCTGGAAATAAAAACTGATCATTCCCTCTTGGAACAGAAGTTTCCTGCGCCTTGAGGGCTGTGGACCCCTGAGAGGAACATATGAAAACATTTTCTCCCTTTTTGTGTGTGATTTTGGTCCTTTTTTTCTCATTTGTTTCCTATTCCTGTGGTTCATGGCGTACAAATCAATATAATCACTCTCTGGTCCTGATTTAACTTTTTTTTTCCAGCTCTGAATGCAGGAATTGAGTTACCTCAGAGAAGCTGCTTCGTTCTGGGTAATTTGGAGGCTTGTTGCTAATATTTAGCAATTTGGGCAATTTGTACTCGGTTGCTTTATCCTGCTTTCACTGATCTCACTCAGTGCCTCTCCCTGGGTGTTTGTGCACCTCAGTAATGCTGTGCAAAGCCTCTCTCTTGGGATTTTCACTCATCCAGGGGGAAAAGTGAGACTTTGCCCTGTCAGGGAATCTCCTGAGTTGGAAAGGACCCACGAGGATCCCTGAGTCCAGCTCCTGGCCCTGCACAGGACGCCCCAAGAGCTGTCTCAGAGGAATAATTAATCAACATTAGGTCAAATTTGGCAAATCTGAGCTCAGATTGCTCCTTCCACAGCAAGTTTAGGGAAGCAGAGACACAACAGTTCCATGGAAAAAAGGACTGTGACAAAACCAAGCTGTCATCTGAAAAACAGCAGCCAAAAGTGGGATAACCCTTGGTTTCCTGTCCCAGCAAATACAGTGCAGCAGAACAATTATTAAGGAGAAAAATTCCAGAGTTTCCCGTGATTTATTCTGTGGAGATGTCCTGCCCCATTTGTTGGGAGTCCGTATTCTGCTGTGGAAGCCTAGCAGAAGGTGGACATTCCATCCTGAGGCAGCTCCCACTGGCATTTCTTTAATGAACTCATAATTCATGGGCTGAGTTTTCCATCTCCTCCCCGGGCCCCCAGAGCTCTGGAGAAACGAGCTGTGGAGTTGTCACTCTCCTTGCTGAAGTCAATAAAATCCGTTTGTCCCGTTGGGGGAGGAGCTCCCAGGTTCTGCGTTTTGGGGGGAAAAGCAGCAGCCAAGGCAACGATAAAAACCTCAGAGAGCCTGAGCTCAGCCAGCCCTGCCCGTGGCTGGGCCTGTCTGCAGTTGCCAGGGCAGGACCTGTGGGATTGAGGTGAAGACCTGGAATTCTCCGATGGTGGCAGCGATCGTCCCGCCGAAGAACGTTCTGTTGAGATGACAGAATTGAATGATTTGGGTTGGTTTTTTTTAAAGTACCCTCGCTGTGATAGATGGGAGATGGTTCATGTGCTGTTTTTCCTGAGGAGCAGCTGGAGTTCTGCTTCTGCTTCATCCCCAAAGGTCCCACTGCTGTGTTTCACACAGTCTGGTTGTTCTCTTGCACCCTGATGAGGACAGACATCCTCACTCAGAGCCATTTTCAGCTCCTGGATCACTTTGCAATTTGCTGTTTCCCCAGCTTTTTATAACCCCCACAATACCATCAAGACCAAGGTTTTTATTTTTTATTTTATTTTTATTTTATTTTTTTATTTTCATTTTCACCTGCTGTGATTCTCAAATTACACCTTAAAGGGCTCCTTGTCAAGGATGGTGCCTCCAGGTTTAATCTAGTTTAATAAAAACAGTGTTTGTCTATTAACTTCCTCCCTGATCATGAAAAAACTCCCCAACTCCCTCAGGAGAAATGTGAGTTAGTATTAAAATCCAGCTTCTGTTCAGGCCCTGCATCCCTGGCAGAGTCCAAAGCCAGGTTGGACAGGGCTTGGAACAACCTGGGATAGTGGAAGGCGTCCCTGCCCATTGGAACTGGGCTTTAAAGTCCTTTTCAACCCACACAGCTCAGTAAATACAGCCCAAATGTGAGTCCTTCTGCCAGCAGCATTGAGGCTTTCATCTCTTTTTGATATTCCATCATATTAATAATATTTTAATATTCCCTAATATTAATAATGATATATAACATTCCCTGCTGCTGAGCAGGCAGGCTGGGCCTGTTGGAAGCTCAGGTGGAGCAGTGGGAAGGGGAATGTGGAGGAACCAGAGTGATTTTTATTTATTAATTACTATTATTATTATTCCTGTAAGTCTTGGGGAGACACTTTCCTGAGGGAACAGTGCCCTGACCTCACTAAGTTGCTTTTATCCCGTTTTGAGCACTGCCAAGCCCACAAAGAATTGGCAGGAACAGCAAGGACCAGACTCCTTGTGAGTTCCTCTTCTGTGTTTTTTCCCTGCACTTTTGAGTGTCTGTTCTGCTGTTCCAGCTCCCACACAAAACCAACCCAGGGATTCCTGCTCCTGGTTGCATCCCAGCAGGAAAAAGCCCAATTTGGGCTGTTTCCTGTGATTATTTGACATGAGCCAGCACTGACACTCCAAAACAGGCAGAGTTTCTGAACACAAACATCCTCAGGAAACTTTTCACTTCGGAATGTCTCTCTCAGTGCTTTCCAGAGTAAACTCCCAAATCCCTCCTGGATCAGAGCAGCCTCAGAGCTGCCACATTTTGGGCTGCAGTGCCTTTGCAGTTGCTGATTCACAGAGCAGTAAACCCCCGGGCCTTTGGATTGGAAGCTCTCAAAGCAAAGCAAAGCAGCACACGAGGAGTGGGTTTCACTTTGCCACGGCAGCTCCTGGCAAGCGCCCGTCGTCTTCTGGGGACGTTTAGAGACAATTCATCTCCGTCTGCCTTGTAACTGCTGCGCTGAAATCCCATCACCAGCAGTGAAAAAGGGAATATTCTCCTTTAACTCGGAGTTTTTGCATCAGATCACCTTTTTAGGGCTCTCTTGGAATGCTGTGTGATTGCACAGTCACCGAGGCACCGAGCCAGTTTAACCAGCGGTGAGTGGCGCGGCGACAGCTGCTAAATTGAGATAATTCAATGTTTGCTGATGAGAAAAACTGCAAAAGCCAGAGGTGAAAACCTATTTCAGATTATCCTGGTGCAATATCTCTGTTTGTTATGAGCATGGTGGTGATGAATCAGCCCTTCAGCCTCAGCGGGGGCCCAGCAGGGCACAGGCAGATGGAAAGAGGATGAAATGTGGCTGAAGTGGGCAAACAAAGGATGAGAGAATAGAAGGATAATTGCTCCCATTTTATGGATGGGGAGTGAACACCCAGGATGATCAAGGGATTGATCAAAGAATTATTAAGGTTGGAAAAGGCCTCTGAGATCATCACTGTGTTTGTTCATCACTGAACCACGGCCTCAGGTGCCACATCCTGAGGTTTCTGAACACTCCCAGGGATGGTGACTCCATCCCTTCCCTGGGAAGCTGTTCCAGTGCCTGTTCCAGTCCTGGTGGGCTTGTAGAGCTCTGCACCTCTCTGGCCTTGATCCAGCAAACATCTGGAGACACTTCGGATCTTTAATTCCTTGGAGTTTTAGGGATGGAAGCGGGAGCTGAACCAAAATTCCTCTTGGGTCCTTAAAGTCTGATCCCATCCACCAACTCAAGGAATAGTTCTCCTCCCGTTTCTCTGCCATGTGTTTGGAGGCAGCAACTGAACATATTTTGGGAAGGAAAAAAAAAAAAACCCAGATGCTTATTTCAAAAGGGAAGAAAGCAGCATTGTTAAAGCTGCATTTAAGTCATTTTCTGTTCTTATTGCTGCTGCTGCTTCTTTTGAGAAGTCTCTCCAATTTTGTTTTCAGGGATAACAAACCCGGAGTGGAAAGCAGAGGAGGTGGCTGCTGGGCTTTTCAGGATTGGAGAGGCAAAGAGAAAGGGGGAAATCTATGAGCTATCAAAACGTTGTTGGCTTTTCATTTCCAGATCAATGTCGGATCTCTCAGCGCATCACAATGCAAAATGGTGCATAATATCACAGTCCTAAATTGGCCCAAATTATTGCATTTTTAAGCCAAGCCAGCTTTGTTTAAATAATGGCTTTGCCATGGAGATTTGTCTCATTGATTGGATACTTCGGAGTGGCAGAGCAAGAAAAATGAATTTGTGTCAGGCTGAATTACAGGTTTCCATGTATTATTTAAGCATTGCTCTTTACCTCTCCCTCTGTCAATCATCATTTCCTTGCAGATTGCTCTATTTTTAATATTTCTCGGCGTTGAAGGTTACTTTCTTCCTCAGCAGCAGCTTTAAAGCAAATGTTATTTTAGTGATTGCTTTAATAGTAATTAATAATTAAGGGATTTATGAATCCTGAGACCCCCACCTGCAGAGCTGCCCCAGCCCTGGGAACAACAGCAGCAGGACCTGGAGCTGCTGGAGAGAGCCCAGAGGAATCCACGGAGCTGCTCCAGGGCTGGAGCCCCTCTGCTCTGGAGCCAGGCTGGGAGAGCTGGGAATGTTCCCCTGGAGAGGAGAAGCTCCAGGGAGAGCTCAGAGCCCCTTGCAGGGCCCAAAGGGGCTCCAGGAGAGCTGGAGAGGGACTGGGGCCAAGGGCTGCAGGGCCAGGAGCCAGGGAATGGCTTCCCAGTGGCAGAGGGCAGGGATGGATGGGAGATTGGGAAGGAATTGCTGGCTGGGAGGGTGGGGAGGGGCTGGGCTGGAATTGCCAGAGCAGCTGTGGCTGCCCCTGGATCCCTGGCAGTGCCCAAGGCCAGGCTGGACACTGGGGCTGGGAGCAGCCTGGGACAGTGGGAGGTGTCCCTGCCATGGCAAGGTGGGATGAGATGATTTTTCAGGTCCTTTCCAATCCAAACCTTTCCGTGATTCCATTATTCATGGGAACAAGTTGTGTCTTCCCTTTGCATTTACTGAGCGTCTGGTTTTCTGTCCAAACCCCTGCACTTGGTCAATCTGCTGCTCCTCTTGCTGTAGGATCACAAAAGAGGAAAGGAAATCGCAGCAGCTCACAGTGCTCATGGAGATCTTCTCCTGTTCCTCATTCCCGTGGTTTTAGGAGGTCCCCAAAGAGCCCTTGCTGAAGTCCTGTGAATTCCCACATTCTTTGTTCACCAGCGGAGCGACGCTGAGCGGGAATGAGCCGGAGCAAAAGTCAATACTTCTCACTTTTTCATCAAACCTTTAAACATTCCATTAAAAATGCATTGTTTGAGATTCCAGCAGGGGGGCACAGCAGAGAGGGCAGAGCTTCAGGAAATCTTTGGATAACAGTTTACAGACCCAAGTGCCAGGAGAAGCAATTCCTTCCTTTTAGCTGGAAAATTGTCGGCCCCAAGTTTGTTCCTGCAGGAACCTGTGCTCATGTGTGCAAGACGACAGAGAGATTAATTCCCTTTATTTTTTCCTCTGGTTTAAAGATTTCTTCCCAATTAATTTTCAAGAACCAGGGCAGGTGAGAAGGCCTGAGGTGCTCTCGTCGTGCTGTTCACCTCGCGGGTCTTGGAAAAGGAAGGATGGACAGGAGCTGCATTTTTATTGTGGAGCTGCTGTTTAATAGTCAGGAGTGCTGCAGGTGTAGCCTGAGGAAGAGGAACTCCAGATGGGAGGGGAAGCATTTGCTGCTGTGCAAGTGAAGAAGCATTTTAGGGATAGATGCTTATCTAGGGATAAATAATCCATAGTCTGGATGGACACACCCTTCCTGACAGGAGGATGGATCCAGGTGGGCATCGGCCTCTTCTCCCAGGGAGTGGGAACTCCTGATGAGTTTGTCTCAGCAGGATGAGAGGGAACAGCCTCAGGCTGGGCCAGGGGATGCTCAGGTTGGACATCAGCAGGAATTTCCTCATGGAAAGGGTGGGCAGGCCTTGGAACTGCCCAGGGAGGTTTGGAGTCCCCATCCCTGGAGGTCTCCAGGGAAGGCCTGGAGGTGGCACTCAGAGCTCTGGGCTGGGGACAAGGTGGGGTCGGTCACAGCTTGGACTGGATGGTCTTGGAGGGCTTTTCCAGCCTCAGGGATCCTGGGATTCAGTGGGTACAAAACCAGCTGGATGGCTGGGCCCAGAGTGGATTTACACCAGTGGTGGCCAGTGGGGCCAGTCCTGTTGAAGGTCCTTATCAAAGACCTGGAGAAGTGGATCGAGAGCACCTTCAGCCAGTTCTGGGATCACACCAGGCTGGGTGGGAGTGTGGATCTGCTGGAGGGCAGAGGGAGCTCTGCAGAGGTGTCTGGCCAGGCTGGATCCATGGGCTGAGGCCAGCGGGGTGAGGGACAACAGGACCAAGTGCTGGGTTGTGCCCCTGAGTCACAACAACCTCGTGTATTGCCACAGGCTCCATCCCACAGCTGGGGTTTTGGTGAGAAAAGCAGTTTGGAGAAGTACAGCCAGATGTGCTGCAGCCAAACACCTCCCTCGTGTCTTCCCTCCAGGCCACCCCTGGGGCTTCCCATCCCTTGGGACGGGAAGTGGCCTAAAACTCTCTCTGTTATGGAAATTCCCTCCCTCTGCACCACTCCTGAATCCTGGCCTCTGGCATTTGGAAATAGTTGGATATTCACGATTCTGCCTCGCAATTAGAAATGCTGGCACAATTCTTGGAGCAGCCTGGTCCCGTGGAAGGTGTCCCTGCTCATGGCAGGGGCTTGGAATGGGATGATCTTTCAGGTCTCTTCCAACCCAACCAGCCTGGGATTCATTCCATGAAAATTCACTTTTTTGAAACTAAAACAGCCTCTGAGCGTGGCCAGTGTGGGAGCAGTGCCTGAATTCCCATCAGGGTGCTCTTCCCCATAGCTGTGGCCGTGGTTTTGTCACCCTGCAGTTGTGTTCTCTCAGCTGACACCATCTATAAAGTTTTGCAGGGAATCGTGGCACAACCGTAGAATTTCATTGTACAACACATTGCAGAGGGTGGAATTGTTTGTGTTGAGCTGGGCTGTAAACACTTAAGGATTTTTGGCAGGTAAAAAGCTTTGAATTGACCATCCACTTGCCTTGTCCAGCTTCACTAGAAAAGCAAGAAACAAACCAGAGTGAAATTAAATTTTAGTTTGGTTTCATAACCAGAAAGAGCAGGTCGATGTTTTGTGAGACAGAGGGGAAAACTCTACTTGGAAGAATTTTCTTCATCTTCAAAGTGTGGTTTATTGTGAATCTTTATTACTTGGAGCTGAATTTAGTGAAAAGTTCTAAGTGCTGACAGCTCATCCCATTGCATTGCATTGCATTGCATTGCATTGCATTGCATTGCATTGCATTGCATTCCATCCCATCCCATCCCATCCCATCCCATCCCATCCCATCCCATCCCATCCCATCCCATCCCATCCCATCCCATCCCATCCCATCCCCTGTGTTTAATATCTCTGAATAATTCTGGATGGATAATTGCACCTGGTAGTTACCTTTACAGACATTATTTAACCATCTCACTACACCTGCTGACTGCTCCCCCTGGTCAAGCAGTTGAGAATGCTGCAGTAAACATATTTTAATATTATATTTTTCATTGTCTTTATCTCATTGATGGTTGCTCATCTGGAACAGTGGAATGGTTTATTTGACCTCCACCATACATGCCCTGTCTCTGAACACTGAAGCTCTTGTTTGAAAAAGAACATGATTTTTAAATGCTAAAAACTCGTACGTGGTTTTTTCTTTAAAAAAAAAAAAATCCCGATTAGCTGGAAGAGAGCAGTGATGAGGAGTGGTATCTGCAAACTCAGGAGTTCTCTGCACTATTTATGCTGCTTATCATATCTGAAACAACCTCGGAAATCAATTCCTGCAATCCCTATCCACGTCAAACCAGCCTTATCAACAGGAGCCTCCTGGAAGTTGTTCTTGTCTGTTTGAAAGCAGATGGATCTCGAGGATTGGGATACAATTCCTTTCTTCTGTTACACTTGCAGGCGATGCTGTGCAGGGAAGGTTTTTTTTTCCACCGAAGAAGGGTGATAAAAATTGCTCATTAAATTGTTCCAATCAAAGCAGCTTTTTATGAAAGTTTTTGGTGATAAGGGCAGAGCTCAGTGAGATGGGCACTGAACAGCTGAAAGAAGAGAAGTTTCGTTTTGGCTTCGTGGAGTAGAGACAGTCAAAAAATCAGTTAGAGCCAGGGGAAGGAAAGAAACAAAACCAAAACAAATCCACAAAAATTCCTTTGGTCAGGAATTGCTGGAGAGATTCTGGAATGGGATGATGAGCGGTTTTTTCTTTGCTGGGAATGTTCCCCTGGAGAGGAGAAGCTCCAGGGAGAGCTCAGAGCCCCTGGCAGGGCCCAAAGGGGCTCCAGGAGAGCTGGAGAGGGACTGGGGCCAAGGGCTGCAGGGCCAGGAGCCAGGGAATGGCTTCCCAGTGGCAGAGGGCAGGGATGGATGGGAGATTGGGAAGGAATTGCTGGCTGGGAGGGTGGGGAGGGGCTGGGCTGGAATTGCCAGAGCAGCTGTGGCTGCCCCTGGATCCCTGGCAGTGCCCAAGGCCAGGCTGGACACTGGGGCTGGGAGCAGCCTGGGACAGTGGGAGGTGTCCCTGCCATGGCAGGGGTGGAATGAGATGATTTTTCAGGGCACTTCCAACCCAAACCATTCCATGTTTTAAGAATATGGAATTAAATGCCACCACTTAGGGAGTGTAGGAGATAAATCACTTTTCCTGGACAAGGCCGTCGCTCCCAAGCACAGAGATCCAGCTGCTGCTGACTGTGCAAGACACCAATGGGGATTTTCTTCCAGATTTTGCTTTTCCTGCTTTCTTTCCTTCTTTTTTCTCTTTTTTTTTTTTTTCTTTCCAATCACAAATGTTCAGCAGGATATTGGGTCACTTAATTGCCTTTTGTTTGTCGCTGCCTGCTGTTCTTACCATGGCAGCACAAGACTCGGGGACTTGAGTCAATACTTGTGTAATCAATTAAAAAAATAACAAAAGAGTCCTGGTAATTAGGCCAAAGCTGCTAATTATGATTTTTCAATAATTGCTTCAGCTTCCTCCATCTCCAGCATCTCCAGAAAACGGGGGCTGATTGAAGGAGGGGATCTTGCCTGACTGAGGACGTGGCAGAATTCCTCAAAACCGAGCGGGAAGTCAAATCAGGGCTTTTTGTTTCAGCACAAAGGGGTTCCCAGGGAAACGGGGGAAGAACGGGGTTGATTTTTCGGTGGTGCCAAGGAGCAGCTGTGCCATTCTCTCTTCACCTGTTTGGCCTCAATTTCCTGCCCTGGAACATCTTCCTTGGTACCAACCCAGGCCTTGGATGTCTGGGAAGATCTCTGGGGAGATGAAGATAAAAAGTTTCGAGGGATCTCTTGCTCGTTTCTCCTTGGCTTTGTTGCATCCGTGGATTTCTGAGGCCACTTGTTTTTTCCTGCATAGTCTGAGATCCAGAAATTCCACAGTGGGGTTTTTGGGGATGGAATTGCTGTGGAGAGAAGGAAATAAATACATGTCATCAACAGCTGGGTCTCTGTGCTTGGGAGCAACATCTTTGTCCAGAAAAAGTGAGTGTTTTATCCCCTACATTCCCAAAGTGGTTGCAGTTAATTCCATATCTCAGAAATATGGAGTGGGTTGGGTTGGGTTGGAAGGGAACTTGGAGCCCATCTCATTTCCACCCCCTGCCTTGGGCAGGGACACTTTCCACTATCCCAGGTTGCTCCACGTGCTTCAGTGCTGAATCATCCATAAAAATGTTCCGTGGCATTTCCTGCTCCCTGCCTTTGCTCAGCCAGGCTGGAATCCACAGGATGGGTGAGGGATGAGATCTTCACTGCTGTGCCTGCAGAGCAGAGCTGGGGACAGAACCTCAGGTGCCACCTCTGCCACCTGGATCCTGCCTCACTTGGAGAGGGAACACCAAACATCCACAGGAGCAGTCTGGGTGGCTGGAGAGAAAAACTCATCCCGTTATCCTGCACTCTCTTCCCTTCTCCATAGATTCACTTCTTGCCCTGGGGCTCAGTAAAAGCTCTCGTGTGCTTTGAATGTCATTTTCCAAACCAGACTGACCTGAGCTCGTTCAGAAGGAACTCAGAGCCCTTCCCAGCCTTTCCCTCCATCCTTTCAAAGCCATGGAAGTGGAGCCTGTGTCCCCTCCGTGTTATTCCTGCATCCAGAGGATCCAGAATGGATCCCACACAGCACCTTCTGCCCACCAGAGACCTCACCACAGCCTTGGAAAAGGGAGAGAGGAGCAGGATGATTTCTTGGATTGTTGGGGGTTTTTTTAGTAGTTGAATCTATCACACTTCCTTCTCCCCCTGTTTCCAAAAGTTCTGCTTTTCATGTGGGAAGTGTCGGAATTAATTTGGAAGTGTTGCTGAGGAGTCCTGGTAGACACAGCTGTAAAAGCACCAGGACCTGCAAAAGCCCCCAAAGAGCTGTCAGAGCTTGGCTCTCGCTGGAGAAATCAAAAATTTAATTTTTTTTTTTTTATTTTATTTTTTTTCCTCCAAATGTGCAGAAGCTTTTTGTCATCTCTCAAGATTCCAGACATCTTTTTAAAAAAATCCCAGTTTGCCACGTTCTGGTGCTGTGCTCCTGCTGTGCTGCCACGTGGGGGTGACCCAGGTGTCCCTGCTGGGTGTCACTCCTGCGACACCCTGGCTTCATAGGGAAGGAGCTGGAATCATGGAATTTTAATGATTCTGCCCAAGGAGCTGCCCCCTCCCTCCCCTGCCCTGCCAAGGCACAGACCATTAACAGACTGAACCCTTCAGAGGTGGCACCCAAGGTGTGACAGGAGCTCCCTGTGATTTGTAAGATTGTCACATAATTGCAGCCTCAATTTTCTCCTCTTGGTCTGAAAAGCCTCAATAATCAGCCAGAGCTCGGTGTCTGGGGCTGCTTTGTAACTGAGGGAGAAAGGCCCTTCTTCCTGTCCTGATAATTTGGTTACATGTTTATTTTGAGGCAGAAGTTGCCAAATATTTGGTTATTCATGGCCCAGATGAGCCACACAAAGAAATCCTGGGTCAATCTTTTTGTAGTATTGTGGCCACTGATCTGAAGATCCTTAAATTCCTCCCAGTTCCCTTTAGGATCATTGCTGTTGACCTGAATTTAAAGGTCCTTCTCTCTAAAAGTCACTTTTATCCCAGTGCTGGTGCCGAAACCACTTGGCATTTGTTGGTTTCAGAACTGAAAAAAAAAAAGGCAACATCAACTTCTGTGCTAAGAATGAACAGTTTCCTTGGGCACGTGAGAATAAAATGAGATTCTGAGCTGTCATTGAAATGATGACAGAAATCCGTGGTTCCTTTTGCTTTTCTTTGTGAGACTCAGTTCCCACAAGGAATTAATGTCAATTTGGATAAACCAGGACATTAAAGCATTTGGTGGTGAGGCCCTTGCTGCTACTACGTGGTCTGAGCTTGGGTTTGGGCTGTTTCACCTCGTTTTAAACTTTCCTCCCACGAGGTTTGGCTTTGTGGGTGTCTGAAGGACCAAGCAGTGATGTGTGGGATGGTTTGGCTTGGAAGGATCTTAAAGATGATCCAGTTGCAACCCCTGCCATGGGCAGGGACACCTTCCATGGGCAGGGACACCTTCCACTATCCCAGGCTGCTCCAAACCCCATCCAGCCTGGCCTCGGACACTTCCAGGGATGGCTGAACACCTCCAGAGGCTGGATTTGGTCACCAATGTTCTCCTGAGCCATCATAGTCTGCCTGGTGCAGACATTCCAGGTTGGTTTCTTCTCGGAGGAGCCTTTCCTGTGCACCCCCAGCCAGGGCAGTGAGCGGGGCCTGCTCGGGAAGGGGGATTCCCTTCAGAAGCATCACCCTCATGTGCTGCTTCATCTTCCTTAGTGCTCCCCAGTTTGCCTCCCTTTGGAGTGGCCATTTCATGCAAGTCAGGTTCCAAAGCCCCCTCAGGCTCCTGCAGTTTTCCTGTTCAAGCAGTGGCCAGGCTGAAGTGCAGCTCTGCTGTGCTCCTGCATTAGTGAGGACAGGGCTGAAGCCCTTTCAGGCTCGTCTCCAGCGATTCCCCTTTGATGTGGAAAGGACTTTGTGCCAGCGTTGTTCCCGTGTCACATTTACCTTCCCAGCCCCATCACAGCTGTAACTTTGCTTTAGAACATTTTTGCAAAGGTTTTTCCCAGAGTTTCATACGGTAATAACAAAATGTGGGGTTTGGGAGTGTTTTACCAAGTGGACTTTTCCCCTCTGCACAACTTTGTCGCTTTTACCAGGGAGATGTGCCGTGGAAGCAAAGGAATTATGGACAGGTTTGAGTTGGAAGGGACCTTAAAATCACCCAGTCCCAACTCCAACACCTTCCACCATCACAGGGTGCTCCAAGCCCCATCCAGCCTGGCCTTGGACACTTCCAGGGATCCAGGGGCAGCCACAGCTTCTCTGGGAATTCTATTCCAGGGCCTCCCCACCCTCCCAGCCAGCAATTCCTTCCCAATCTCCCATCCATCCCTGCCCTCTGACAGGGAAAAATTAAATCCATTCCCTCTTGTTCTATCCGTGTCTGCCTGTAGAAATGTCCCTCTCCCTTTTTTATGAGCCACCTGTAAGTGCTGCAAGGAGTGAAATCAGATTTCCAAGGCACTGAGAATATTGGGATTAAATTCCAGCCCAGTCCTTTGTATAATATGTCCTCTTGTAAATGCTGCAATTCATTTTATGCTCACCCTCACAAGGTTCTGTAAGAGCTTGGGAAGTAAATATCCAAAACCACACAACATCTGGAAAGTTGCAGGTCTGGAAACAGGAATATCATTTCTTCCAGGTGGGAAATTCTCCCTGTTCAGCCCAGCATCCCGAGTGCCTCGGGAAGGTGCTGGAGATTGCTGTGCTGCCCTGACTGCTGACAAAAAAAACTCCTTCAGCTGCTCCCATGAAGTGTTTTCTTGCTCCTCCATCCCAACCAAGTGGCATTAATTAGCTTTAGTCTGGTTGTTGTGATTCCATTGGTGTTCCCTGCATGTTGGAATTCAATCATTTGGGGTTGTAGCTACAGCCTGAAACGGCTGCACCGAGTTACTGGTGAAGATGTGTTCTGGAAATGTGTCATTCCCGTTAGTGAGGGCTTTGGGATGCACTGATGGTGGCAGAGCAAACAAGGAGCCTCAAACGAGCTGTGGCATTCCTGCCTGGATTTGCCATCCTTATTAATTGCAATTTATTGCTGAGGGGAAAGTCCTCATCATAGAAACAAAAATTCCAGGTTGGAAGGGACCCCAAGGATCGTCAGGTCCAACCCTTCCTGGCAAAGCACAGCCTGGACAAGGTGGCCCAGCAGCCTGTCCAGCCCAATCTTAAAATTCTCAACCCTGGGGGATCCACAGCTCCCTGGGGAGATTATTCCAATGGCTGATTGTTCTTCTTAAGAAAATTTTCCCCTCATGTCCCCCTGGAATCTTCCCAGGAGCAACTTGTGCCCATCACCCCTTGTTTTATCCATGTGACTCCTGGTGAAAAGGGATTTTCCTTCATTCCCAAGCAAGGCACTCAGCTTGGGATGGACTCTTCCAAAAGGTACCTGGGTGTTGGGAATGGGTCAGGATCCCAGGATGGGTCAGGATGGAAGGACCACAGTGGGTCATTGGTCCCACTTCCGCTCCAGCAGGGCCATGCCAGAGCTCAGGGCACAGGGCTGTGTCCAGAGGGCTCTGGAATATCCCCAGGGAGGGCACTGCACCCCTCTCTGCTCTCTGCTCAGGGCCCAGGGCAGAAGTTCTACCCCATGTCCGGGGGAATCGCTGGGCTCAGGCCCTGCCCGTCCCTCTGGAGCCACTGCTGGGCCCCGGAGCAGAGCCTGGGCCATCCCCTGGCAGCTCCCTGTCGATATTTGTGCAATGGATGGGGCCCCTCAGCCGTGTCCCCTCCCGAGGCTGAGCAGCCCCAGCTCCCTCAGCCCTCCCCGGGCACGGAGATGCTCCCGGCCCCAAACCATCCCCACATCCCTGCTCTGGCCCCGCTCCACGAGCTCCCTGTCCCTGCAGCGCTGCGGAGCCCAGAGCTGGACGCAGCACTCCAGAGGTGCCTCACAGAGCTCCCTGTCCCACCTGGGGGAGGCCTTGGCTCACTGGAATCAAAACCCATTTTGCATCAGCACAGATTTCCCAACATCACCACACTGCTGAGCAAAATGTCCTGCAAATTCCCATTTCCTTAGGAAAACCTGGCTGGGACCCGTTTAGCCAGACTATTAATAGTGAAATACTCCGGAATTAAGGTATTTCTGTTTTATCCCTCACTAATGCCACTGCTGCATTGACTTGCTAATGTCTCTCCACGCTGCCCTGAACTCCTGCAAGCCAGGCTAAACTGCTTTTCCATGTTTATAATGCATTAAGGTTTTATAATCTATTGTGCAAACCCTTCCTCGCTGCTGCAGCTGGATTTCCTCCGATCACCTCTCTTCCGTCGCTCCAGAAAGCATCCTTTATCCAGAGAAAAAGCCTTTTATCCCTTTCCCTGATCATCTGTTTGCTCACAGTAGGTAAAACAAAAGGCTGAACGCCATCCCAGAAATCCTTGGTGCGTTTTCCTGTGGTAAATTCCCTGTCAGAGATTTCTCCCAGGATATGCAAGCGTTAAGATCCCGGTTTAGCCTGGCTGAGGTTGGTTTTTCTCCCAATATATTGTGCTTTTGCAGCAAAGGTGGTGGGTCCTGGTTTCAGAATTCGATTGTTTCCGAGAGAAGATTTGATTCTGCTGGAAGTTATTGACCGTAATAACATTTTATTGCTCTTTTTAAGCAGCTCAGAATTTCTTGCAGAGGCTTTGACAGAAGGAAAAGCGAGAGGAAGAGGGGGTTGTGAGGTGAGGTGGAAACCAGGGAGCAGGAGAAAGGTGGGGCATAAATTGCACAGAATTTGTGGAAAAGGCAAATGGGATCTAGGGAAGAGTTTCAGTAGGAAATTAAAGAAGTATTGATGAGAAGGGTTAATGTTGTTACACTGGCTTGTTTGGAACTTTCCCTGTGGTAACTGTGGCTGATTCTGGTGGTTCAGCTTCAAAAAGGTGTGAGGAAAGGTCTTGGAAAGAGCAGGAACCTCCAGCAGGAGCAGAGTGAAATAACAATACTGAGTGGCTTCTGTTAGCAGGAGGAAGGGTTGGATCTGGGAAACTCCAAACTCCAGCCAGAACCAGGAGAGGACAACTCCAGGCCAAGAACTGGACAGGGAATCCTCTCTCTGCACACAGAACCCAAAAACCATTTGGGGTTTTGCCCAAAATGTGCAGTTTGCCCCTCAGACTCTTCTTGTGAGTCACAATTTTTCACCCAAGTCCATAAAACTGAAATTAGGATCCACCTGAACCTGTGCCCAAGGCAGATTGGTTGGTTTTGGATATTGATTCAGTAGTTGATATAATACAATCTGAATTTAGGATTTTTTTCAGGATAGGATTAAGGTGGGGGCAAAAAAAAAAAATCTTCCAAAGGTTCTATTTCCATCAGATGGGATAGAGGCTGAATCTTGGTGAAGTGATACTGCTAAATAACCTGCTTGGACTAATATCATATTAAAATATCATATAAAAGAGTTTTATATTCCATTTCTGCTGCTGTTTTAATTTAATTGGAGAAGAATCCCTATCAACCAGCTCTGATTAAACAGCTGCACCTGTGTTTATATTGCCCAACTTATTACTTTTATTGGGAAGGTCTGCATGCCTCAGATAAATCCTGTCTTGTTTAATATCTCATTTCTTTGGGAGGTTTATTTGCAAGATTTCCTTTCTTCCCCCAGACCAAGTTAGTTTCATGATCATCAAGGCTGGAAAATGCTTCCATAATTATAATTTCTGGATTTGAACAGCATAAAGCCAAGTTCTTTAGGGCCAGGGTGGTTTCCTGGTGATGAAATTGTGTCAAGACCCAGCTTTTTTGGGATTCTGTGGATGGAACACAACTGGAAATGCAACTTCCAGAGTCTTTGGCTTTGGGATGAGTGTGGCCACCTCTTGCTTCCATTCTCTGGAGTGTTGAGGCTCTTTCAGTCATGGACAGCAGCCCTGAATTTCAGCAGCTTTTTCATTTCATTAAACTCTTTATAGATTCTCCAATCTTTTACTCACAAACATAGATGCTGACATGACGCATGGGGCCATCAAAACACAAAAAAAAACAGTTTAAAAGGAAATAACAGGAACTTTCCTGCTTCAGATCTCAAGATCTTTGACAAGGAAGTGCTTCTGTGGTGACAGAGGGTAACAAAAACATCCCATGATGGGAAAACACCCCCAGAACCTTGAACAAACTCCATGTCTGTAATTCCAAATGGTATCCCAAGTTCCTGTGGGTCCTTGTTCCGTGAATTTTAAGCCAGCAGGAAGCCTGATCTTCCAGTTTATCATCCAGAAATGAAATAAAAAATAAAAGGAAAGGAAAATCGTGGCTAAATCAGCGCTCCTCAAAGCCTGCAGGCACCCCGGTAATACAAATAATAAATTAAGGAATAATCAAGAGCAGAATGGTGGTGAGGAGCTTCAGGCTGAGAACAGGATTGATAAACACAGAGTTTAACATCAAGGAAGAAAAAATCCTTTGGGGCTTCAACCTTCAGTGATTGTAGAGTGTCAGGAAAGAAATGATCGTTTCTGTTGTTGTTGTTTACCTCAGAAATTTTAGGAAGAGATAGAGAATGGAGAAAAGATGCTCCAAGGAGCCCTCCTGGAAAAAGTCCAGGAATTGCAGAGTTACCCAGATGAATTGATTTAATTAGGCTGTATCAACACTGCTGCTTCAGAGACAGACTCATAAAAGATATTAAAGATGCAGTTGGGCTGCTGCATTTTTGTTTCAAAGATGCCCACGTCTCCTCAGTCATGAAGAGCTCCCTGCTCCTTTTCCTTTATTTTTACTGATTAAAAGTGTCTGTACTGGCTGGAAATACTTGAACAGAGACAAAAACGAGGCAAAAAAATTCCTTATTTCTGTGATGTATAAATTATTTAGGAGGAAATTACAGCCTTAAAAAATTGAGGATGAGACTGGTGTGGAAAAAATGGGATTTTACTGCTCAAGGGTTGGTTCTCCTCTGTGGAGGATCGGTGTTGGTGCCAATGGCCGAGGTGTCCATCCAGATATTGGTGAATATTTGGGATGGGAGGATCTCCCTGCAGACTCTTGGTGACCCACCAGTGATGCTGAATTCCCTGGAGTTCATTCCACAGGGACAAGAGGGTTGTTTTTGAGGAATTTGCTGATGAATTTTGAACCTTCACGTCTCTCCTCACCAACACAGTGATGGATAAAACCCTTGGGGAAAGGGAGAGTGAGCTGGGAGCAGGGCAGGGGTAGGAACTTCCAAACCTCGGTGTGAAGGACTCTGGGCACGGACAAAGCTCTGCTTAACTCCAGGGATTTGTGGGAAAGCCATCTGGTGAAATTAGAGGTGTGTTTGGAAAGAAATTGTTGTTTTTTCTGGAATAAACCCCTTCCAGTTGGTCACGGTTGTCTTTGTGAGGGAACTGTTGAAGTTTTTTGGGGTGGTTGGAGACGCTTTTTGTCCAAGCACTGAGAGTCCCTTGGGAATTGCCCAACGCTGTGCTGGAAGAAGGATGGGAGACTCCTTCTTCCTGCAAATTTTCCAGGCTTATTGACTGTCAGAGGGAAAATTATGGGAAAATCCAAGTTCTCCCTGCTTGGTACTGCAGACTTGTTATCTGCAGGCCTGAAATCAGCAATTGAAGTCAGGACATCCCACTTCAACATGAGGGAATTCCACCTGGACATGAAGGAAAACTTCTTTCCTGCACAGTGACAGAGCACTGGAACTGATTGTCCACCGAGGGTGTGGAATGTCCTTCCCTGGAGATTTTCCAGAGTTATCTGGATGTAATTCCGTACCTGTGTTCTGGGATGGCCCTGCTGGAGCTGGGTGTGGGACCAGATGGTCCCACTGTGGTCCCTCCCAGCCTGGCCCATCCTGGGATTCTGTGAACATCAGGAAACCCTTCTTTCCTGTGAGGGTGTCAAACACTGGAGCAGGTGGCCCGGGGAGGGAATTGTGGAATTTTCATCCTTGGTGATCCCCAAAACCCACCTGGACACGGTCTTGGACAATCCTCCAACTTCACCTCTTCCCTGACTCCATGCCTCGATATCAGGGTGCGTTTTCCAGGCTGCCAGAACAAGATAAAGGGCTAGAGATGACAAGTTTGACTTTTATGTTGTTTTAATTTAGGGAATCAGGAATTTTCCTTCGCAATCCTGAGACTCAGCGCTGTTAAAACTTTTTGTGCGCAGCTCTTGCATGTCATGGAAAATAAACAGGGATGGAACAATGCAGGGAATTCCAGGCAGTGCAGGGAATTCCACATCGTTTTCTGGGGTCTGTGTGTTTCAGAAGGACTGGGCAGAGCCTGATTTCTGCTCTTCTCTACCCAAAACTGTTTTATAATCACCGTGGAAAAGCAAAACCCACGTTGGCAAGGCACCGTACAATTACTTTGTTCTGCGTTTTGCTGTGTTGGTGTATTTGTTTAATTAAGATCCTCGCTAATTAGAGCTGTATGTACTTGTGGTAATTATTATTTGCTTAACACAATCAGCAGTGTAATTCTTGTCTGAGAAGCCACACGCTTTCCAGTGGAACTAAATTACTGATTCCGTGGGCTCTCCGAAAGAACAGTTGCTCCGTTTTTGTCAAATGAGAGGTTACATTCTTTAATGTGAATGAAATTCAATTTACATTACCTAAAACTTCACATAATGTATTGTATTTTTAATTGGTGATTAAGCAAAGAAAGAAAAAGCTGGTTTGATTTGTGCCTCAGCACAAAGATGTCTATTTTTTCTGACTGGATTACAAAATTGGACAGCTCTGCTATTTATCACCCTCCAAGACCTTTTTCCATCTGACAAAGAAAAAGTACATTTGTCTTCAGGCATGGAAGGAAACTGCTTTCTCATGCTAGAAAAATGTAACCCTGTGCAACTTCTGACCTTTTACCAAGCTTTTAATTTTATTTTTTTTTTAAATGCAGAGAGCTATAAACACATTACACAGCCAGAGCCCTGTTGGGGTTTTAATGCTGTTCCCATTCGATGGGCAAATTTCTGTTCAAGTCCCTAAAATAGAAAGGAGAAAGGTGCCATAAATATCTTTAATCATGTTCCAGAAGGGAGTTAGGAACCAAGTATTGTTATTTATCAGTAGGATTTGTGTACTTCCACACACCCACACCCATCTGGGTTGTGTCTCTCTCTCTCTGATAAACTTTAGGGCTTTGACTTCTGCAGGTTGTTGTTTATTTGAGCTGCTGATCAATTCTGCAGAATGTGTTTGGTGTTTGGGGGAACCACTACAGAATGGATTTATTTGGGAACATAGGGAAGGGAGTGAGGAGGAAGCAACTCCTACAGGAGGAGCAGATGGAGGAAATAATTCTCCTGAAGGAAAACATAACCATGGCCAGGATTATGAAGGGAGATAGGGAGGATCTGTCCTCATCCCAGGAAAGGTTGGGGATGTCTCTTTGCATTTTTCAAGAAGCATGGCATTGAATGAGAACTTGATCAGCAGAGGAGGAGAATATTAATGAGTGTCCTAAAAGGTCCTTCAGTGCCTTCAAAAACTCTGAAATGAAACTGGGCAGGAAATGCAAACTCTCCTGGAGTCCTCTGTAATTTACACACGAGCCAATCTATTCATCTTAAACATTCACTAATTATTTTCAACTCTGCCACAAAATCAGCAGAAAGATTTTATTTAAAAAGACAAATTCAGAACTTGGCTCACCGTTATGTCCAGCCAATTGTGGCATTTTTTATCTGTGGTTTGAGTTCCCCCCCCGTGACTGAGATACCTTGGGAATAGAGGAGTGAAACCAGCAGGAATTGCAAAGTGCTTCCATGGCATGGCCTGAATTGCTTTGCTGAGCAAGCGTTCGAAATGCACCTTGTCTGTTAATAATCACCATGGAAAATGTGCTGGGAAATGGGCATTTTACAGAAATGAGGCATTTACTCCTCCGAACAGAATGAAGGGCACAAGGCCACTGTTGGATATTGTAATTGAAAAATCACAGGGTGAAAAAAAAAAAGGGAAATTGAAGAATGGCAGGAGAAAATACAAAGAAGTGGAAGAATCAATAATGACGTTAATGAGAACTGCTGGAAATGCCCATTAGTGGGAATCACTGCTTCGGGAATCATTCCCAGTCATCAGTCCCGATGCCTTCCCACACGAGGAGCATCTCAGGGATGTGAACCAGATCCCAGAACCATCGTGGTTCATTACAGGATTCTGCTTTACCTCGAGATGTCTTCTCACAGAGTTCGTGTGAAAAACGTCGGGCGGCCCACGCGGTCCCTTTGCACTTCTGTTGTCCACCTGGAAAAGGGGATGAGAGTGTTTCACTGTTTCAGCGTGGAGGAAAAGTTAAATAAAGATATCTTTGGTGGACTCTTGCTGATGGTGCCCTCAGGAGGGAGTGATCAAACGAATTCCAGAGCAGTTGGCAGCCAGGTCAGAAATTCCCGTGGGCATTACGAGCGTCCACAGGAGTTGAGTGAAGGGCTAAAAGAGATATCAAAGAATCATGGAATGGTTTGAGTTGGAAGGGACCTTAAAATCATCCAGTGCCACCCCTGCCATGGCAGGGACACCTCCCACTATCCCAGGTTGCTCCAAACCCTGGCCTTGGACACTTCAGGGATGTGGCAGCCACAGCTTCTCTGGGAATTCCATTCCAGAGCCTCCCCACTCTCACAGGGAAGAATTGTCTGTGTCCTTTTACCTCCCAAAATTCACACCTGAATCCATAAAGTTGTCTTCCTTTGGGTGACTTTGTGCAGCAAAGGGCTCGATGTCTCCAGGATCTCCCTGACGAGGTTTCCATCCAGCTCCTCCGCTCTGCTCCCCCGTGAGCTTGCAGAAACAGAGCTGGATTAATTTAAGCCCGCTCTAATTAATAAAAATAAGACAGAACAAAGGTCTGACTGTGCAGGGTGCTCGACAAAACTCAGCTCGACGTTAATGGTGGTTGTTTGGATAGAATTGTTCCATTTGTCACCTCATGGTTCTGCAGAGCTCCCGCTGTTCCCTGTGTTTGTGTTCTAATCCTTCTCTCTAGGGCTGCCTACAGCAAGGAGGAAGAAAAGAAACTCTTTTAATCCATCATTTATTCCAAACAGTGCCTACCAAACAGGAGGGTTCAGGAATTGGGGAGGTAGGGAATGTTTAATAAGACAACAAAATTCACTCAGCAGCTCGTTCCAAGGCGGTTTTTAATATTCTGGAGGTAAATTAGCGGATCCAGCACCGGCCCCGGGCCCTGACATGTGTTTCCTAATGACAGTTAATTAGGGGCTGTCTGCAGCAATCATGGGCTGTCAGGCCTCATCCAGGCTGGAAACGTGAGGGACACAGGAGCTGCCTCCCCCCTCCTCCCCTAATTGGAGCGGTTTGCCAGGATTAGCTGTGAATATCCAGGAGGCTTTGACACCTAACAGAGCCTTTCCCACATGCCAGGGGCAGGGCTGGAATTCCTGCCTGGTGAAAGGGATCTGATTTCCTGGAATATTTCCTGATTTCTCCCATCTCCAGCCTTTCTCAAGGTTTACTTTCAGAGATGTTTAATCCCACCCGGCTTTTCCAGTGGTGATCCTCTCATCTCCACCACTGGGTCATCATTATCCTGGGAAATGTGGGTCAAGCTCTAGGAAGGAGGTAATTTTGTTGTGACTCATGTAAGATTTTATGGAATTCTGGAAATCCTGATTCCCAGCAATTCCTGTTGCTCGCTGTGGTGTTTCAGGAAAATTGGCTTCAGAGCAGCTGAAACGTAGAACCAAGTTCTCTCCACACTTCATTTTTATCTCAGTAAATCACGGAATCACAGAATGAGTTGGAAGGGACCTTAAAGCCCATCCAGCTCCAATCCCATGGGCAGGGACATCTTCCACTATCCCAGGTTGCTCCAAGCCCCGTCCAGCCTGGCCTTGGACACTTCCAGGGATCCAGGGACAGCCGCAGCTTCTCTGGGAATTCTATTCCAGGACCTCCCCACTCTCACAGGGTGGAATTTCCAGACTGGTCACTTTTTTATGGATGTATTGGCCCCTTGCTCAGCTCCCCACTGCACTTGGAAGTCCTTTGAAATCTGACATTGGAATGTCACCATTTTGGGAGTTTGGTCATGCCTGGTTTTTTCCTGACTTTCCAAGTTCTTTCTCTTGCTGACATTGAGGTTTGGTGGGACAAAGTTGTCTCCAGTTGATGTTCTTGAAGTTCATCGTGGTGTTTAGAGACTTCTTTGAGCTGACTCCTCACCCTCAGTTGCCTCTGACAGCCTAAGTGGAGGAATCCCAGAGTGGGGGAGGTTCTTGGTTTGGTTGGGAATCCAGAGTGACCTGGAAATCACAGCTGGGTCTGTAAGACACTGAATTGGAAAATCTCTCCCAGGAATTTTAGTACTTGGAGCAGGAAAATTCACCTGGTGGGATGTCTTAACACTCTTGAAAGCTACGACTCTTGGCAGGTGTCCTGCAGCTCAGGATCACTTGGAATTGTGGCTTCAGAGCAGTTCTGGGGACAAATTTGTGTCTTTTTGCATCAAATCTGGCTGTAACTGCTCCATCTGATCCCTTATTAGGCTCTAAAATGGCTTCTGTCATGTCAGAGTTTTTGAAAGTCAATTTTAATAAAATGCTGACAATATTTTGCTTCTAATTTGTCCCCATCCTGGCTGCTTCAGACATTTCCAAGTAAATTGTTGTGGCATTAAGTACAATTTCATGGTCAGGCCCTGCTCCTCCATAGGACTGATACAACTTTGCCCTCGCTGTGTCTCCAAATAAGGAATCTCCAGACAGCCCTGGGATGTCTCCCACTGCTCCAGCAGATTTGATATAATGGAGAGCTGATAAAGCAATCAAACAAATCCCATTTACGCATCCCGGAGAGGATAATCCATGCACCAGCGAGCACTGGCAATGGGAAATCACCTTTGGAGTTGAAGTTTCCACTCTGAAGTTGCATTGTACTTTTTGTTTTTGCAGGCTGCGAGTTTCTGCTTGAAATTTATATCCAGTTGCCACTTTTACTGTACAGGCAAACAGCGTGAATACAAAATATTTAATGTGCTTGTCTATAAATTGATATTTGGTAATGGTTTCCTCGATGCTGCTGAATTTTGCATTTTGTCTCTGGTTTCTCAATAGCTCAAAATTCCAGTCCTGTATGCGTCGGGGGTTTTTTTCTTAAATCTAAATAACAAAACCAGCAGTTGGAAATTGATTTTCTGGGCATTGTTCAACATCCTCTCATCCCTTGTGCTCCGTCATCGTCATCCACTTGGGGATTTATTAGGAAAATAAAAAAGTGTGAGATAAAGCAAGAAATTTTAGGTCTGGTTTTTTTGCTGTCAGGAGCTGGTGTTTTTTATGGAAAGGGCTGGAAGAGGTGGGAAAAGCACTGGAAGAGGTTTCCCAGGGCAGTGGTGGAGTCCCCATCCCTGAAGGGATTTCAGAGCCATGTGCATGTGGCATTTGGGGACATGGTCAGGGTGGTCTTGGTGGTGCTGGATCTTCCAGACTTTTTTTCTTTGCTTGGTTTTTTATTTTGGGCATCTGTGCTCTGTGGGACCCTTCCCTGGCTTTCATCCATTCATTACTTTTCCTAATAATCATTAATCCATAAGATGTTTTGGAAAGGAGTGAATGCCCCAATTTTGCAAACAGGGCAACGCAGTCAGGGTTTGTGCAGATCGTGTGGAACCACCCTGAAGGTCAGGAACAGCGTCAAGGACCTTGGCTTTGCCTCCTGCTGTGGTGGTTTGACTTCATAAAAGTCTTTAGAAACCCTGCTTGGGAAGTGGAGGAATTGCAGGTCTGGAGAAGTTCGGGACTGACAGAGGGTAATTTCATGGAATGTTCCGGGCCTGGTTGGGCAGGGCTTTGAGCAACCTGAGATAGTGGAAGTTGTCTCTTCCCAATCCTTCTTTCCATCCTTTCCAAGCAGCTTTTGCAATCTGTCCAAGTGCTGAGAAAAATTTCCATTTTTTAATCATGTGACCGCTTCCTGTTGGGATGGAATCATGGAAGGCAACCTCTTTGGTTTTTCCTGAGGATGCCTTTTCCTGCCTGACCTCAGTCCTCCTTTTTTCTCATGAACTTAATTTGTGGGTGCTCAGTTCTTTGAGGCCACGGCAAACAAAGGAGGTGGAAGGAGGGCACAGCAGGGGGGATCGAATACATGGGACATTATTAATTTTTTAATTAACTTCTCCTGACTTAATTCACACCCTGCTCTACTGTCAACATGAGGCTTTGTGTATCCAAGGAGTGACCAGGATGTTTTTGGATGGAGATCAAGTGTGGGGCCTTTCTAATGCTGAATGCACCTGTTGAGATATAAATCCATTACTTTTCCATATTCCACACCCTGATCCTAAGGCAGGGATCAATTAAATGGCTAAAGGAACACAGAAGGTTTTCTTTTCTGTTGCTTTAATTGAAACCTCCAATCAAATCCATTTTTTTCCCTTAGGTCCTCCACAGGTCCAGGACTCAGAGTTTAGGCTGATTTCCTTAACTGGTTTTAAACTTTTCCTGTTTGTTTTTTTTTAATCAGAGCATCCCTGAGCTCTGCATGTCCTCAGTTTTCAGCTAATTGTGCCAAATGCTGTTAATCACTTTTGGAATTTGTTTCCCACACCATTCTTCTGTGGAATTCTGTGTTGTGTATTTCGTATTCTGTCTCCTCAATCCCCATCCCATCGCTCCAACCTCAAACCCCTGAATGTCCCCACTGGTTTAATTCCCACAGTGTTGGGGGACTGTGGTTTGTGCTCACTGCTGGGTGGAACTTTTCAATGATTAATAGGATTTTCCTTCCTCCTGTCCCTATTTTTGTTCAGTGCTGCCTCGGGACAAATCCAGGGATCCCTGCGAGCCCTCCAGAGGCGACGGATCTGTTGGGAATGCCAAAGGTGTCTCTTCCCCAAGCCCTCTCTTCCTCCTCCCTTGTTTATTTTCTCCATAGCCACTGACCAGCAACGCTGCTTTGTCATTCTACCATTTCTCCTTTTTCCTCACGTTTTGTCCTGTTCCTTCCCACTTTTTCCTTCTCTTTAAAAAACTCCTGAAAACTGCACGTCTCCCAAATCCCTCCGCTTTCAAAGATAAGCTGATCTGCAGCTACTCAGGTAGAGCCTATCTCGCATAACGTGCGCCTGCGATACGAAAGGAAATATTTATAAACCATTGAATTCTTGGAATTGGCAGGATCTGGGGTTTATTTAACATTTTCCACGGGCCCATCTGCTGTTGCACGTTGGCTGCCGTGCTGCTGTCGGTGCAATTACGATTTCATTGATAAGGGTATGGGGTGTAAATAAATAAATACAGAGAGAGAGGGACTGAGAGGAGACCAATCTTCAGGTGTTTTTTCGGTGGGGCCGAGTGCTGCATGCTGATGTAAAAGGGGGAAAATCCAAGGAGAAGGGAGCTCTTGGATTCTTCTTCCTGCTCCCCTCGTTGGAGTTTCTGTCTGAGGAATGTGGCAGAGGTTGGGATTCCATCTGTGCTCAGCTTTCTTCCCGAAATTCTGTAATTCAGTGACATCACAGAGGCTTAAATTCATCAGCTGAGGGCTGAAACATCCCATTAAAAGGAAGGAATTTAAAAATCACCTAATTCCAACTCCCTGCCATGACAAGAGACACTTCCCACTATCCCAGGTTGCTCCGAGCCTCATCCAACCTGGAATGCTCCCAGCAAAAATCAATATATTCTGAGAATGTATTTCTTTGCAAGAAAAAGAATCAGCATAATCATAAATTTGGCTGAATAATAAATTATTCACAGCGTTCAAGCTCTATTAGGTAGAGGGAAAAGATGAAATGCAGAGGACTGAAATGATTCACACAGGGCTGGATGAGTTAGGACAAGTATTAGGATTCCTGGTGCAGTTTTTACAGCGCAGGGCAATAAAAATTCATGGAAAAAATCCAAACTCAAACTGCTGCAACATCCATCATATCCATGAAGCTGCGTTGCTACATTGTACACATTTTTTTTTTTTTTCCTCTTTTTGGTAATTGAAAAGAACTGGGAGTCGTAAGGGGAGAATGTGAGGAAACTGAGCACAATTTACAGTGCAGGTGGCCACAAAGGCAGGGGTTTGTAGCAGCAAAACCCACTCGTATCTTCTGAGATTGCTGCTGAATATCTCAGTGGTTCCCAGGATTTATTTCCACCTCTTTCAGCTTTCCAAACTCTGTCGTGCCCTGAAGGAATATAAACACAAACATGAGGCTTTACTTGCAGGGAGACTTCTGAATTCGGGCTGGAAGCATTCCCGCCCCTGGTGCTGTAAAATCCTTGTAACCCAATAAATGTGGGGGTTTCCCATCCCTGTGGAAAACCACGAGCTCTGACTGGCCCTGGGTTTGTGGGGTCGTAGCTGGGCCTGGAAGAACTCTTTGATTGACAGTGAGGAGTTAATTAGGCTAACAACTCCCTGGTGCTGTGCCTCTGGAGTGTCCCTTTGGACAATCCGGACGCTGTGAGTGTGACGCCCCCATCCCATCACGGAGCAATCCCAGACTGGGGAGAGGAGCTACCAGGGAGCTGCAGGAGCGGTGCTGCCTGGCAGGGCAGGATAAAATCCTGCTAAATCAGCCCATCTGTTCCAGAGCCTGAATGAGTGTCATTCCTGTCAGGAACGGGAGATTTCCCATCCTCGATGTAATTATGGACACACAGGAGGGCTCCTCTTCCAATGTGTAATGATGGGAGAGCAGGGCCCAAAGGGGCTCCAGGAGAGCTGGAGAGGGCCTGGGGCCAAGGGCTGCAGGGCCAGGAGCCAGGGAATGGCTTCCCAGTGGCAGAGGGCAGGGATGGATGGGAGATTGGGAAGGAATTGCTGGCTGGGAGGGTGGGGAGGGGCTGGGCTGGAATTGCCAGAGCAGCTGTGGCTGCCCCTGGATCCCTGGCAGTGCCCAAGGCCAGGCTGGGCACTGGGGCTGGGAGCAGCCTGGAATGTGTCCCTGCCCATGGAATGGGATGGAATGGGATGATTTTCCAGATTCCTTCCAACCCAAACCATTTCGTGAAGCCTCAGGAGAGTTCCCAGACCCAGGCTGGAAGCACCATCCACGTCACCTTCCCATGGAAAAGGATGGGACCTGTCCCTTTCCCAGCACTGACCTGTGGCAGGGGGAGTTCGAGGACAGTGCCAGAGTCACCATGAGCAGCGCCAGGCACTTTGTGCCTCTCATTATGGGATGGGAATTCTCTGCAACCTCAGAAACATCTGAGCAGCCTCTTCCAGGTGGAGTCGTGAGGAATAATCCCGGTCACCACCCTGCTCTGTGCCTGTGCAAAGATAACTCCATCTCACACCCCAGCACGAGCCCTTTGCTCTGATAATGTGTAACCAAGCCCCAGAGCATGCCTGGATCTGTCCCTGCAGCCCCATTTTCCACAATTCCGTGCTGACAGATCCAAACCTGCTCCTCACGCCCCACGTGCCAGCTGGGCACTGCAATTCCGGGAGAACAAACCCGACACACACACGAACATCAAACGGCATTTCCCACGGGCAGGAAATCGTTTTCCCGATGGCAACAGCGGCCCTGGATGTGTTTGTGCTGTGGTTTGCAGCAGCTTCATTAGGCTGATGAATTAAGTGGGATTTGTAAGGATCACTGTGTGGACAGAAGCCAAGAGTCCGGGCAGGAGACAGCAGCTGTCAGGAATTCCTCATTCCAGGTTTGGAGAGCAGGAGTTGGGGAAAAAATGTCAGCCACAAATGGAGCTACGCAGGGAATTAGGGGAATTAGTGTGATTTGGGATAATGCAATCCTGCTGTTGAGGCCATTGGAGCAAATGCCTCCACTCCCTGGAGAAGAGGAATGGGATCCTTAATGGAGGCACAGCATCCAGTTTGTCCAAATTTGCTGCCTCCAGCAGCACAGGGCTGTTGCAAATCCATTTTCCTCATTAGCCTGGCCCAGACCCTGGGTGCCAAATGAGGTGGATGATCCAAGGCAATTCCAGATCCCAGATTTTCATCTCTGTTTCCTCTGGAAGCTGATTCTGTTTTCCCCAAACACAGCCTGGAACACCCCTCCTTGTGAAAGGAGCCCACTGAGCCCCTCTCAACCCTTCAGAGGAGCAGTGAAAGCTGGTGCTGTTTCCCTGCCTTAAATTCCTTCATGTGGGAAGCTTCCAATCGTTTTTTGGTTGTGGCTCTGGCTCTGTGGCCGAGGTGTGAATTTATTAATGGTGAGAACCTGGAGCACAGCTGGGTCTCTGGTCACTGGTCCTTGCCTTTCTGAATGGCAATATTGGTGTGTCCCAACTGAGCTCAGGTTTTCAGCCAATTAATTATGGAAGTGATCAGCTTGGAATTTTGTGTTGGTTAAAATCACCTGGCTGGATTTGTGTGGATTTTCGACCTCAGAAGTGCAGAATTGTTACCCTGGCAGCTCTTTGGAAACAGGATCTTTGTGTTCCCATGCAAACACCTGGAACTGGACACCACAGGGAACTGGACACCACAGACTGGTTTGGGGTGGAAGGGAACTTCAAATTCATCCAGTGCCACCCCTGCCTTGGCAGGGACACCTCCCTCTGTCCCAGGCTGCTCCCAGCCCTGTCCAGCCTGGCCATGGGCACTGCCAGGGATCCAGAGGCAGCCACAGCTTCTCTGGAAAACCTGGTTTTCTCCTCTGTGGTGTTGCATGCCCAGGGATGGTGAGCAAGGAAGGTCCTCGTGCTCCAATTGGGGGAGTGATTCCTTACGTGGGTGTCCTGGAGGGATTTGTGTTGTCTCTGCTCTTCTCTCATAATTCCCATGGGATTGAGTGTGGATAAAACCAAACCTGTGTGCCCAGGTGGGCAGGAGGCCGATGGCCCCTGGGCTGTGGCAGCCCCAGGGCAGGGACTGTCCCCTGTGCTGGTCCTGCTGGGGGAGCCTGGGAATGCTCGGGCAGCTCCAGATAGGAGAGACCTGGAGGGGCTGGAGCGTGTCCAGGGAAGGGAACGGAGCTGGGGAAGGGTCTGGAGCCCCAGGAGAGGCTGAGGGAGCTGGGAAAGGGCTCAGCCTGGAGAAAAGGAGGCTCAGAGGAGCCCTTGTGGCTCTGCACAAGTCCCTGACAGGAGGGGGCAGCCGGGGGGTCGGGCTCTGCTCCCAGGGCACAGGGACAGGAGGAGAGGGAACAGCCTCAGGCTGGGCCAGGGGAGGCTCAGGGTGGGTATTGGGGAAAAAATTCTTCTCCAAAGAGGTTGTCCAGGGCAGGGGAGGAGTCCCCATCCCTGCAGGGATTTCCAGGCCCTGTGGATGTGGCACTTGGGGACAGGGTCAGAGGTGGCCCTGGCAGTGCTGGGGATTTTTGGACTCAGTGATCTCAGAGGACTTTTCCAACCTGAATGATCCTGTGGTTGTCCCACCCAGATTCTCAGGTCAGGCAATGAGGTATGGAAATGATCTGGGATCTCCGTTCTTCTACTCCATCCCGTTTGTTTCAGGATCTTACCAACAATTTGGGTACAGGACTAAAATATGGAAAGAAGGGTCATGGGATGAACTTGATGTTGACTGGGACAGAGGGAATTAATGCTCTGCCAGAGATTTCTGAAGTGATGGTGTCTCATTCCCAGCTGTTCAATGAAGTGGTCTGGGAACCTGGAGAGAGCAGGGTTGTCCATGGAGTTGTATTTCCCCAAATACTTCCACGGACACAGGTTATGGAATGTTCAACTGGCCCTCCTGGCCTTTTCTCCACGTTGGACTACAGAAAACCCAACTGCTGTGAGAGGACAGCCAGAATCCCTCCTCACGCTGCCCTGGTGGTGCCACAGGCTGTGATTCCCAACTGAGGTGTCCATAGCAGGACAGCTGAGCTTGTCCCCAGCTTCTCCTGGAGCTCCACCGAGGTACTCCAGCATTATCTCCAGCTGAGCTCTGGAGTTCCAACCTGGATTTGGATTTGTCTTTGCCCCGGTGTGTTTTTAGGAGTTAACTGACTCCGGAGTCAGTGGGATGATGGTGAGGGATTGTGCCATCTGTGTGCTGTTCTCATGGAATGTCAGCACCAGGCAGACAGGACTAATTGGAGTGACAGGCACAGACAGTGACTTTGGGAAAAGCAGGGCAGCAGGGAGGGGCAGCAAAGCTGGGCTGATCCTGTCTCTTGTAGGCTCCCACACCAAATCCAGGTGCTTTGCAACCTCTGGCTGCTCCCAGTTGTTCCTCCAAAGCCATCCCAGAGTTCCCATTCCAAATAATGATCATTCCATGTAATAACCCCCAGTCTGCATGAAGTCGGTGCCCATTTGCAAAGCTGTCACTGCAGCTCCTCTATTAATAGAGCCATTTGAAAGATTTATCCTCAGCATATGTTGCATTTTAAAAGGGGCCAGATTGAGAGCTGGGGGCTTGGAGCACGAAGAACGAGCCACCAGATCCGATTGAAATAAAATAAATAATGGGAATAATAAGTTAATTTTTACGGAGCTCTTGTGCTCGGGAGGAAATGTGAAGTTGTGGGGGGTGTCATTACATTCCAGTGGTGGTCAACAAACTGAGTGCAATAGGGCATTAAAGGAAATGGGATTTCATAATAGGAAAAGCTGAATTAGTGCAGTTTGTATTTCACATGGCTTGGTTAATAGGGTGACTTTGTCTGGGGGCTCTGGTAACATCGTCACTGCTGTGATACCCAAGTGTTTTACACACATTCCCTGCTGCCTCACGATATTTCTGTGTGATGGGCAGGAGTTCCTGGGGAATTGTCAGGATTGTTTAAAATTAAAATTGCAGTGCTTTCCAAGCAGGGCTGGGTGTATTTTCTACCCTGCACGGAGCAAAGCGGTGGAGAAATGGTGTTACCTGTTGTGGGAAATAAAGCCTTGATTTTGCTTTTATATCATTTTTTAAAAAGAAGAAATGGTGGAATCGTACAGGCCTGGCTTCATGCGCTGGGTTCACATAAAACAAGAACATCCCAGAGCTTTAGAGAGAGAAACTGATGGAGTGGTTGGGACATTTCTCTTCTGTAGGATTGGATTTAAATTACAAACGGATCACGGAGGGTGATTTAGTTCAGGGGGCATTTTGGGTCATCATCTCCATCTCGCAGCAATCTTGTCACTTGGAGGCAACTTGGGTCCACATCAGTCTGGTTTGGGGCTTGGAATTTAGGGATTCAAGGATGGGAGAGGAGAGATTTGGTCCAGAAAAGCAAAGAGGTGGCTGGAATAGGAGCTGGGTTTGCTCACTTCTGTACGAAGTGCAGATATATCAATTATTCATTTATTTTACTGGGGACAAAGGATGACAAATCAAAGCTGGATTTGAGGCTGAGGGTGAAGCCAGGTGCTGTGCTGAGCTGAACATCCCAGCTCTGCTCCCCAGTCCTGCAAAAGCAGCATTTTACATTTCCCTATTCCCTGAACGGGCACAGTTGGGTTTTTTTGGAAATGATCCCAACCCCTCCTGCAGTTTAGAGCATCTCTCACTTTGCAGACATTGATTAACGGGGAAAGCCAGGCTCTGTGCACCTGGACAAGCCCAAAAAGGTCCTGCAGAAATGAGGAAGGGGCAGAACCATTCTCTCACAGGTTTCCTGCTTCCAGGTTCCTGTTGTAAAGAACTGGGCCTGCTCTAGGGGAGGAAGAGGTTCATGGCCTGGAGGGAAGAAAGCTGCTCCCTGTTTGTTCTCCAGATGAACTCAGAGGCCTGGAGGGGGTGAGCAGGATCAAAGCCTCTCCAAAGGCTCCCTGTGGGTGGGGCTGGTGGGAGCTGATCCAGGCTGGGGGATTTAACCTCGGACACCCAGAGCTGTGCTGGATGCAGCCCCTGGAGCGAGCAAACGTCACCCCCGGGCTGTCCCTGCTCCCCGGGGACACCTGGACAGGGTTTTGGCTCAGAGGGTCTTTAGGGTGCAGACAAAGCTGAGTTTTACCAGGTTTGACCTAAAATCTCTGGGAAGATGTGGAGCAAACTGGTGCTGTCTGCTGGAGGGGGGTGAAGGCAACACCAGTCCCAGAAGGGGTTGGGTTGGAAAGGACCTTAAAGCTCATCCCATCCCACCCCTGCCATGGCAGGGACACCTCCCACTGTCCCAGGCTGCTCCCAGCCCCAGTGTCCAGCCTGGCCTTGGGCACTGCCAGGGATCCAGGGGCAGCCACAGCTGCTCTGGCAATTCCAGCCCAGCCCCTCCCCACCCTCCCAGCCAGCAATTCCTTCCCAATCTCCCATCTAACCCCTCCCTCTTTCAGCTCAAACCCATTAACCCACTCCTTAAGCAAAGTAGCCCCATTCCATGGTCCCACACAATATTTTTTCCAGTGTTTTCCCAGTGCCCAGGGCTGTGATGCTGGTGCACCTTTCACAGCCTTCCTTTCACAGTGACAACTCCAACTGGTACCATTTTGTTCCTTTTGGAAATCATTTTCTCCAAGAGCGTCCCCAAACTTCAGGCTGCTCCTCATTCAGATTCCCCACCTTTGGGAAAATCCCAGCTGGCTTTTGGCTGAGGTTTGGCAAAGCATGGAATTGCTGCTGATTCCTGAATTTCCCTCCTGCCCTCACGAAAGATGAGAGGATGGAGAGCAGGAGATCTGAGCATCCATCCAACCACACCAGAAACCTCCCTTGGCTGGGCTTTTGCTGATATTTGGGAGGAATGAGGGAGGAATCCGAGCTGCAGGGCACAAAAACATTTCTCACGTCGTGAATCTCCAGATCTGATTCTTTCTGGCTCTACACAATCCCAAATACGAGCCAATATTCCCCTCTGGAGACATCACAAGAAATTGCACCTTGAGATAGTCCCATTGCATCAGAAATTTGTGTCCTTCAGGTGGCAGCTGAGCATTAAAGAAACAATATTTTTAGCAGCAGTTGAGAGCTAAATTTTAATTTAATTTTTTTTTTTTTTTCGAGTGTTTGTGGTGTTTGCAGGACCTCAGAGACAAGGCAGCACTGATTTTTCTGTCACACCTGCACGGGGAGGAGGCATTTCTTACCTCAATCTCACGGATGAGCAACCACAACACAGAAATCGATTCTTTAAATCCTGTATTTTTTTAGCTGCTGTTACAAAAGAGAAGTCCTGGGCTCTTTCATCTTCCAGCACTAAAGCTCCCGGCTCTGTGGGGACACAGAAACCTTTGCAGTAACCAAAAGAATTATCTCGAGTAGTTGAGCTTTTTTATTGTTTGGGAATTTGTGTTTGTAGAGGGAGGGAGTGAAGGGGTGAGGACTGACAGGAGATTTTGGAGATTTACCCAAAATAACCCATTAAACTCAGCTTGGGGTTGTGGGAACAACTCTGGCTGGTGCTGCCAGCTTCTTGTGATGTGAATATTTTAGTGAAAAACACCCCAAAAGTTGTGTTTGCTGTTAGCAGCAGCCATTCTTCTGGTTGTCACCTGCCTGGATGCTTTCTAGGCTGTTTAATATTTCAGAATAACAGAAAATTCATGGGGTTTTTTTGTATATTTGGGGATTTTTTGATCTAGTTTTACTAATATTTAAAGTACACTTAAAGTTGCAGAGCCTCCTTTGAGTCTTCCAGAGCTGTTTACAATTTTTTTGGTGATAATTCTAATTTTAATCACATTTTGGGGTCACTTAGAAAGGACCTTAAACTTTTATTCCTCCCACTGGAATAACTTTGTACCTTGCATGGCCACGATATTTATCAGCAAGGTGTGAAACCTCAGTCCTGGGGTAGCTGATCATGGACCAAAACAATTCCCTGCAGTGCAGTTTTTAGGCAAAAAAATGTGATTTCTGTTACTTTGATTGGTCTTCAGTGACAACAAATGATCCGTGGTCCATGTGCTGCAGTGAATTATTTTAATTTAATTCTATTGATTGTATTCAGCACTTGTGTAAAGATCAGGATCTTTTGGTCTGGGAGCATCTCTGGGCCTCACTTTGCCCTTGCAGGGCCCAAAGGGGCTCCAGGAGAGCTGGAGAGGGACTGGGGCCAAGGGCTGCAGGGCCAGGAGCCAGGGAATGGCTTCCCAGTGGCAGAGGGCAGGGATGGATGGGAGATTGGGAAGGAATTGCTGGCTGGGAGGGTGGGGAGGGGCTGGGCTGGAATTGCCAGAGCAGCTGTGGCTGCCCCTGGATCCCTGGCAGTGCCCAAGGCCAGGCTGGACCCTGGGGCTGGGAGCAGCCTGGGATGGTGGGAAAATATCCCTGCTCATGGCAGGGAGCGGAATGAGATGATCTTTAAGGTCTTCTCCAACCCAATTTTCCCCATGGTTCCATTGATCCTCTCCCAGAATTCCCCCTGTTGAGGTGGGGTGGCTTTCTGAGGGTGTCTTGGACAATGTGGGCTCTCCCAGGTTTCTCTTTTGGTTTAATGTGTCCTCAGACTTCCCAGAACTTCCAGTCCTGGGTGTTTTCTCCCTGATGTCCTTGAGTCTGAACAACCAGCTTGGAATTCTTCCCTTCTGTCTGCAACCAGGGTCCCCTTCAAAGGATTTCTGATGTTTCCTTAATATTTCCTTGCTCTGTGGAAGCTCCCCGGAAGGTTCATCCCAGGTCCTTGGATATTTCATGACTAAGGCAGAGGGAAGAGAACAGCTCAGGATCACACAGAAATGAACCGAGCTGAGATGTAAATTTGGGCTGAATGTCAGAAAAAATTCTCTTAATAAGGTTCTGGAATATTTTCTATTTTTTCCTGTCCTTCATTGGTTTGAGGAGGAAGGTTCAGGTATTATCACCATCATCATTAAGGCGAGGAGTCATTGATGCCCTGCACTTTCAGTGTCTTCAGTTCCTTTTAATGATGTTTTAGAAGACATCTGAGAACAAGAAGTCAGAAGAAAAGCAGGAGTTGTAGGTTTCTAAATCAATCCACGGGGTTTTTTTAGGTTTTATGCTTTTTATCCCACACTTTCAGCTTAGGTAAGACAGTGCTCACAACCAATTAAGTTGTGAGTTAGAATGAATTAAATTTTCTGAAATGAGGTCCTTTTTTTTTCCCTTTTTTAATCCAAATGACTGTCATTTACCAAAAGCTACTTCATTTTCCTGAAAGTGCTTTTCTGTCTAAGGGGAATGCTTAATTGCAGCCACAAATCACCTCAAATGCTTTTATAGGAGGATAAAAGAAGTTGAAAATTGTGCATCATTTTGAAAATGCAGGTTCTGAATTCAGGATAAGATGCAAATTTCTATTTTTTTTCCCCCTGGCTGCTCTGTTGAAGAACTCCATCCTCTCCATGACATCTCCTAAAAGTGTCCCTCAGAGCAGGGACATCCCCACGAGCCTTTTTTAGGATTTCAGGCAATTTCCAGGAATATCTACAGTGACCATGATCCAGAATCTGGTGACACCTCTCACTCTGCATTTTTTATTCAGACAAAGCATTTTTGCATTTTGAACTTGGGGCACAACTGGTGGTTCTGAAAACAGGCTGGGAGAGCTGGGAATGTTCCCCTGGAGAGGAGAAGCTCCAGGGAGAGCTCAGAGCCCCTTGCAGGGCCCAAAGGGGCTCCAGGAGAGCTGGAGAGGGGCTGGGGCCAAGGGCTGCAGGGCCAGGAGCCAGGGAATGGCTTCCCAGTGGCAGAGGGCAGGGATGGATGGGAGATTGGGAAGGAATTGCTGGCTGGGAGGGTGGGGAGGGGCTGGGCTGGAATTGCCAGAGCAGCTGTGGCTGCCCCTGGATCCCTGGCAGTGCCCAAGGCCAGGCTGGATACTGGGGCTGGGAGCAGCCTGGGATGGTGGAATATTCCCTGCCATGGCAGGGTGGAATGAGATGATCCTTAAGATCTCTTCCAATCCAAGCCATTCTGGGATAAATACTGATCTCTGTGGGTCAAACTGCCTGATTTGACATCTAAAATTTCCATGGATGGCTTGGATGAGTAACACAACAATGTTTTTGGAAAGGACTCTTAGGATGTATTTTTTTTCCATGCTGTTAAACATTTTTTGTTCTTCACAGAGACTGAATTCTGTTGGAAGAAGCCAGCCAGCAGCATTTGAAATTGAAATAAATAAATAGCACCGTGTGTGGCTGTGACTGGGTGTGTGTGTCTGCCAGGCAGAAAATAGGGAATGTCTGTTGGCACTTTAATGCCACCCAATATTTCCCGTTTCAAACTCTCATTTTCAGTTTCTTGTCGTTTGGCTGGTCTTTTATTGCCAACTGGGGCTGCTTTTTTAGAAAAATATGTCTGAGATACTTGGGGTTTTTTTCTGGGAAGGAGGAATATGTTGAATTCTGGTGAGTTTTCCTTCGGCTCAGAATTTCTGTCTTCACGCTTCTCAGGAAGAGGAACTGTTGGATAAAGGGTGTGGAAAATAACCCCAAATCTGGCTTAGCTGGACCCCTTGAAAGAAGTGCAGTGCTCACACTTGTGCTGGTGGCAGCCAGAATTCCCAAATCCGGACGCAATTCCGCCCGGAGCTCACCGGGACCAAGCCAAAGGAAGGGCTGGTTCCTGGACCAGCAACTCTCTCCCCTTGTGGTGTTTTTTGGGCTCCCAAACCTGCTGGGCTCCTGGAAGAGAAACAGGGGATGACCAAGTGGGATTGGGAACCAGGGAAAAGATGAGAGGTGATGGCCAAATTCCCACAAACAGGAGGGGTACAAAGGGATGGGAAGGCAGGGGGAGGGAAGCTTGGAAGCCCTGTGGGGCTTTGAGGCAGAAGAGTCACTCTTGGTGCCACTTTCATTCGTGCAGGTGACAGTTGTGTGTTGGTGTGACTCGGGAATTCCCAACGCTGTGACATTCCCTGTCCGAATTCCAGCCATCCCATTCCCTGGACAAGCCAAGGATCTGCTGACAAGAGCAGTACTGGGCCACTGTGCCGTTGAAAATGAGGCTGGGGTGTCCTGCACAGGGGGAAGAGAGGGGACACCAACGCCTCCCATCTTCTGTCACTGTTTGACTTTGCATCCTTCGTTCATGGAATCATGGAGTGGTTTGGAAGGGACATTAAAGATCATCCTGTCCCAGCCCTGCCATGGGCAGGGACACCTTCCACTGTCCCAGGGTGCTCCAAGCCCAGTCCGGCCTGGCCTTGAGCACTTTCAGGGATTCAGGAGCAGCCACAGCTTCCCTGGGCCACTCTCAGCTCTCTTAAATGAAACAAATGGATGTTTTCCATTATAAATCTGTTCTGAATGGAATTCCCAGGAACCCTCCCAGTCCAGGACATGGAGGCTGTGCCAGTGCTGCTGTTTAATGTCCCAGAAGGATTCCTGGTGCAAGTCTCACCTACATCTGTACCTGGAGCTTTGTGACTCCTATTTGGGCACCCTGGTCCTGTGCCCGGGGGGATTTTGTCCTGGTGGGATGAAGGCTGGAGCTGCCTCGGGTGCAGAGCAGTGTGGGACTCATCCTGGCTGCTGGAAACATGGAGAGGTCGTCTTTGAACCATGGCAGATCCCAGCAAATGGGATCCCAGCTGTCCTCTGAGGCTGTAAAAATCAACTTGTCCCACTGGATTATCAAAGCCAGGAACTCGAACCATTCCCTGCTGTGAGCCACGCTCTGACATCCAGATTTCATTTTGCTTTACCTTTTCCCTGCTTCCATTTCCCGTGGCAGAGATCCTTGGATTAAACGAAGACTTCACTGGTTTTCATTCCCATAATGATTTCATCAAACAATCCTTGAACATCCCAACTCGAGGTCTCCCATCCATCCCCTCCAGTTCTCCGTGCCTTGCACCATTTCAGTCTCATTAACTTCCTGCTGCTATGGAGTTGAAATCTGCTTCCTAAGCTCCTCACCAGTCATTCTTTATCTTTATTTGAGTGGTGCTGAGCACTCACAAAATCCCCTCTCCATCAGTGCTGGGTGGCAGCTCCCTCGTAATCCATGATTATTTTATGGCTCCTGTCAAGGAAAACTGGGATATGGTTTGATCCTGACCAGCACTGAGTGAACCGCTCTCATCCTGTCCCTGCCAAGACCTCAAAACTTAACAGGACACATCAACCACAATCAAGGAGAAGTTTTCTGGAGATGAAGGCACAGGTCTTTAGAAGAGATCTGGAATGGTGATTAATGCCAGGCACGGGGAAACAAAACTTCTTGATGGCACCATTTTCCAGCACTGACTTTTGGTCTGTGGGGCAGCAGACACTGGGGAGCACCTCCAGGATGTGGGATGAGGAGTTGATGGTTTGCACATGGTTATTCCCTGGAAAGGTTTCCTTTGCTTAGGTTGGTTTAACCGTTTTTAAGCATTTTCTGGATTTTAAAAGTGTTAAAAAATTGTTGCTGTCACTTCACTGGACGATGCTCATTCCCAGTTCAAGCTCCTGTGTTTCTCCTGCCCCACCTGAATGGGGTTTAATAGCAAAATTCACATTTTGGGGGGACTTTTGTGCTCTGTAAATAAACTTATAAAGGAAGAGTGAGAGATTTATTGACAGCCGTGAAAGGACACAGTGAAGGAGTTCAACACAGTCACATCAGCCCTGACAATGTCCCCTTGAGGACATGAGTGGTGTCACTTGGAGCTGGTGACGTCAGCTCTGCTATTTCTGGGATCAGCTCCGTGGACTCTCCGCTCTCTTCCCAGACAATTCTGCTGTTTCCCTCCTTTACAAAGCTGATTCCCACTCTCACCCTGTGAAATCCAGGGAATAAAGCTGCCAGCCTTCGTGCTTCCCTCCCTGCAGCATCTCTCTCCTTGGAGAAACAATCTTCCAACTGAATTCCAAAGGGATCCCCTCACGGGAACTGCATTGTCCGAATGTGTCACTCCAGAGTCGTGGAGTCAAACAGGGAGAGGATTTAGGGAGAAAACAGCTCAGATTGGAAAGAAATCATCCATGGGAATTGGCTCCTCAGTCAGTGCTGGGAAGGGAAGTATCTCCTCTGAAGTGTGGAACGTGGAGGTAGAAAATTATGGATGATTGAGCAGAGCTCGTTGAAGGGTTTGGGAATAGGGTCAGTGGTAAGGAATAAAATCAGAGAATCCTTGAGGCTGGAAAAGACCTCTAAGATCATCAAATCCAGCCATTGTTCACCACCAAACCATGTCCTAAGTGCCACATCCATGTTCTTTGTCAGGGATGGTGACTCCACATTTCCCTCTCAGCCTGCTCCACTTCCTGACCACCTTCCACTGCACAAATTTTTCCCAATATCCAGCCTAAACCTCCCTCAGGACAGCACATCTCAGTCCATTGTGGCTCCTGACACTCCATCCCCAATTATTTTGAAAGGAATACCAATTCCACTGCCTCAAATGTAGTTAAAGACATGCCGAGGTACTTTCTGGAAGAAAACTCTCTGTGATAACCAGATGGCAGCACAGAAATAGAGATTTTTGCAGGAGATGGCAAACATTTGGTGTTAAAATATTCCCAGAATCATCTCGCTGTGTGTGCAGGGATGGGATCCTGGGATGGAACAATAAAGGGTGATAAAAATACACCATAACACAGACTCCATAATGCAGGAGGATAATGGCATCATACAGAGATATTGCTTTTTTTTCCATGTTTTCTCTGGATTTTGAGCTGGAATATTCAGCTGTTCAGTTCGGAGATGGGGAACCCACTTGTGGGAATTGAGTGACCATGTCCAGAAGGAAGTTTGGCTTTTTAAAGGGATTTCTGGCGTCTTCTTGTTTTGGGGTTTTTTTATGGGAATTTTATTTTTATAAACATGACCCAAATGGAAAAGCCAATATTTTATGGACAAATAAACAGGAATTGTGCCTGGGATGGGGATTTTCTCTCATTTTATCTGTTCTCCTCCAGCGATTTAGCCTTTGTCTCACCAATTGTTTGTATTTTATCTTTTTTTTTTTTCCTACAACTACCTGGTGGGCCTTTTCTCCTCTTCATTCCTCACGCTGGGACAGTCCACGGCGATTCCCACACTGCTGGCGCTCGGCTCTGAAATGTCGGAACGGCAAAGGCCCCGCTAACAAATCCGAAATACCTGCGTGGTTTGACTGCAGTTTATTCTTCCCTTTTCCGTTTTGCAGGTTTATCCAGGAGATCGAGTACGCCATGGAGCTGGGCCCAGCCAAGCAGTGCCCGCTGCGGGAGTTCCTCACCGTGTACATCAAGAACATCTTCCTCAACCAGGTCCTGGCCGAGATCAACAAAGAGATCGAAGGCGTCACCAAGGCGTCGGATCCGCTGAAGATCTTGGCCAACGCGGACACCATGAAGATCCTGGGAGTGCAGAGGCCTCTGCTGCAGGTAGGAGCGGAGGGAGCTGGCAGGACATCCCTGGCTGTCCATGTGTCCAGTGAGGAGAAACTGTGGAGCTGCTGGAGCAGGTCCAGGACAGATCACAAAGATTCTCCCAGGGCTGGAGCCCCTCTGCTCTGGAGCCAGGCTGAGAGAGCTGGGAATGTTCCCCTGGAGAGGAGAAGCTCCAGGGAGAGCTCAGAGCCCCTGGCAGGGCCTAAAGGGGCTCCAGGAGAGCTGGAGAGGGACTGGGGCCAAGGGCTGCAGGGCCAGGAGCCAGGGAATGGCTTCCCAGTGGCAGAGGGCAGGGATGGACGGGAGATTGGGAAGGAATATTTTCATGTGTGTTTCCCTTAGAAGTTCTGGGGACACCTGCCAGTCTCAGAGCTGTGCAAGCAGACTAAACACACATTCCAAGCTCCCAGGAGGAGCAGGAATGGGATCTGCTGCCCCCCAAGGGTGTTGGTGATTGATGTGCAGCCCCACGGCTCCCAGATAAGGGAGATGTGAGCGATTTGGGTTGGAGATGGAGCATTTGTGGGAGAAATCTCCTTTGAAACACCTCTGCTGAACTCCAGTGTGGAGCAGTGAGAAAAGCAACAAGTTCTCATCCCAGCTCCACGGGGAACAGGACAGTGTGGAATCCCATCCCAAACTCCTGAATTTCCTGAGTTGCCTGGGACTGAAAGGAATGAACTGACTCTTGCTGCTGTCTGTGTCAAGCTCTTTTAATCCTTCTAAGTTATTCCCTCTTTCCTGTGAAATCCTCTCTTCAGGGATGAATAATCCTTGCAGAGTCCTTAGGAAGCAGCACATTTATCCCGAGGTTTATGTGGCCCTTTTCTATCCCAGTTTATACCTGTAAAACAGGGATATTACAATGCTCCAGTGCAATAATAGGAATAACTGCTGTTATTGGTATAATTTCTGGGATTTTGGATGGATTCATGGTCACTGACTCTCTGCCTGTCGGGGTGCAGCAGGGCCGGGATGGTCCTTTTAGAGCCACAGCAAAATCAGATTCCAGAAGAGCATTTCCAGAAGTCCCTAGAGGGGAACAGCTTCCCTAGAAGGGGCCAAAAGTCCTTTTCCAGGAGTTGAAATGAGGTTTTGGAACTGCACAGAATCCCTGGAATGTTTCCTTCCCAAGCTTGACCAGCCTTAAATGGATAAAGTGGTTTTTGTGGCTCGTGGCTTCATTTCACACGAAAATGTGTTCTGTAATATCAATTTGTTTCCTTAAAGGTCGTTAGGGGTTGAAGAGTCAGAATGGCCTGGAATTTTCTCGTCCACTTGCTCCAATTTGTTTCTCATGATGGATGGAAATCGTTTTGAACTGGAATTATTCTTGGTCAAACTGTCCATGGTCAGGAGGTCTCCTTGTTCCCGACATTAGAGAAGGGTAATTCTCTGAAAAGAGAAGAAAAATTGCTGCCTCTTTGAACCAACTCACCCAAATAGCTCCCTAAAATAATCCTATTGATTTTCCATTAGAGGGGAAGCAAAAAAAAAAAGGCAATTTCTGCATGACAGTGCTGGAGCCTGGAGTCTTTGCCCCCATCACCTCATGGATATGATGGAAATGTGGTGAATGGCCCCTCCCTCCCAGCGTTTTCCTGCCTGGTTCGTGGGTTCCTGGTTTCACCATCCCACTCTTTGCTATCCCGAAGATCTCTCTGAAGCCTCTGCGGCTGTGATTCGAACACGGAATTTATCAGCCCCCACTGCTCGGGCTGATAAAGCTGCTTTGGGATCACTATCAGCACAGGTTTGAGCTGAATTAGTTGGGAGATAAGAGGTTTTCCAGCGTCGTGTCCTCACAGATGAATCATCCATTCCTGCAGAGATTATCCTTTAAAAAAATTGTCCTCTCTAAATATTCCATTTGAGCGGGAGCACGGCCTTCTTCTCCCTTCTTCCCTCCTCAAATGTAAAACACTTGAAACCTTTTTCCTTTCCGGAGCGACCGAATCACCGTGAAACTCATTTGTCTCAAAATTATTCAGCATTAAATTTCAGGCTGTAATTGTTGAAATCGATCCTAAATTAGGCTACAAGTGCCTCGACAGCTTCTTACAGCCTGCTCTTGTAGGGTTCTCAACGAGGTGATAAATCTTTGCACCCAGCTGGTCACTGGCCTTAAAAACCTGTTCCTCCATCTCCAAAAAAATGCAAATTGTTTCGCTCTGGAGCAGCAGAGTGGGATTTTTCCTTTCTTTTAAAGCCTCCGTTGTTTCTTATCTCAGCATTGTGTCGATGACGCTCCTGATACTTCTCTGGCCAAACTCCAGCGGCTGAAAATCCCCCCAAAAAAACCTCCTTAAAAAGTCAGGGTGTGCAGCTGTTTCGCACGATAACGACTTGCTGGAGCTAATTACCACAGCACCCACTCCGTGCATGGAGTCACTCGCTCGTGGCTTCCCAAGGAGACATCCCTGGGAGCTTTTGGAATGTTCTCTTCCCGTCAGACAAGTGGTTATTAAGGAGAAGGATGGTCCCAGCAAGCAGCTTTCGATGGCTCACCAGTGCTGATGGCTCCATGCTTTAATGGAGCCTGGATGTTATTATTTATTAGGGTAAACAAATTAATTGTGTTTCCAGGCTGGCTCGCAGCCAGCAGCAGCCATTAAGGAGCAGGCATGGCTGATCAGTTGGGGTTTTTTCCCATTCAAGGATCATTTTAAAGCAATTTTAATGGTTCTGAGCCTCACATTTCAGGTTTTTTTTTGCAGTGGCGTGGTGTTATAACAAAGATGTTTTCAGCTCTTGTTTATGTGTTTCATGTCAAGAGGGTAAAATTCACTGACTGCAGAATTTGTGCTAAATCTTCTTTTCCAGCTTAAAATGAGAGACAGAATTATCTCTCGGTGGGAGTCTGACTCTCCCTGTTGCTTCCAATATTTCTTCAGATAATTTTTCCTCTGAGGGGGGAACATTTGGTGCAGTTCCTGCCTTTTGTGGAAGCTTTCAGAAGGCTCCAGTGTAAGTGAGCTGTGGATGTGTGAGTTCTCCACCCAGGAGCTCTGAGCTGTACAAAAGCAGTTGCTTTAGGCAGAGCGTCAGGGCTGCAGTTTATTTTAAAAATTCAAGTTTCACTTGCACATTCAGCACGTCCTGGGGCAGGGGAGTTGCATGTGGACATTTTCAAGCAGTGCCCCTCGCAGGCAGAATTATTTTCGTCGTCTTTAGATGTGGAAAAGCAAAGCTGTGCTTCACAAACCCTCCCACAGACGTGAGGCAGGTTGGACCTGAAGGGAACAGCCCCGTGTTTGAGGGATCCCATTAATCCCTGAAATCGCTGGATGCCTCTTCCGTGTCGTGCATGAAGTTGGTCAGGATAACCCTCCTTTGTTCAGTGGTGAATCATTAAACTGAGGAATATTTTGGGTTGGAAGGGGCTTTTTAAGGCCATCTAGTCCAGCCCGGCTGCCACGAGCAGAGACATCTTCCACTGTCCCAGCTTGCTCCAAGCCCCATCCAGCCCAGCCTTGGGCATTTCCAGCGAGAGTTGGGTGCAAAATGTTCATCCTGGTCCTCCCTGAGGCCACCAACGTGCTTTGTTCACCTCAGCAAGGGTCTGCCATGTTCTCCCCTGTGAGGGCGGGAAGGGGCTGGGCTGGAATTCCCAGGGAAATGTGGCTGGCCCTGGATCCCTGGCAGTGCCCCAGGCCAGGCTGGAACAAGCTGGGATAGGGGAAGGTGTCTCTGCCCATGGCAGGGGTGGAATGGGATGAGCTTTAGGGTCTCTTCCAACCCAATCCATTCTGTGATTCCGTGGCCTCACCCTCGCCCTGGCCTGTGCAGCTGCTTTTCAGAGCCGGTTCATCGAGTGCTCACCAAACCCATGAAACCACTGAAACTTCCTTGTCACTTATTTTATTTTCTTTTTTTTCCCCTCTTGCTGTTGGTTTTTCCTCAGAAGTTGGGAGTAAACTACACATATCTGCCCCCAGCCTCCATCCCAGGCCTTGATTGATTATTTTAATTACCCAAAGAGCCCCGCCAGGCTCCCTCAGCAGCAGCATTGCTCTCATAAATCCTGATTTTGCCTCACAGGGCTGGTGTCAGCCCCAGCCCTATTACCTCCCTGGCCAGAGGAGAAGCCTTTTAGCCTGGCCACCTTCCTGCTTCTTTAAAGCTCCAGCTGCACATTCCTCATTTGCAAACCATTGAGAATCCCTGGCAGGAGAGCAGGGCCCTGGAATGCTGAGGCAGAGCAGCTTCTCCTCAGCCCAAGGGTGCTGCTGAAAATCCGATGTGAAGTCCCAGATCCAGCTGCCACAGCAGTGACACTCACCCCGTTTTCCATTTTTCCTCCAACTCCTTTTTTTCCAAGATTTCTGCCGTTTGAAACCAGCGCTTTGCCGGGGTTGTTCCGGTGATGGATGAGCTGCGGTTCCAGGAGGCACATCCAGCACCTGGAAAGGCAAAGTCGGATAAATTTCACTTAAAGGAATCTGTATTGCTCCATCACCAACATTCCTCCAGGAATTTCTTTCATGGAATCCCAGAATGGTTTGGGTTGGAAGGGACCTTCAAACCCATCCAGTGCCACCTCCTGCCATGGCAGGGACACCTCCCACCATCCCAGGGTGCTCCAAGCCCTGTCCTTGAACACTTCCAGGGATGGGACATCAAAAACTTCCAGAAACTTCTCTGGGAAACCTGGTTCTTCCATAACTTCCTTTTCCCTAGGAAAGTTCAAGATTTGCTTTTTCAAAACACACCAATGGTTTAATCTGGGCCCTTGGCTGGGCTGGGCTCTCTGCACCCATCAGCTGCAGGTTGGGTCTCTCTAGCACATCACAGATATTTTTCCCTTCCCTCTGCTTGTTCCGCTCCGTGAATCCCAAATCCAGCCTGGAACAGTTCCACATGAAGCAGTTGATGGATGGCTCCAAGAGAAGAAACTTCCCTGTGTTCTTGCCAGGCTCCTCCACAGTCCCATTATTTTTATTCCCTCGCATTTTGAAGCCTGGGCCCATTTCATTGAGGAAGAATAACTCTCATTTCCAGCTTTTGAAATGTTTTCCTAATCACAAGTGCTGCATGAGGAGAGCCATCACGTTTTGAATAATTGATGGCTACTTTATTGAGTTGTCAGCACTAATTCACCCTCCTTTTGAAGTGCCGCGATGTTCAAAGGAGTAATCCTTTGACAACGTGCTCGTTTTTCGAGGAAAAGTTCATTTTTATAATTACTTTTTTTTTTTTTTTCCCCTTTTTCCCTCCCCCACTGTGGGATGTAATTGTAGCTGTGTGGTGAGAGGGAGGGATGAGGCACCTTCCAGCTCGTGCACCCTCTAAAACGCCTTTAGTACTCCTTTGGCTGCTCATTTCTCTGCCTCCCTCCTCTTGCAGAGCTTTAATTATACCTGTTTTAAACGTGCATTTTGAAATATGCCACCCGGCTCTCCCGGAGAACAAAAGAGGCATTAATCTATTGTTGAAAGGGAAGGTAGAAAACTCTTTTTTTGTGTGTGTGTGGCAGGGGCTGCCCCTCCCTGACAAGCAGCGTTCAGTGGGAGTCGCTGGGATTTTGGAGGCAGGGACTTGTCAACAGGAGAATTAAAAAAGGAACAACAATGCAGGGATGCTGCCATTCCATTGGAATGTTCCTCCTGGCACCGCGGGTTTCCTCCCCGCCTCTGGCAGAGGGGAATCTTCCTCCTGAAGTGGATAAACTTTGCAGTTGGAAGGTTCATAGCACTCTCATTTCCATCTGAAAGAGCTGAGGGAAGGCAGTAAATGAAAAGTTTCCCCTCTTGGTTCTAATCTGTAAATAGAGCCTTGCCATTTAAATAAAATAAAATAAAATAAAATAAAATTACAGTTTCCCTCACGCACACAGAGCTGTCAGAATAGTAATTTATATATTCTTTAATGATCTGCTTTTGTGCTGGGATTTTTGCTTTGTGTGAACTTCGCTGCAGAGAAAGGAAAAGCTTTTCCCTTTCACCGTGGAGCTGTTGGGGGGTTCCAGGTCTGGTCATCCTGGGGCCAATCCAGGATTTCCTGGGGAATTCAAACCATTGGGATGGGCTGTTCTAATTAATTAGATGTTGATTATTGTCTGGAAAAGGTGAAGGCAGGAGAGGAGTGACAGGCAGTGGATTTGTGGAGATGGAATCTCAGTTTGGATCTCGCCTGACCTTGAAGTCACTGGAGTGGCACCAGATTTTTTTTCAGTGGGAGGGAGATGAAATCCATCCCATTGGCCCTAGAAAATGCCTAAATAATGTCAGGCATTTGGAACAGGAAAGGACAGAAGGAGATCTGGTCTCTCAGCTCCATCCCGCTCCTCTCTGAGTGAACATCACCCAATAACCTCGGGAGTCGCACACAATTAAAAGGAAAGCAAGTCTGGAAACGAAGCAAACAAAATATTCCAGCCTCCAAGGGAGCTTTTAGCAGGAGGCACTGAGATTTCTCTGTTTCACTCTCTTTTTTCTCATTTAAGGGTGGTGTCAGAAATGCTGTTGAGGGACAGGGTGAACCCTCATTGGGCATTCTCTGTTTCATTCCTGCTCTGTTGTTTTCCATCACAGAATAAAAAATATTGTTAATCCCTGTTCTCCCTCCCAATTAGCAGAGAGATATGGGGGATGCTCCATCCCTGGAAGCATCCAAGGCCAGCTTGGAGCACCCTGGGATAGTGGGAGGTGTCCCTGCCCATGGCAATGGGGTGGAACTGGATGGGATTTAAGTTCCCTTCCAACCCAAACCCCTCTGGGATTCCATGACCCATTTCCCTGGAAGTGTGAACTGCCAGAATGAGCAGGAGCTGAGGTTTTAGAGCTCCAGGTGCTGGACGAGTCATGGACCTGAAAATAAAAACTCTTGTGTGTGCTTTGGGTCTTCTTACAGATCCTTGAGGAGCTGTTTCCTGTCTGAAAAGCGGGAATGGGGTTGGATTCCGGTGGGTGACGCAGGGAAATGGTGCTGTGGTGTCACAGCTGCCCTGGCAGATTCCTTGGGATTGGGAGAAATGTTTGGAGAAATCCATTGGCAGAGGTGATGTCATCCAGATGATTTCTGCTCCTGCTTCCTGCTCCATTTAAAGCCAATTTTCCCATTCCCGGGTTAAAGGAGCATCCATCCCTTAATTTGACACTCGGGCTCCTGCTGGGTTCACAGCAATATTCTGACACTCAGATGAATTCCTTCTAATATTGCTTTATTAAAAGGAATTAATCTGAGTGTCAAAACATCAGGTTTGGGGGGATTTGGATTTGATTCCTTGTTCTTCCTGAGGAATTTTGTGTTTGCTGGTTTATAAATCCAACCACAACCCTCAGGAGCACAGGAGCAGCCAGAACATCATCCAGGTTTCATCTCTAGGTAAGAGTGGCAAAGATAATAATGGCAGCAATGATAGAAATTATAATAATTACAGTAATAATAATAATAATAATGACAGTAACACAATACCATGAATATCCATGACAAATTCCCTCAGGCAAGCAGGATCTATCTTCTGTTGAGTTTAAGCCAACAAACAGCCAGAGGGTGTCAAGGCTTTCCTTGGTCTTTAGGCTCTTAAAAAACAATTTGGCAACACTTGTGGGGTTTGTTAATCGAGCCAAGAAAATCAGGTTTAATTAAAAGGAATTTTCTGTGTGGTTGGAAAAGCATTTTGAGGTTTCTGTGCCATGAATCAGTGACGGGGGCTGAGTCAAGTCCAAGTGTTGGTTTGACAGTGAGGAAAAGCAAAGTTTAGCCCAGGAATTGAGATGTGCAGGCTTTTGGTTGTCTGGAAAGGTGGGAGCTGCCAAATAAAGCCCTTTTGGAAATAATGGGAGTAATTGAGCTCCTGAACATGAGAAAATCCAGCCTTGAAGAGACAAAGGGGTTTAACAGCACCTTCACTTTTGTTTTGCTGAGTGTTGGTCTGACATGGGGTTATAACATTAAAAAAACATCAAGAAATTGCCCTAATGGAGCTGAGAAAGCAAAATCCTGGGATAATTTGCAGCCAAGTTCATTCTCCCAGTCCTTCAGACAGGGATAAAGGAGAAAAGGTTTGGGCAGGGCTCAGATTTGTGGCAAGCACAAAGTCTTCCAAAAATCATCTCAGGTGCATATATGGATATATTTAATCTCATTTATTTTTTTTAAAATATAAATTAAAAAATTATTCCCTAAAACCCCTCACTGAGTGATTATAACTTACAACCATGAGATAATTTAAGTTTTTTATGGATTTTTCCTTATTTGACTGCTTTAGTTAAGTCATTCCCTGGTGGCAGCACATGGATTTGGGAGAGGTTGGAAGGGAGGTGGGAATGACCTGCCTGGCCAGAGGAGGAATTCCCATGCCTTAAAAAACCATAAAAATCCTGAAATAACCATCCTGGAAATAAATAAATGACACAAATGGACACAACAGGCAGCGAGTGGTGGCCAGGAAGCATCAGAGCGTCAATTCCAGCCATTTCCATTGATTTATTTTGGGAATTCACCTTTTTTAAGAGGTCCAGGTTGTGATATAACCCTTTTTTTTTGGTCCTAGACTCTGGAGGAATGGAAGGGATTTTAGGAAACATCCATCTGGAATGTTCATGGCAGCACAGGAAGGGGCGGGTTGAGAGCTGAGGTTGTTGTACCAGGGCTTGCTTTTCTTTTCCAGCTGATTTTGGGCTGCAAATGTTGCTCTCAAAAAGGAGCTGGTGTGGTTTTGGTTGGTGCTGTGAACACATTGTTCTGCAGTAATTAAATTTAAACTCATTTATTACAATTTATTTCACACACCCTCGTTATTTTTTTATTTAATTGGATAATAACATCAATTTTTAAGCAACTTTATCACGGTGAAAACAGCAGCCAAGTGACAATTCAAAGTATCTTTTTCATCAATTTGACTGCCCATAACCCCTCTCCCTCAGCTTTCCCACCAGTTTATGATCTGGTGGAGCCTCCAGCATCCTTCCTGCGTTATTTTTGTGTAACACACTCTCAGGAAAGGAAAATGAAAATAGAAACAACGGAGAAAACTCGAAAAGCTGTAATTGCTTTTTCAATCAATTTGAGAGAGCTGCTGTAGGAACAAAATGCAGGAGCATTTAAAACTCTTGTTTATGTCCCCAGCTTATTGCAGGGAAATGCTCAAGGTGCAGCAAATTATTCAATGGGTGCTGGGGATATTGAGGTAAAGCTGGTGGAAACTGGTCAATAAAATTGTGTTTTTCACTGACTCTCTGGGCCCTATTGGGTGTTTTGCTGTCAGTAGAATCAGCCCCATTTTCCTCGGGTGGTTTTGATAAATTGGGGTCACAGCTCAGGTGGAACCCTCCCATCCTTTAGGCAGAGTTTACTCACTGGATTTTCCTTGGATAAGGAGGGCAAACATCAGGAGTTGTCCCATTCCCAGCATTCCCAAGCTCATCTGAGTGTTGGAAATGGGAAGGGATTTCTCTCTGTCAGTGGTGGCCACGGGGCTCCACAGTGGAATGGGAAAGTCGGGGCTTAAAAATTGTGGTTCCATTGTAGGAGAAAAAGGAGAAGGGATCAGAGATTTTTCCCAGTGCCTGAGTGCAGCCCAGGTCATGATGTTCCCACCTCATCTTTCCTATGATGAGGAAATTCCAAGGATGACTGGAAAAACTTTGTGTTGAAGGTTTGAAAAAAAAAAAAAATTCAAGAAAAAAAAAAAATTTAGTGCCGTAGGTGGCATCTCCTTTTAGGAGATTTATTAATTTATTTTTTGGCCCAGTAGTACTCCCAAATGGTCTGTTCCCTGCCCAAATGGGATGATTATCCCGTTTCTCCAACACTTCTGCTGTTTGATGCATGTTCCCCATCAGGCCTGGCCATGGTTTTTTCTGGGTAAGAAGGGAAGTGTTTGTTCTACATAGGAGGAAAACAAAAACCTGAGCAAGCAGTAACTGAGCAGTAACCTGGTGGTAACTGAGCTACTCCAGTTTGCCCCTTCTGTTGGGAACTGAGTGAAATTTGCTGCCGTTCATTGTAACGACGTCAGAGATGAATTCCCTCCATTCCATCCATGGGAGATGAATTTTTCCTTACCTCCCTTTGCGTTCCAAGGCCTCTCCCATGATCGATCTTGAGTGCCACCTGCCTTCCCAATAAAGCCTGGAATTCATCTGTGAATATGACAACAAATATGACAACATCCCAGAGACAAGCGATCTCCGCTCCGAGTTAATCCCTGTTTCCCAGCAGGGCTCCGCGAGGACCCCGCTGGGTTTGGAAGCACTGCTGTTTGGTGAATAGATGAATGTTTTGTGTGGATGGCTCCATCCGTGCCCTGCTGGTGCCAAGTTTGGCTCCCATTCCTTCCCGCTGAATGCCTGCATGGATTTATCCACAGGACAATCACCGGAGCGTCGTTAGCGCCGGGAAAACAACAGGCGAGGAAACAACGCGCTCCTTCCCCGCCGTCCACGACTGCCTGGGAGGCCTCTCGGAGATGCTCTGGCTGCTGGGAAGGGGACATGGCTCTGTCAGGAAATGACGCACAAGTTCCACGTGGGAAGGGAAGATCCATGGCCTCATCCAGCCCTTTTTCCGAGCGGGATTGCTCGTTATGGCGCTGGTCGGGGATTGAACAATGGCATCGTCACCATTATCAGACATCTCCTATAATGAGCTGACTCCATTTTTCACTTCCCAGTTTGATTTTTTTTTCTCCTAAAATGTGGTTTTTGGGGGAAAATGCAACTTCTTTTCCACTCTGCCCTTAGGCTGGATTTTGGGAGCGGGGTTTTGTTGTCACAGGGGGTTTTGCGATGACAGAAATCCTGAGTTAGGAGCAGGTGGTTGCTAAAATGCTGAGTAGTTCCTTGAGTTATTTTTACTTCTTGCCAGAAGTTAAAGGAGTGGAAATACTCAGTGCTTAGTGTGGGAAACTGTGAAGTGCAGCTGAATAATAATTTTTGCTTCTTTTTGGTTTGGTTTTTTGGATTAACGGGCAGGTCTTTGGGAAAATCGTGATAAAAATAGTTGGGATCTGAAGGAAGTAAAGGTGTCCTTGATGTGTAATTCAGGATTTATCTTTACGACAAGGGCTGGAGGGCCAGGAGCCAGGGAATGGCTTCCCAGTGGCAGAGGGCAGGGATGGATGGGAGATTGGGAAGGAATTGCTGGCTGGGAGGGTGGGGAGGGGCTGGGCTGGAATTGCCAGAGCAGCTGTGGCTGCCCCTGGATCCCTGGCAGTGCCCAAGGCCAGGCTGGACACTGGGGCTGGGAGCAGCCTGGGGCAGTGGGAGGTGTCCCTGCCATGGCAGGGGTGGAATTGGATGATCTTTAAGGTCCCTTCAAACCCAAACCATTCTGGGATGGCCTTGGTGGTGTCCGTGTCCTGTCTGTGAGACTCCCTGCAAATCTCAGAATCCCTGAGGTTGGAAAAACCCTCCCAAGACCATCAAATCCAAGCTGTGACCAATCCCCAGCTTGTCCCCAGCCCAGAGCACTGAGTGCCATGTCCAGTCATTCCTTGGACACCTCCAGGGATGGGGACTCCACCACAGATCCCAGTGATCCCATTTCCGCGCTGTTTGAAACTGGCGTGGCCCAGCTCTCCTAGGGGAGAAGGTCAGTCTGAAAGGGAAGTGCCCTGCAGGCTTCTGGCATTTTCCAAATCCATCCCTACTTCCAGAAATTGTCACTACAGCTCTCTCTGCTTCCACCCTCCCACCATGGCTCCTCCTTGGAATCCTTTTCCTTCAGAAATGGCTCCACCCTTGGATCTGTCACCAGGTGGGGCCTGAGCCAACAGGAGACAAAAGAAGGAGAAAACAGTGGGTTAAAAATGTTTCCATTTTGCTCCCAGCCCACGGATCTCGTTGTCATTCCTGCTCCTCCTGGCAGGAATCAAAGGCTGGTGTTGTCTGTTCTCCCACCTCCCCAGCCCCGAGTTTGTCATTCCCGAGTCTCCGGGGGCTCGGGGTGGTCACTGTGGTTTGATGAATGCGATGTTAACACGAGCTGTCGGATCCTGGGAGCAGCCTCATGCATGAGGAATTTCCAAATAATCCTTTGGAGACACCCGGGGACAGAGCTGTGATCTGTTCGGGCTTTGATGTGTGGAGCACAAGGCTGAATTTATGGAATAAATCACCAGTGATGCCGGCACGTGCAGCTTCCCTGAGTTTTCTCCTGTCTCTGCTTTTTGGGGGCAGCACTTGAGGCTGGATTTTCCCTTTTGGGATGTGCAAAGACCCCCCTGAGTCACCTTAAATTGGTCAGTTCCACCCCTGCTCCTGCCACGATGCAAAAATGCAAAATTTGCAAATTTTTCTTTTTTTAAACACAAAAAAAAGTAAACCAAGAGAATAAGTGAAATGACAGATTTTTTTAAATCCTCTGCTTCATTTTGCAGGACATGAGACAATTCTCTTTTTGTAGCTTCCAGCTTGGGAAACTCTGCATAATACAAAGGGTTTCATTAAATTAAAACTTGTCAGGATTAAGGATATTTGGGTTCTGTTGGTGTGTGGAGCCCTTGAGTCCATCACCTCCCATTTCCTGGTGGTTTTGCTTTTTGAGTCATTCCTGGGAGGAGGAGCAGGGAGGAGCCCTCAGCTCTGCCCAGGTTCTGGCTGCAGGTGCTTGGGAGACACGTCCTTGCTGAGTTTCATTGGGATTTCTCCATCCCAGCACTGGATTTGCTTGAAATCCTTTGGAATCAAAGGAACTCAAGGTTGGGAATTCCAATGTCTTGCTTGTCTTGGAGTTCAGTGGTTCCAGCACTGACCTGTGCAATAAAATATTGAAATTCAAGTCCTGCTGAACAAATGATCTGAGGAAAAAATTTTCTCCTTCTTATCCTTTTCCTAACCAATTCCTCTTCTTTCCATTGGATTTGTCTATAAATAGCATTCCAGCACTGGAATGTTCTGATGGAAATGTGGGAAAACTCTTCATTTTAGCCATTCTGTTGAGAGAAACCTGAATTAGAAGCACCTGAAGAACCAAATTGTCACCCTTCGGCCACCTCTCGTGTGGAAATTGGGGTGGAAATTCCACTTTTAAATATTTTTCTCCTTTAAATTCAAGACCAACCTTAACCCTGCATAAAACCAAGCCACAGAAAATAATACAGTGAATTTAACTGCCAATTTTGATATCCTTTGGGATGTTTCAGAGGGGTGAATCCATAGGAAGGCCTCTGCTCTCTCCCCATGTTTGCCAAGGATTGCTTTGGGGAAAAAAAAGTGATTGCTTTCATCACATTAGTTAGAGCTAGGTTAACAAAGAGTGAATTGAAGAAATGTGAATTTTGGTGCTGAAAGGTGAATTTTGGTGCTGAAAGGTGAGGTTTGAGTGTCTTTGGGGATCCCCCCTATACCAAAACCCACTGGTGACATTGGCCTGGTCACTCTGCGCGTTCTCACCCCTACCAGTGAGACTTTTAGACCCTTATGCCAAAATCTGACAAACTGGCTGCTAATTTCAGTGCAATGACATCTTTGTGAGCCCAGGAGCTCAGCCTGGCTTAGCTCAGGGTCCCTCTTAAGCCTTTACCTGTCATTCCTGGATTTCACCGTTTGTTTTCCAGTGATCTCTTGTGTTTTCATTAATTGTGTTGAATTTAGGTCATAATTACAGCCTTTGCACTGGACAGCACCAATCCAGGGGCACGACAGCATTTTCTTGTGGGGGCACAGCCCTGCTAAACCTTTCTCAATCCATTTTTTTCCCAATTTCTTTTGGTTTTTCATCATCCACCTTGTCGTGGTCACTGTGTCTTTCCAGGAGGAGCATCCCTCCTCCACCTGCACATTCCTATTCACTCTCTCCAGCAAGAGATTTTGAACAGATAAATATATTTTAAATACTGGGGCTTCGAGACTGAAAAAAAAAAAAAAAATAGTTCTCAGAGCACGTAAAAATAACACTGAGGGGTTTTATTCTCCAAACTGGGCCGGCTGTATGAAAACATTTATTAAAAACGAGCTCCCAAACGGGCGGCTCTGCTCCTGAGCATCATTAACTCCGTGCTCCACGTCCCATCTGTGGCGTGTTGCAGCTGCTAATGATGTTCTAGAGCAGGGATGACAAAGGAGAAGGAAAGCTGCCACTCAGCACCAGAAATAAATCTGTCACCTGGCCACCAGCTCACCTGTAATTGGGGGAGTCGTGCAAAAGCCACTTCCAGGAATATTCAGGGAAGGGGGATGAAAACGTCAGGGGACGTTTTTTTCAGCACAAACCAGGCTGGAGTAAGTGGCTGCAAGTCCCTTCTCCTTGCACCAATGTCTATTGATTAATAAAGGGAGAGCGTGGCCTGTGCCTGGCACTTTTAAGTGATAAAGAGCCCTGCAGCGGTGCAGAGGGTGTATTAAAGGCTAAGAGCTAATGACTTTGCTGGTGGATGTAACACATTAAAAGCAGCGGGAAGCTGCAGCTATTTTATCACCCCACTAATGTCCCTGACAACATTCACTTGGTGGGAGTGAATGGATGGGAATCCATTTGGAAGAGTAAATTAAAATACCTTAAAAAATGCCTTTAATATTAGCTCCCGAACTTGGCGGGATCGGATACAAAAGACCAATTAAATTATCCCGTCCATCTCCCTGCCAAGGCACTGATATTCCTCATTATGCTGAGGCTGCTGTGGCATTCCGGGAGGATTCCGGTGTCTCGAGTGGGGGAATAATGTCAGGGCTGGAATTTGGGACTGTCACCAACTTCCCCTTGCATCCAAGCAAATTTTCCCTTCCCTGCTCATCTGCACTGCGCGTGAAATGGGAATAAATGAAAGAAAATCCTTGTCCAAGTGATCATTTTCCCATTCCCTGCTTTTTAGTGTTGTGACAAAGCTGGGTTAGGAGCCAGCTGGGGATCAGGGATTTAGTGAAGATTACGGAAAGGCATCTCCTCACGTGGATACTTCCAGTCCTGGCGCTGGATTTTTGGAATTGAGACCACCTTGGCATGGAATTCTTGGATTGTCCAGCATTGGAGCAGCTGTTCATGGAAGTGATGGACTCTCCATCCCTGGAAGTGTTCAAAAACCATGTGGAGGTGGCACCTGGGGATGTGGTTGGGTGGTGACCGTGGCTGATGGTTGGACTCAATGATCTGAGAGGTCTTTTCCAACCTTTAACCACGATCCTGCAGAGATCCAACCCCTTTTTGGGATGCTGGCAGGCTCCTGGGTGCTGGCTAAGAGTTGATGTGCTGAGAATTCCCATTTTTGAGGGAATTCAGGAGATTAGAACAGTTCTGGTGTGTTTTGGGTGGCAGATTTGCTTTGCTGGTGCTGGAGAAGTAAATGCCACCACTTTTAGATATTCCAGGATCAGAGCTCCTGGGATGGGGCTTTTGTTGCCTGGGGGGTTTTAAGCTGAGGACTTTTCCACCTTTTGCTGTGGAATTCGAGCTCAAAATCAGATTAAATTCATCAGGAAAGTTCACCCAGGGGTTTCTCCACCCAGTAATTTCCTCATCAAGTCCATAATTCCATTGGGAATGCAGTGACTCTCCCAGGAAAGCAGCTGGGCTTGACTCTGAGCCTGCCAGAGATGGAGAATCCAGCACACCGAGCTGTTCTGTGGTTAATCACCCCCACTGTTAAAACACAGAGCTCGTTTCTGCTCTGGTACCATCTCCCATCTGCTGGATCTCCTCATGGCTGGGAAGGCTGGAGTGGAGTGAAAATGAGGAGCTTGGAAAGGATTCCAATGTCACAGGCGTTCAGGAGGTCACAAGGGAAAGGGTTTTTACCTTTTTCTGTGCAAATATCATCAAAGTGGCACGGGAGACGAGTCCAGGCCATCTGGGCTATGTAGAACAGGAAGCTGAGTGGAGCATTTTTCCTTGGAAAAACTTTCCATAGGGAGTTAGCCAGTCATATTTTTCTGTCTTGAAAGTGAGAAAATTAGATTTTGCTGGGACAGACGAGCTGAAGTTGATGGGAGTGAAGATCACACTTCACACAGAGGACAGTGAGGAAGAGCTGAGCTGCAGCCCAGGGGTTAAATCCGTGTCCTGCATGAACATCCAGCAAGGGAGAGGTTGGCTGGTTCTGGGATGTTGGAGGAAGGGACTGGGTTTAATTGGAAATTGGGGAAATGGAGCCAGGCTGGGAGAGCTGGGAATGTTCTCCTGGAGAGGAGAAGCTCCAGGGAGAGCTCAGAGCCCCTTGCAGGGCCCAAAGGGGCTCCAGGAGAGCTGGAGAGGGACTGGGGCCAAGGGCTGCAGGGCCAGGAGCCAGGGAATGGCTTCCCAGTGGCAGAGGGCAGGGATGGATGGGAGATTGGGAAGGAATTGCTGGCTGGGAGGGTGGGGAGGGGCTGGGCTGGAATTGCCAGAGCAGCTGTGGCTGCCCCTGGATCCCTGGCAGTGCCCAAGGCCAGGCTGGATGCTGGGGCTGGGAGCAGCCTGGGACAGTGGGAGATGTCCCTGCTGGGTGATCCTTAAGGTCCCTTCCCACCCAAACCATTCCATGATTCCATGAAATCTTTCTAAGGAAGCTTTTCCTTGCGGTGAAGCCCAGTCTGGATCACAAGTCCATCTCAGATTTAACAAAGAACATGAAAATTCCCATCCAGCCACGCCCCGTCCTTGTGCCTCCTCTCCAGCTTTGGGATTTGGCCTCCCAGTTTCCACGTGTGTTGTAGCTCTGTGGGCTGAGTTTCACACTGCAGAGCTGACGATTGCTTTTTGAATCCTCGCAGGGTTTGCAGACCCTGGTGGCAGCCTCCTCTCTCTGGGCTCTGCCTGGGTGTGATTGATTCTGCATTTACTGGAGATGTTAACTTCGTGTTCCACTCAGGGACTCTGAAATCCTAAATATTGAATTGAGTGTTCAGAGGAAGCAAACTCTTCTGCATGGTCACACTAATACAGCAATGAGCAGATTTTATGGTTCATGTTCTCCATTTTTTTAAAAAAAAAGAAAAGCAAACGTACATTTTGCTCTTCATCAATATTCCAGTTCACTGGAGCAAAGATTTTCTGGATCATGCAGTGCCAGGTAAATAAGAATTATCCCAGACTTTGTTTGTGCACTCGTTTGGCTCCTGCAACATCACATTTAGAGCTGGGAGAGAATCCCGGCGGATCCTGGGCTCACATCCATGGGGTGAATTCGCTCAGGACCTCTCAGGATAAATCCCGTAAAAATTAAAATATCACCTGCATTGAAACAGGCAGAGTTATGTTAAAAAAAAAAAATCCCTTGGAGTTGGGAGTGTTTGGGAAGGAGAATTGTAGTAGGATGTAGTATAACCATAGTAACAGGCACCACTGACACTGGAATAATGAATTTCCCTGGAAAAAAGGCTGGGTGAGGGAGGCAGGCTGTCAGACTGGAGACTGCAAAAAGAGATTTTGCTGCTAAACACGGGTTTGAATTGATCCATTCCAAAAACTCCAGCCCTTTGGAAACCCTGGATGTGCCAGAAAGAAAAGTGGGGAAACGGTGTCATCACTGCACGTGGGATAAGCACTGAGCAGTAAAAGAGGGAATTTAGACTCTCCTCTTTCCTCTGCTAGCTAAAAAAAATGAATTTGGTTGGTTCAGGGCTGGTTTTATTTTATTGTTTTACTGTTCTCTTTTCTTTTAGTGTTGGTGCTGGAATAGGGCTCCAGGTTGGCTCCCCACGGCACTGATGGATCCAACTCTTCCCATTCCCACTCCCGTGGCCTCAGGGCCGGTGTTGGCTCTTTTAGAGCCCCCCAAGAGCTTTAAAGAGTCCATTTATCCCAATATTCCAGGCAAACTGGCTCCCCAGCTCCTGCTTTTCGGGTTTGAACGATTCCCATCTCTAACTGTGCTCATTTAGTGAGGGGAGAGTTCTTCCAGTGGCCTCACCAGGTATTTGGGAGAAATTTGGACAAAAGGCCTAAATTTTTATCTCCCTTTCCCATTGCCCTGCAAGACAGTGACAGCACTTGATATTTATCAGCTCAGGAGAGCCTGGCCAGGGATTTAAGCAGTTGAATCCCTTGGGAATGGTCCCAAACCCAGAGCTGTGGCTCAGCATGGAAGAGCTTTGAAAGCTTCCCCTCCCTCCTGTCCTGCTTTAATTACAGCCAGGCTCTGTCAGGTACTTCAGAATCGTGGGGTGTCAGCCAAACTCCAGCTTAAAAATTAGATCAGGCTTTATTAATTCTTCTCCTTTAAGGCAGCCACGTCCTGCCCTCATCTGGTGCCTTCCTCTGCCAAGGCAGCTCGAGGAGATTTTTCGTGATGGGCAATAATCATCTAATAATGGAAAACCTTCCCAGTGCCAAGGTCTCTTCCTCCATCTGCTGTGCTCTGGTGAAGACATTTCTGAGCAGGATATTCCCATCTTTTGTCTGCTTTCCCCAAGGGAATGGAGCTTCTCCCTCCCAAGGCATGGGAAAAGCTGTGGTTTCTAAAAAAAAAAA
>VZTJ01002735.1:108538-136589 GCA_013397795.1 Orthonyx spaldingii | reverse complement strand
TGGAATTCTGAAATCCCAAAGGAATGGCTGAAATACTGAAATCCCAAACGATTGCTGGAATACTGAAATCCCAAAGAATTGCTGAAATACTGAAATCCCAAAGGATTGCTGGGATATTGAAATCCCAAACAATTGCTGGAATACTGAAATCCCAAAGAACTGCTGGAATTCTGAAATCCCAAAGAATGGCTGAAGTACTGAAATCACAAAGGAATGGTTGGAATACTGAAATCCCAAAGAATGTCTGGAATACTGAAATCACAAAGGAATGGCTGGAATACTGAAATCCCAAAGAACTGCTGGGATAATACCTCCAGGTCTGTTTGTTCTGTGTCACCCCATGGTCGGAGCAGGAATTCTTCCTGTCCTGGAGCTGCTTTAGGGATGCCTGGAGCTCCAGCCCAGCTGAGAACGAGGAGCACATCCAGGGATAATGGGAAACGTTTGCAAAATCCATTCAAGACGAAGCCCTCAGCGTCAGTGACCAGTGGAGCTCTCTGGTTTATCCCCTCCCCCGCCGCAGCTGAGGGCCACGAGGGGTCACAAGGAATTTCTTTTTATTTTTAGCAGCCTCCAGCCTCTTCTCAGCCCTTCCTGGAGGAGTCATGAACGGTGCCCTGGGCGTGCTGTTGGGATTCAGGTGTGAGGGGCTGGCCGTCGTTCCCTCCATGAGTTTCCTTGTTAGTGTGGGGTTTTTGTGAAAGGCTCCATTGAAGTGCTTCCCCATCAAATTAAGCTTTGATCACAATCCCTTGGCTGTTAATGAATCCAGAGGCATCGGGATCGTGGCTCTGGGATAATGCACGAGCTGCCTTTCATTGTGGGGACTTTGAGAAGCTCCAGGCCTGGCCCAGATAACAAATCCAGCTGTCCCAAATGTCTCCTCAGACAGGCTGTCCCCAGGGACACCTGCAGAGGTGGCAGCAGGGCTTTGGGAAAGGTTAAGATGTTACAGGGAAATGGCCATTACGTGTCTGGCAGGGCCTTCTTTCATATGGTAATTCCCTTTTTCCTGCTTTTTTTTTTTTTTTTTCTTTTTTAATCATCCAAGTAGCTTTGTGTTGCCTTTAAATCAAAAGGGTTGATTCTAAAATCCAGATGCTGGCAGGAGCTTTGCTGGGATTTTAATGTTGTTGAGGAAAATAAGCGGGGAAAACTCCATAAAAACCACAATAACTTCTATTTTAACAACCACTCGTGGGCCTTTAGGCTGTTGTTTTTTCCAAACATTGAGTTCTGTAAAGAAGTTGAAGTGAGCTGGATGGAGGCCAGGTTTGCTTCCTCCTCGGGTGCTTTCGTGTCCAACCCAGGAGGGTTCACACGAGGATTCGTGGAAGGACAGATTCTGCTCCGGGGAAGCTGCAGGAGATCATTGAGATCTGCTGGAACACTCACCCTCCTCCCACCACTGAAATCCCGGTGGAAAAGGAAAAATCTGATTATCCACACAAAAAGGGAAGGAATTGCTTTTGTCTTTCGTGTTGCTACATCAGCTGGGGGGGGATTTTCTCCTCTTTTTTATTCCCAAGGGATAAATGGTGGCTTGAATGCCTCACCACCTTTATCAGCCCACGGGGGACTCGACTTTCATCTCAAACCACATCAGGCTCTGCTCAGGTGAGGCCCCACCTGCAGAGCTGCCCCAGCCCTGGGGACAACAGCAGCAGCACCTGGAGCTGCTGGAGAGAGTCCAGAGGAATCCATGGAGCTGCTCCAGGGCTGGAGCCCCTCTGCTCTGGAGCCAGGCTGGGAGAGCTGGGAATGTTCCCCTGGAGAGGAGAAGCTCCAGGGAGAGCTCAGAGCCCCTGGCAGGGCCCAAAGGGGCTCCAGGAGAGCTGGAGAGGGACTGGGGCCAAGGGCTGCAGGGCCAGGAGCCAGGGAATGGCTTCCCAGTGGCAGAGGGCAGGGATGGATGGGAGATTGGGAAGGAATTGCTGGCTGGGAGGGTGGGGAGGGGCTGGGCTGGAATTGCCAGAGCAGCTGTGGCTGCCCCTGGATCCCTGGCAGTGCCCAAGGCCAGGCTGGACACTGGGGCTGGGAGCAGCCTGGGACAGTGGGAGGTGTCCCTGCCATGGCAGGGGTGCCACTGGAGGGGCTTTGAGGTCCCTTCCCACCCAAACCATTCCATGATTTTAGTAGGATTTAGGTGGAGTCTTAAATGCTGCTTTTGCCCTCACTGGGCTCATTCCCACATCCCAGGCAGGGATAGAAATGAACCTTGGCAGTTTTGGAATCCTGGAGCTGACGAGCCGCGCTCACACCTCGGAGCCGTCCCTGGGGAATCGGCATCCAGGGCTGTTCCCTGCTCCATTTCCAGGGGATGTCTCTGGGATCCAAATCCTTCAGGAGTGGTTGATCTCCAAGCCCAGGCTGGGACTGAATATTTATTAAAACACGGATATTTGGAGCACCAGGAGGAGCAGCACCAACAGGGGCACCTGAGCAGCAGCTACGCCAGGCTGGGGTTTTGTTTGGGCAAAATAATCCCAGATCGTTGCTAATTACAGTAGGAAAGATGGGTTAACTCCTGGGATTTGCTCAAGAGCAGAGCTTAAGATGCAAGAGCAACCAAAGAAAAGTGGGATTGGTTTTTTTCCAGTGCCTGAGCCTTCAGGGAATCCCCCATCCCAAGGATTTGGGAGTGTTCCCAGTGAGGATGAGGTCGGAAGGTGCTTTTTTACCAAGTCAGGGACAGGGAGCGGAGCAGGCTGGGTTCCTGTCCCTCAGGGGTTGCTCTGGAGGAGCAGGATCAGGGATCGGGGCGGTGCTGCCGCGCTTGAATCGGGAAATCAGTGCAGAGATGGAAGTTGGGCTCGTGGGGATGTGGCAGAGGTGGGGATTTGGGGGTTGAGGAGATTTTGCTCTGAGTCACCAACTTCTCTCTGTGCCCTGGTTCACACAGAGGAAGGGGAGGCTCTTTCCAAATCCCTGGGATCCTCCCGTATGATTTGAGCCCAGAATTTCCCAGCCAGGACTCCCTAAGGCTTCAGTCTCTTCCTTTGCCTTTGCTGCAGTTCAGGAAAAGCCCTTCACTCCACTGAGACCATTAATAATTCAATTTATATCAGCCTGGCACTTCGATGGCCTCCCCTCTGTCTTGTTTGCAGCAACAAAATCAAACCCGGTGGGCAAAATAAATACAAACTGTGCCAGGTCACCTTGGGGGGCCTCAGAAATCCCAGAATTCATCCGGAGCTGTTGAAATCTTGGATATTATTGGAAATGTGGTACCTGCTGCAGGCTGGAGGAAACCAAACCTAAAACTGGGGGTTTTAGTGGCACTCAGGGCTCTGGGCTGGGTGACAAGGTGGGGATGGGTCACAGGTTGAGTGGGATGGTGGTGGAGGTCTTTTCCAACCTCCACAATTCTGGCATCTGCAGGTTGTGGAGCAGCAATTTTGGCCTGTGTGTACCTCTACAAATCACATTTTTTCCTTTTGAGCTTTCACCCATTGAAGAACAGACCTGGTGAACTTCACCAAGCCTCAGGAGGAGGCTCAGAAATCCAAACTTCCCCAGCTGATATTCAGACCCTGAAACCACTTTCCTCCTTCTCTTGCCCGTTTTCTTCCTGTCCTGGGGTGATTTTGTGTTATGTGTTTTATGCTGTATATTCCATATCACCCTAGGACATTTCCTTTCCTGATATTCAAACCCTTCAACCTTAAAACTCTCCTCCTTCTCTTGCCTGGTTTTTTCCTTTCCCTGATTTATTCCACTTCGCAGGAGTCGCCGTCAGAGCCTGCTCAGGGTGTGGGGAGCATCCAACCAAACAGGAGAGGGCTGAAATAAAGATTCCCCGAGCTCTTGCTCATGCCTGGGCTTTTGTCCCCTTCCCAGAGCACGGTGATTGTGGAGAAGACCATCCAGGACCTGATGAACCTCATGCACGACCTGAGCGCGTACTCGGACCAGTTCCTCAACATGGTGTGCGTGAAGCTGCAGGAGTACAAGGACACCTGCACCCTGGCCTACAGGTACAGCCTGGGAAAGCAATTCCAGCCGGGATTCCTGCTCTGTGGGTCGGCTCTTCTGCCGTGAGTGCTCAGGAGTTGCTTCCTGAATCGTCTCTGCTGGGGTGGTCAAGGGTGTTTCTTTCCAGGGGCAAAAACCAGCTGGGATAGTGGTCAGTGGAATAGGAAGAGTTGTGGCTTCCCAGTGGATTTATCCAATCACACCCTGGGTTAGGGTCTTGAAATGATGGTGACAGTGGTGGGAGAGCTTAGAAATTATTCCAGCTTTTCCATTAGTCAGGCAGGATGACACCTTGCAGAGCCTAAAGGGGCTCCAGGAGAGCTGGAGAGGGACTGGGGCCAAGGGCTGCAGGGCCAGGAGCCAGGGAATGGCTTCCCAGTGGCAGAGGGCAGGGATGGATGGGAGATTGGGAAGGAATTGCTGGCTGGGAGGGTGGGGAGGGGCTGGGCTGGAATTGCCAGAGCAGCTGTGGCTGCTGCTGGATCCCTGGAATGTCCAAGGCCAGGCTGGACGCTGGGGCTGGGAGCAGCCTGGGATGGTCACGTGGTGGAGGGAACTGGCTGGTCCCTTCCAACCCAAGCCATCCCATAATTCCATGGGAAAAGGTGACCTCAGGTTGGACACGGAGAGTCTGAGGTATCACCTTTAAAATAAATGGCTGAATGCACCTTTTGCCTTCCGGTGAAGTAACTCAGATTCTTCATCTGAACATTTGCAAGGAATTCAGCTTTGTTGGAATGAATTGTGTTGAGATTTGGGTACTCAGATCTCGTGGCAATTTAGGAATTTCAGGATGAGACGAGATGCTTGTAAATTGCACCAGGGGAGGTTGAGATTGGATATTAGGAAAAATTTGTTCCCTGAAAGGCTGGTCAGGCATTGGAACAGGGCAGTGCTGGAGTCCCCATCCCTGGAGGAATTTAAAGTCCCTGTGGATGTGGGATTTGGGTCATTGGTGGCCTTGGCAGTGCTGGGAATGGTTGGACTCAATCCTAGAGGTCTTTTCCAACCTAAACAGTTCTGGGATTCTAGGAATTGGTAACCACATGAATCCACACACCCTGGGTTTGGTGAGACTTTCCCAAAACAATTCTGTAAACTGGGAGTCACCAAATGCTGTGTCCTTGTCCCATTGGCATTTTGGGATGATCCATCCCTAACATTCTGCAGCCATGGTGTGGAATTTCAAGGCAGCACAATCCCACTGGCCCTGGAGGTGTTTGGGTTAAACCCTTCAGGTACTTGATTTATCAGACATTTCCTGATAAATCAGGAAATTGATAAATAACTTCTTCTGTTGATAACTGTTGATAAATAAATTCCAAGTACATCCCAATTATCCATCTGTAAAATGGCCCTCCTGGGCAGGAAAACCAGGATCATGCCCCTTCCCATGGGGATAAATAATTCCATATAAAACCACTGAAGATGCTGCAGGAATGTGGGCTGGAATAGCTGCTCTACATAATCCCTCCGTGGCTATTGAGCCTGAAAAAGCCCTCGTGTTTCCTGACCAAGAAATTAAATTGCTTCCCATTGCCTGATTTTATTCGGGAAAAGCTTCATCCGGCGAGCGGGATCATTACTATTATTATTATTATTATTATTAATAATAATAATAATAATAATAATAATAATAATAATAGCAGTGAGCAAAGGCTAAACTTTAAAACCTAAATCAGGAACTGCTCGTGTGCCATTGTCCCAAATATTCCTTTTCCACCCGAAACTTCCCTGCCTGGAGCCAGACAATGGCCGTGATTTGTTTGGCTCCAACTCCAAGGTCCTTCCTTCCTTCCTTCGCCGCTGCCATTCCTGGCTTTGGCACCTGCTGAGGGCTAATTAGGACGACGCTAATTTGGCCATCTCCTGATTGCAGCGAGAGGAGAAAACAGGAAATGTTCTCGTTTTGCTGCTGGCAAGTGACTGAAATAGAAATCCGTATCCATTCCCGGGAATGGAGCAGCTCCCGGCGTTCCCGGTTCCATCCACGGGGTCGTTATGCCCTCTGCAGGGATCTGGGCTCCACACAGCCTTGCCCTTTGCTCCGGGGCTTTCCCTGGGGAGCTGGGATGGAGAAATCCTGGCGCTGATGAAGTTGGTGGGGTCAGGATTATTTAAAAATCAGAATGAACTCCTTGGAGCTGGGAGTTGATCCCATCCGGCAAAGCTGGTGGAGCAAGGGATGGCAAAGAGGGAGAATCTGGGAAGCCAGAGAGGTGATTTCTGTAGGATTTGTTCCCCCCTGTGCTCCTTCAAGGGGAATGTGAGCAAACGTGGGGGAAAAGCATCCAAAGGGAGGCTCCTCCAGGCAGGATTTTCTCCGGAGTTCTCTGCGGAACAGCTCGGGAAGGACGTCAGCACTGGGAAAAGCACAGCTGAGATTGTTCACGTCTGAGCTCCACTTGGCTCACGTTTTCCAGGGATTTAAAAAAGAAAAAAAACCAAACCTGAGGGGGCTGGATGGGGTTGGACATTTCTATGAAGAGCAGCGCTCGCGTGTTGATGGCTGACGAGTTTCAGAAGTTCGGTGTGGGTGAGGCATCTCCTGCAAATCACACTTTTGTCCAAATTCCAATTCCAGTTTGCCACCCAAGCTGTTTGCAAACGTCAGCTCTGGGTTCTGACTAATTGATGAGGGGCTGGGGCTGAAAATGCAAATAAAACTGGGAGATGGAGCCCCCAAACCTCCTGCCGTGCTGGCAGCGCTTTCCAGCCGTGTCCATCCCCCATCTCCAGCAGATTTCCAGGAGAGCAGCTCAGCTCCGGAGTTAAAAACCATTTTATGGTAAAAACCTGAATACAAAACCGTTTCTTATGGGATTTTTGGAGGTACTGAAAGGCCATAAAAGGCATCACAGGGGCAGGGAGAAACCAGCCCGGTTCACAGTTGCTGCCCTTAACACGAGTCCTTCTTTTTCATCTTCTCTGACAAACTTTGCTGTCTCAAATGCTAAAATGAATCTCTTTCCACACCTTTCTACATAAATTGGCCAATATTTACCCATGTCCACGTGGAAGTTGCACATTTTAATTTTGTTGTCGGCTTTAAGCTCTGTCTTGTGTGTCCCCCTCCTTCTCACCCATCTCCATCCTCACCTTGCCCGTTTTTGAACCTCTCTGCAGGCTCTGAGTGAAGGCACCGCTCACCCAAATGAGTCTTTTTAGGCTTAAAAAGAGATGGGCATCACCAAAACGTGGTTCAGAGAGGTAAAAAGTGATTAAATCCTCTGGAGGTGCTCAGCTCCCTCTGTGGAGGCAGCTCCTGGTGACCAACCTCCTTTGGCTGAACTGTCTCAGCTGAATCTGGGAAAAAAGTGGGAAATAACTGGGAAATAACTGGGATCTCTCAAAATGGTGAAGAAAATAAACCCCTCCTGCTTTCCAGTCACACCAAATAAATCCAAGCCCCTCTTTTTTATTGAGAAAGAGCAGAGCAATTCAGCCAGAACGTGGCAGTCAAACAGGATTTTTTGATTCCCCAGGAAATGCCTGTACCACTCATTTTGCTGCTTCTTAGTGGCATCTTCCCCTCCTTGCATGAACTTTGGGGGTTTAGGTTGCTTTTTTGACTCTTTTTGGGGCAGGGGTGTCCCCTCAGGCTGTGGGTACCTGGCCCAGCTGCTTTTTTTTTTGTCTCTCCAACATTCCCCCCTCACCAGCAGGCTGGGAACGGGAAAGATTTTGGGAAAGACATAACCAGGACAGGTGTCCCAAACTGATATTCCATGCTTTCTGAATTTTATTTTATTCTGCTCCACAATGAAAGGTTTTTTTCCATCTTTTCCCCTCCTTCTATCCTGCTGAGTGATGGAGCGGCTTGGTGGGCACCTGGATCCAGCCAGGGTCAGCTCCCCATGGCAGCAGCAGGAAAAATTCTGGAGGAGTTTGGGATGAGGGGAATGGGGTTAAAAGGAAGCGTTTTGAGCTGTACTAAGAGATGCCACCCTGTCCTGGGATAATTCACTCAAGGACACAAATTGGATTGACACTGACTGAAGGTACAGAGGGTGAGAAGGTGGGAAGAAAATGTGGGAAAAAGGAGTTTGTAATTGATGGGAAAAGCTGGGTGTCCAACGGAGATCAGGGATGTTCCACCCCCTTCAGCACCTTCTCAAGGAGAGGGTGGTTGGAGCAAAACCAACATCAGTAAAAGTCAGGAGGTGTTGGAGTCCTGGGGATGTAATTCCAGGGAATCCACACAGTGGTGGGAGTGTCCCAGCAGGGATCACTTGGGAGCTCACTGATTCCAGTGGATCCATGGATCTTGTTCAGAGAGGAGTCCCCTGGAAGTGTCCAAGGCCAGGCTGGACAAGGCTTGGAGCACCCTGGGATAGTGGAAGGTGTCCCTGGACACTGGATGGGCTTTGAGGTCCCTCCCAAACCATTCCAGGATTCCACAGAGCCATGGGTACCACACTACCAAAAGGTGAGGAAAGCAGGAATCGTGGATTAGGCTCTTGGAAAGCTCTGAGCCTGGAAAAGCAAGGACACCAGGCTGAATTTGCAGCTTGTCAGAGCATCCAAACATCCTGCCCTGTCCCCTCCGAGCACTGACTCCGCAAACAATGGGAATTTTGAGGACAGAGGGTAATAAGGATCATAAACCAGAGAGGTGGCTCTGTGTGACTCCATCAGGACATTCCCAAAGATGCCCTGGAATCGTGGATGTCTGAAGGGCCACGATAAGGCTGTGAGTAATTGAGGAGAGCGAACAGGGGAAGAGGAGAGAGCTGAGCTGAGAGGGAAATAACGCGGAGTAATGGGAGGAAATTGAGGGAAATGAAATAAAACACGAGCTCGGTATCAGGAGTTCTTTTATCCAAGAGTTGGATTTGTTCAAGTGTGAAATAGACTCCCAAGGGAAGGAGAGTATTACTTGAGGCATTTAAATGTGGGGAGGACAAAGGCCTGGCTGATGCATTCCATGAACAGTTGTCTTGCCTTGGCACAGCAATGCCCAGACATCATCAAATCCACTTCTTCCATCTCGGATGTCAGAGCTGCTGGTGGAGCTCTTTTATCCCGCTCAGTTTTCACCGAGGTGAAAAATAAAAGACTTTTTTTCGGATTTTTTTTTTTTCCCCTCTGAGTGGAAAAACACCAACTTCCTCCCAGCAGCAGAAGGCCACACGGGAATGTTGACGCCGAGGTCTCGTGTGGCTGGAAACAAAACTCAGCCTTTTGTCTGCGACAGATTGAACGTGAAACTTGCAGGGAAGGGAAATTTGTTTGTTAGCGCATGTGACAAATTCATTTTCACAAATCCTGCGCCGTTCCTGAGCAGAGCTTGTTTTCCTGGTGGATGGGGAAAGAGGTGGGAAGAGAAATGAGCTGTTCCCTTCGGGATAGATCAGAGCTGGCTCCTGTCTCAGTGCCTTTCTCGCTGCTTGCCTTCCCAAAGCGCAGATGCTGGGGGTGTTGTTGTTTTTGTTTCTATTTATTCCCAAAATCACCACCTGAATGCTGCTGACAGCTCATCCCTGCCCCAGCATTCCGGCCTGGATCCGGGAGAGTGTGGCTGGAACGGCTCTGCCGGGTCCCTGTCAGTGGGTGCTGGGCTGTGGGAATGTCTCTGTTGGCTCAGCCCATCCCAAACTCTGCCATGGAGCCAGGCTGGGAGAGCTGGGAATGTTCCCCTGGAGAGGAGAAGCTCCAGGGAGAGCTCAGAGCCCCTTGCAGGGCCCAAAGGGGCTCCAGGAGAGCTGGAGAGGGACTGGGGCCAAGGGCTGCAGGGCCAGGAGCCAGGGAATGGCTTCCCAGTGGCAGAGGGCAGGGATGGATGGGAGATTGGGAAGGAATTGCTGGCTGGGAGGGTGGGGAGGGGCTGGGCTGGAATTGCCAGAGCAGCTGTGGCTGCCCCTGGATCCCTGGCAGTGCCCAAGGCCAGGCTGGACACTGGGGCTGGGAGCAGCCTGGGACAGTGGGAGGTGTCCCTGCCCATGGCAGGGGGGTGGAAATGAGGATCTTTAAGGTCCTGGATTGACTCCTCCAAATACAGCATCCCGTTTGTCTCCTGAAATTCCCAGTCAGGAATTCAGATGAGGGACCCTGCCAAAAATATGAAACAGGGAAATTTTTCCCAACTGGACCACGCTGCCATCCCTGACTCGATTTCTCACACAGGATTCAGCTGGAATCTCCATCGGGAGATGCTTTGGATGACTGGGAAGAAGATCCTGGGCCTTTCATTCCCCTTTGTTGCTTCAGCCCTGGTCCCCAGGCTGGGCCAGCTGGGAGGGGGGAGGTGGGGGCTTCCAGCCGGGTGTGCCTGGGCTGTTCCCACCTCGCAGGCACTCCACCTTGGAGATTCCAGAGGAAAATGATCCATGGAGACACCACTGCAGGGTGACCTCCTGCAGCTGGGTGCCAACCTGAATTTCAAGGGTTGGAGAATTTAGGAAAAGGGCCCTTTTTCCCTTAAAGGATCTCTCAAGGTCCATCAGGAGGTGTGTGTTTAAGAGGATTTCATACCCCGTCCACCGCACTGCCATCCCCTCCTCGTGAGCTCTCTGTGGAATTCCCCCTTGCATCCTTCCCTCGCTGCTTAACCCACACCAGTGTGAGATGGAATTTGATGACCAGTGCAGAAAGAAGTGGAAAGTGGCACTAAGAGCAGGATGTGCTCCTCTCTGAGGTGCCTGTTGCTGCTCTCCCCGCAGGAGCATCGTGCAGGCGGATGAGAAGCTGGTGATCAGCGCCTCCTGGGCCAAGGACGACGACATCAGCAGGCTCCTGAAATCCCTGCCCAACTGGAGCAACATGGCCCAGCCCAAGCAGCTGAGGCCCAAGAGGGAGGAGGAGGAAGATTTTATCAGGTAAAATATCAGGGGGAGTTGTGAGAGGGTTTCAAGGAGAGCAGCAGCAAAAACTGGGAATAAATTTACGGTGTTGTCGTAGCTGTCGTGTCCCCGGGTGTGAGGAGAATCAGGGAATCATTTAGGAGATGGGAAAGACTTTGGAGATCATCCAGTCCAACCATCCCCAGCACTGCCAAGGCCATCACTGCCCCTGTCCCCAAGTGCCACATCCACAGGGCTTTGAAACCCCTCCAGGGATGGGGACTCCACCCCTGCCCTGGGCAGCCTTTCGGGGAAGAAATTTTTCCCAAAATCCAACCAAAACTTTTCCTGGTGCAATTTCTGCTCACTCTGTTGTTCACCCAAGGTTCCTTGGAGCGTGGTCCTCGTGATCTGAGTCAGGGAAGTGCCTGGGATTGGGGAAGGAAAAAAAAAAATTGTTTTGAATCCGGGCAGATCCCTGTCCTTGGTGCTGCTCTGAACACCTGTGAGATGAAGGGAGCAGCATTTCCTGACCCAATGGAGGGGCCAACTGCTTGTACTGGTCAGGAATTCCCAAAACTGGTGCTGTCAGAGGAATCTGTAATTTGAGCCATGGCCTGGTGGAGTTTCCCCTCCATCCCAGCTCCAGGAAGGAACTCGGGAGCATCAAATGAAAAGCACCGGTTCCTCCAGCAGGAATTCTTTTGGAGACAACTCCCTGTGTCCAAACCAGGTTGTCCCCACCTTCCCAGGGCAGTGAAAGCCTGGAAGGAGGCAGATTCCCTTTCCCTGCACGCTGGGAATGGCTCAGCTCCTGTGTGATCCCAGAGCCTGCACATTCCCATCCCTATTCATCACTTCCTTGATTGGCACTTGGCTGGAAAACCAGGGGAGCAGGAGAAGCTGTTGGAAATAACAAGTCTGATTTGCCCAGATTGTCATTTTCCTCCTTCCCTGCCTGGAAGCCCCGTGACAGGGATGGTGCAGCCTGGAGAGGAGGGGATTTGTGTGGCCACAGAAGGGTTTGCAGCTGGGGCAGGGATTTGAAACGTCCCCCGTGGGACAGGGAGAGGGTGCAGAGCCCTCGGGGTCCCTTTGTGCAGTCCCTGAGTTGAATTTCATGGATTCAGTCCTCCCCTGCACCTTTGTCTTCACATTTATCCTTCATTTCCTCACCTGGGAAGCCCCTCCTGGCTCTTCCTGAGCCATCAGAGTGGGATACAGAGCTCCAGAGTTGGGCACTGCTTTGAGTGGAAATTCCTGACCAGGCTAAATGTGATGACCAAGCTCAGCCTGATGCTGACAGGGCCAACATTTTGATCCTAATATGCATTTTATTCCATTTATGCCATTTCCCTGGCCATTAATTGAAGCATCTTGTGACACCGGATCAGAGGAGCTACAATGGGAAGCCTTTAGGAGAAGCCCATTAAGTCATCCACGCTGAATTCCCTGGGAAAAGCTCCTGTGCCGTGGCTTTTTCTCAGCCCAGGCTTTAGGACAAAGATCTTTTCTCAGTGTCTGTTTGCACAGAGCATCCTCGGTTCCTCCCAGTGCCCTGTGAATGCTCCTGTAGCATTAATTTAAATCATCCTAATTGGCCTGGGCCAGATTGAGCCTTTGATGGCTTAGAAACTTCCTCCAGGATGGGTGATGGCTGAATAGATCCCTCCTGAAAGCTTCAAAATAAAATTAATTGCTTCTCCAGTTTTTTTGTCATCCTCTTCCCATTTGAGCAGCCTTTTCCCAGCCTTTTCTCCTAATACAAAGGAACATGATTTCTTCACTGCTGCTGCTTCTTTCCCTTGGCACTGCTGATGAATTGGGAATAATTCTGCCTGGACACTGCAGTGGAGCCAAAGGGAAGTGGGTCCTGTGGATTCCCTGGTTAGCAGGGGCAAGGCTGGGATGGGAGAGCTTGGGAGAGCTCATTTCATTATCACTTGAACCTTCTAAAATATTTAAAGTTTCAATATTTGATGTTTGTGGGCCCTAATCCTTGGCCAGCAGGGCAGGACTACTCATCCCTTCCTGGAAAAAATGGTTCGAGCCTGATGAAACTTGGGAAAATGTTCTTTTTGGACATGGAACTACTCAGCAGCATCTTTTTATGAATATTTGTAAATTAAACAGATCCTGCAAGTTCACCACCAGTTTTTGTCCTGTGGCCTCAAAAGAAATCAATGCAGAGCTTTCCTTCCCTCCCCAACTTTGCTGTAACTCATTAATTTCATGAAAAAGAATCCAAACATGATGTCTTTGCAAAAAAACAACCCTCTGCCTGTCTGTGGACAGAGATTGGTTTTGTTGCCTTAAGCCCTCACTCTCTCTTGAGTGAGGAGGTGTCAGAGGGCAGGGGAGGCCCCAGCAGCATCTCCCCCTCAATTTTCCAGTGGGATTGGGCAGCCAGAGGGACCTGAGGGAGCATTTGAGAGGAGCCCAGAGCCTGGCCAGGGGAGAAGGGGAAGCAAAGCCCAGCCTTGCTCCTGGAATTGGTTTTTAAAGCTCCAGAGGCCGTTTGGCAGCAGGGGGAGTGTGAGGTAGGCTGCCCTCATCCCTTTGGGAAGGGGATCCCTCCAGGCATTTCCCAGACACTCTGTGATAAACCCCAAAGATGTTCCCAGCTCTGCCTTGGAGAGGGAGGAGCAGTGGGAAAAGAGCCTGGATCTGGTGGGGCAGAAATCCCTGGGGTTTGGAGCAGCTCTGCAGCAAAAGGGGAAAAGGTGCTATGTCCTCCAGGGAAACCACGGCTTTGGGAAGCTCAGGAGGTGTCTGGGAATTCACATTCCAGGTTGGAATGAAGGTCACCCTTCAATGTAAATAATTCTGGTTATAGAGCTGAGATCCAAACCTGAGCTGTGGGGATTTTCCTCTCCCCTTCTGGCTCCCAAAAAACTCCTGAATGCTGAACTCAGGATCAGGTTCTCTTTAATTTAATGGAGCAATTAAAAACCCCTTCCCAGCCTTTCCAGGAGCCACAGGAAGGGTCTGGAGGGGAGTCTGGAGCCCCAGGAGAGGCTGAGGGAGCTGGGAAAGGGCTCAGCCTGGAGAAAAGGAGGCTCAGGGGGGCCCTTGTGGGTCTGCACAAGTCCCTGACAGGAGGGGGCAGCCGGGGGGGTCGGGCTCTGCTCCCAGGGCACAGGGACAGGAGGAGAGGGATGATTCTGCACTGCTGGGAGTTAGAAAAGCTCCCTGAGCTCTTCTCCAGGGGGTGCTTGGAGCTGATAAACTCAGGAGGTTGGGACAGAGCTCCTGGGACAGGTCCCTGTTTCCCCAGGAATCAAGGTGCTGCAAATTCCCATTCTGTGAATAAAGTCTGGGCAAGCTCAGGAAGCAGAATTGGGAAAGAATCCCAGAATCCCAGGATGGTTTGGGCTGGAAGGGACATAAAGCTCATCCAGTGGCACCCCTGCCATGGCAGGGACACCTCCCACTGTCCCAGGCTGCTCCCAGCCCCAGTGTCCAGCCTGGCCTTGGGCACTGCCAGGGATCCAGGGGCAGCCACAGAGCAGACTGACACCAAATGGAAATAACTCACAGCTGTGGAAAGTTCAGAGTCATAGTCCCAGGATGAGGGAAGAAGTGTTCCCAGAGGGAAAAAAGGGCTCCAGTGTGCAGCCAATCTTACAAACCCATCCTTTCACCCTTTAAAAGTATTGTGGATATAATAAATAGAGCCTGAGGGATTGCAGAGGGAGATCTTTCATCCTACAGAGAGAAAGGAACAAGGGAAGAGAGCCAGAAAGGCTGGGAATGGGGGAGCTCCGAGGGAAAGGAAGGGAAAAGCCTTCCATGAAGGTTTCAGGAAAGAACCTGTGGAAGGAAAAACACAAAGACAGCAAAAGAGAATAAAAAGAATGGAAAACTTCAAGCCCAACGCTACAAAAACACTCCCTGGATGTCTGGGACAGCCGATGGAACAAGCTGGGATTCAGCTTTTGAGGAAAACCGTGGCTGCCCAGAGAGGGGGAACAGGGGAACATCACCCCCAGCCCAAGGCAGGGGAGAGGGGCTGTCCTGGCAGAGAGGCTGTGGCTGCCCCTGGATCCCTGGAAGTGCCCAAGGCCAGGCTGGACAGGTCTTGGAGCAGCCTGGGACAGTGGGAGGTGTCCCTGCCTGGAATGGGATGAGCTTTAAGGTCTCTCACAACCCAAACCATTCCAAGAGTCCCTGATCCCTTCAATGTCCTGGCTCTTCCTTGGCTTTGCCCTGGCAGATGGATTTATCTGGCTGTGAAACTCCGGGAACCAAAGGCATGGAAATGCTGTTTTCATGCAGATATTCCAACCAGCAGAGCCAAGGATGGATATCCCATTGATTTGGGGTTTCATCTCCTTTCCCCATTGTGCTCAGCCCTGCAGATTTAATAAAGACAAAGAGAGGGAAGCAGTGAATATTTTTTCAAGCAGGCAACCAAAAGAGCAACAAAAATTTGCTTCAGGGTGACATTTGCTACCAGCAGGTTTAAATTAAAATTACAGGAATCCGCCAGAAACCTTTAACATTCTCTCCTAAAAGGGAATTTCTTGCTGAAGGTTGTCCCTGGTACAGGCCTCAGCTTGTGCCAGAGAGGGAATTGAGGTTTCTGAAATTTGGATGACAGAAAAATGAATTTGCTGCTCTTTGGGTGCAGAGAGGCAGAATCACATTGAGCCCAACAATATTTTAGAGTTTCCCATCCAGGCCTTTATTTGTATCTTCCCAGAGCAAATCCAGGAAATAACCAGCTGTGGATGATGTGGATTTTTCCCAGGCTGACTGCAGGTGTTGTGTTATCCATGCACAGGCTTTATCCACCCAAAGCCATGCCAAAATCTTTTCTCTTTGCATGAGGGAAGGCACAAGAGTTGCCTCAAATTGTGATTTTTTATTTAACAGCTCTCAAATTGCGGCTCCCCCAAAAGAAGTTGCTTTTTTTACCCATTTTGTACTGGAAAATCACATTCACAAAGGTAGAAATCCACCAAATATTTAATTTCTTACTTTTCCAGGGATTGGGGCAGTTGCCAGTGGGATTTTGGTGTGGTCCAAGTCCACAGGAGTGGTTTGGTTGGAGGGGGAACAGCAGATGTGGCACTTGGGGACTTTGGGCAGTGCTGGGAATGGTTGGATTTGATGATTCCAGAGGGCTTTTCCAACCTTAATTAATTTAGGATTCTATGAAAATTAACCTCATCCTCTGGAGAGGAAGAACAGCTGAATTTTCACTGCCACCATCCAGTGGGGCTGGAGAAGTTCCTGCGTCTCCATCCTTGGAATCAACCAAGGGATAAAATTCCTCCCAAACCACAACAATCAGGACACATCCAAAGGCAGCAGATTTTTGTTTGTCAGGCCCAAAAAACTCCTCAAAAAGATCTTTTTAACAGAGGCTATTTTTCTTTCTTTTTTTTTGCCTTTAATGAATCCAGTTGAGCCATTTAAAACCAGTTCAGGACTGGGAGGTTTTTTTGTGTTTTCTTTTTCCTCAAGTGCCAGTGAAATTCCCACAAATCTGGGGATAAAACCTGGCAACAAAACTGCTCAGACAGACCAGAAGGTGCCACTGCTGGGGTGATTTTGCTGCTCTCCCTGGAGCTCTTCTGCTCAGCAGTGATTCCTCACGGTGAGCTCAGAAAGGAGCTGAAGGCAGGACATGGAGATTTCCAGAGCTGGATGGAACAGGAATGAAAATTCCAACAAAAAGAGCAGCTAATGATGGGAAAAGGGTGCTGAGGACCAGGGTAAATGTGCCTCACTTGGAGCCTGGCAGTGAAATGCACCTGGGTTCAGCTCTTGGAATGGGATGTAGGAGCTGTGTCCTGATTTTTTCCATTCTGACGATGCCCAAAAAGTCGTGTGGAGTCTCCTCTTTTACCTGCAAAATGAGAATATTTGCCATGGGAATGCTCCTGGGACACAACCAAACATTTTCTCCATGGAGACAAGGGTTGGGAAAGCTAAATCTGGATGGAAAACATGGAATGTGGCAGCAGAGTTGCACCTGGAAAGAACTTTTTTCCAGCTTTTTTGGGTTCAACACATTTCTCCTAGTCATTATTTTTCACCAGGGGGGATCTCCTTGGAAGTCAAATAATTCATGGACTGATATTCCAAATAATTTACCTGTCATGATCAGCCACTGGGTTTCACCAGGGATTTGTATTAATGGATGTGGGGAGGGAAAAAAACAGGTGAATCATGGATTGGAAGAGTTGATTTCCAGGGAAAGATGGAAAAGTGTTATTTATGGAAATCCCAGGGAGACGGGGGAAGCACCTGCAAGGTGTGAATTCCATGAGGGGTGGGAGTTGATTGGGATGGAGTTTGGAACTGTGAGGAGTGAGATGGAATTCCAGGATTGTAAATAGAGGGAGAAGGTTGGGAAAACCTCCCTGGGACAGAGGGATTTTCTCTGGAACTCCCTCAGACACCGTCCCTGGGCCGGGTTGGCCTTCCCCAGGGTCACCGAGGGCTCCTCCTGCTCTCCCCGGATTCCCTGTTCCTGAGGGGGGCTTGGCTTTGCCTTTCAGGGCTGCTTTTGGCAAAGAGTCTGAAGTTCTGATCGGGAATTTGGGAGACAAGCTGATCCCTCAGCAGGAGATCCTGCGGGACGTCAGCGACCTCAAGGCCTTGGCCAACCTGCACGAGAGCCTGGAGTGGCTGGCAGGACGCACCAAGGCGGCTTTCTCCAGCCTCTCAGCATCCCAGAGTAAGTGCTTCCCACGGGAAACCTCTGCCTGGCCATTGGAACAGCAGAAATACGGGGTTTCAGCAGGAATTTGCACCTTTTTGTCCTGCTTTCCAAGCGGGTTCGTGTCAGAGGGAAGCGGAAAACGAAGCGGCTTCGTCTCTTTGTTCCTCCTGGGTGCTGAGGGGACACCACGGGAGGGCTCCAGGAGAGTCACTTCCAACTTGGAAAAGTCTTTCAGCCCTGGAGCTTCGCAGCAGCCCCTGCTGATGGCATTCCCAGGAGCTGCAGGCAGGGCCCAGGCGGGGTTCACTCGCTCTGCGGCGTCGCCAGGTCGCCGGATATTTAAAAAGAGACCTGGGTTAGGAATTCCAGGAGCAGTTGGATGGGATTTGATGAGGAATGTCCTGCTGGATGTGTCACTGCTGGTCACCCTGCAGAGGCTCGGGCTCCTCTGGGTGAAGTGAGACAGCAGAGCCTGGAGACCCCAGCTCTGCTCCTGCCTGCCAGGGGCTGCCCTGTGGGATCCTTTCATTCCCCTTGGATTCAGCCTCCGCTCCTTCCCCTGGGAATAGGGAATTTTGTCTGTCTGGGAAGGGCTGGGGATGTGATCAGTGTGGTTTCTCTCCTCACTGTGGTTGGTGGGGCCTGCACAGAGACACGTCCAGAAAAAGCTTGGCATGGACTGACCTGAGCTCTATAAACCTTTCCACTTCCATTAACTCATGAGGAATCACCCACAGCTCTGCTGCCATCGTGTCCCAGGATTGGGTCTCACCTGCCAAGAATCCCAAAAGCTGCTCCATGTCACCCTGGCGAGGTGGCCTTGCCTTGCTTGGAGCTCTTCCTCCTGCCCAGCATCCCTGGGGTTAAATCTTGTGTGCTTTACACATCCTGAACATCCCCTGCCGCCTCAGGGTGTGGAGGAGACGTCTGAGGAGCTGGGGAGAAAAGCAGGGAATCTAAAATCCACACAGCTCGAGGGGATCCCGGGACTCAGGGGGATGTGGTGAGGACACAGGGAATTTCTGCAGTTGGGGTTGTAAATGTGGAGCAAAATCCTGGGGGGAGGTGCCCAGGACTGGGGGCAGCTGAGCTCTCGTGGGAGTTGGGAATTGAAAATCAGCTCAGCTGGTTTTTTTTTCTGGGAATTGATGAGGAAAATTTGCTGGTGATAATAAAGTCACAGAGTTTTATCTCCACTAAGTCACTGTCCCTTGGCAGCAGAGCCTCTCTGGGTGACCCAAATCCTTCCCATGGCTTCCAAATCTGCTCTAGAGCAAGACTTTAAACTTTTTACTCAGCTCTCCATGATCACTTCCTTTGGATCCAGAAGGATAATTAAGGTTAGACAATCAATTAACAATTAAAATCCAAATTACTCCAGGTAGCTTTAATATTCCTGTAACCCAGGCTTTGACTTCTCAATACCTGGGTGACAACACTTGCTCTGTCCTCACTTTAGAGGAGAATAAACAAATAACAAAATCCAGCAAAACCCAGTGGGAAATGCTATCAAAGTTCGGTAGCCAAATATTTATGGAGTTACTGGGAGAGTTCTTGGGGCTGAGGATTTATGTTCCAACAGTCAGAGCTGTTAAAATAAAACATCATTTATAATCTCAGGTCTGGTTGAAGCTCAGGTTTTTTAATAAATCAATATTTTCCAGATATTAAAGGGCACGAGCGTGACTTTGAGGCTTTGGACAGGACGTTCATGCAGTGGTGAATAAACATAAAAGCACAAAATGTAATATTTCACTTGGCAGCGTCCTCCTGACAATAAAAATTCATCTTCCTTTGTAATAACTTCATACTGAAGTGTCTGTGCACAAATGCCAGGAGCATCTGGAACAAGGGGAGCAAGGAGCAGTGGTAGGAAGTGACAGAGGCTGTCCCAACCTCGTGCTTAAAAATGACATTTTGACCCTTTGATTGTTCCTCTTTTCTGCCCCAACAACTTGAGAGTCAGTCCTGGTCCCACTCAGGGCATCATCCAAGTGTTCAGTGAGTGATCAGGACCAGAATTTTTGGTGCAACGCCAGAAATTCCATAATCCCACCAAGCCCATGAGGTGGAGGGGGTGGCCCTGGATCCCTTCCCTGGGGGAAGTCAGCAGCTTTTCCTGCAAAGCTTCCTTGGATGCCAAGAGGGAATTTCTAGGCACAGCTCTGAATATCCAGGAAGCACAAGGTGGAGCTGTGCAGGTCTGATTTGGGGAAACCCTAAAAAGAGACGAAACCTCCTGGTGCCTTTGGGGTGAGGCTGCCACAGGCCCCTTCCCAGAGATAAAAACTCAACGACCTTTGGCTGTGGATGTGCCACAATGATCCTCATTTGAACCCAGCCTTGCCAATGGGTGTTTTCTCACGCTGGGCAGTCTCTGCTATGCTCATTATTTAATGTTTGCTAAGCTGATGGCTCTTCCATGGCTCTCCCCTTATCTGCTCCCCTTCAGAATTGGATTTTATATTGCCCAAAGCAGCCAGATATGACAAAGTCGTTTCCTTCTGCTCTTGTCTTTTGAGGGAATACAAACTTCTTTTTAACAATAGCCATTTAGGGATTAAAGCTGCTGGGAGAAGGTGAATTTCCTGGGGAAGTCGAGTCCATTTTAAGGAGGTTTTATATGAAAATGGAAGTCGGGTTTCCCCTCCTCATCTTCTGTAATTTGTCAGCTGCAGACAGAACACACCCTGATTTTTTCCCTTGTGGAGCTCCAGCTTTCTGAGGTTCCCTGAATATTTTAGAGAAGGAATTATGATGCACCATGAAGGAGTTGGGACAATCTTCTTAAGATTTTTAACATTTTTAAGACCATTGCTTGCTGTGTGTAGGGAGGAGGATGAAAGATGAGCTGTTGGCTTCTGGAGCTGGAGCTGCCCTTTAAATTCAGCTGCTCTTGGCATCTCGTGACTTCAGATCGTTGTGATCACCAGGGAATGACTGACAGGCCGAAACTCTGAGTTTGGAATTACTTTGGCATGGAATCAAATGGAATGGTTGGATTTGATGATTCCAGCCCATCCAGTTCCAATCCCATGGGCAGGGACAGCTCCCACTGTCCCAGGCTGCTCCCAGCCCCAGTGTCCAGCCTGGCCTTGGCCACTGCCAGGGATCCAGGGGCAGCCACAGCTGCTCTGGCAATTCCAGCCCAGCCCCTCCCCACCCTCCCAGCCAGCAATTCCTTCCCAATCTCCCATCCATCCCTGCCCTCTGCCACTGGGAAGCCATTCCCTGGCTCCTGGCCCTGCAGCCCTTGGCCCCAGTCCCTCTCCAGCTCTCCTGGAGCCCCTTCAGGCCCTGAGCTCCTCCAGCTCAGATAAATCAGGATTGTCTTTCTCTTCTAGATGATTTATTGGAATTAAACTTTTTGCATTTTTACCATGGCTGCTACAGCTCAGTAGCTGCTCTTCCCTCAGCCCCTTCGTGTAGATAAATCTTTATTTTCTCTGTGTGCCCCTTCTCCATGTGGGCCTGGTCCGTGTCATCCTTGATGAGTAACAACAGCATTTTAATGCATTTCCAGTTCTGACTGGAAAATCAGGCACCAGCCTGAGGAAGGACCTCCTGTCCTGTCATTGCCTCCTCCACAAGGAGAAAAATCTCTTCAGGAACAGCTCCCGAGGCCGTTCAGCCTCTTCACTTCTTTATCCCGTGTGCACAGCAGATATTTTCTCCTGTTCACCCCAAAATCCAAGGGGTGTGGGAGGTGCCTTCACCTTTTCCTCTTGCAGATGGGCAGCACTTCCCCCACAAAGTCCCAGTCTGGGTGGGCTACGGCTTCATTCCAAAGCAGGGGAGGAAAAAATGAGGTTTGCTGTGGCTTTTTACTAAAACCCTGCATTTCCCTGCGCACTGCCTGCCTCTGGGAACGAGAACACCGAGCGTTTGCATCTCATTTCCCAGGCACAGATCTCAAAGTGCTTTCAGAGGTTGCTGAGGGCCATGACAGCATCGAGACCATCCTGGGCCGCTTTGTCCCTGGAGCATCCTCAGCCTCTCCTTGGCTTCCCTGAGCTTCCCAACCCTGGAATGAGCCTTGCTGGCTGATGGGGCTCATCCAGCTCCGCTCCGGGAACGCTGCTGCTGGAAGGCTGCTGGAGCCCCTTCCTGCCAGCTCCAGGCACTTTAAGGCCTCTCTCTCTGCTGCCAGAGTGCTGCGAAGGGGTTTCAGCACAAATGGAAATCAGGCCCGCTGTGGAGGTGAAATTGCTGCCTTTCATTTTGAGCCGGACTCAGGCTGGGCTTTGTGTTTAACCCCGGCTTGCTAATGAACTGAATTCAGCTCTTAAATGGGGCTCTGTTGCTCTCAGGCTGAAGCTGATTTTTTTTTTTTTTCCTGTCACTGAACCTGTAACACATCTTGCTGTATTGATTGCTCATGGGGAATTGAATTTTTTTTTCTTTTTTCTTTTTTTTTTTTTTTTAAGAGGTCTATTAATAGAGAACCTTATTTAAAAGCCAGATTAAAGATGATCAACACGGGTCTGCCCTCGGGCAGGGGAAGGACTTGGTGAATGCTGTGGCTTTGTTATTGCAACAAAAGTAAATTTCTGCCTAAAACCAGAAAAAGCTGCACATTTCCACCAAATGCAAACCATCTGCCATTAAATTAACAAAGCAAATCTCGAGTGCTTTGTTTAATTGGTGAATATCTGCTGCTTCAGTATGACTTAACTAAATGACAGCTTTTTATTTAAGCTTCATAAATAGTCTTTATTTTCCAATATTTCTTCTTTTCCACTGCCTGAGCAGTTGGGGCTCTTGTGCAAATGCACAAATCCTGGCCAGCTGCCCTTCATCTCCTCAAGGTCTTTGTGCTGTGCCCCCATGGCTGGACCTGCCCTGGGAGCAGGAATTAACCTGCCCTGGGAGCTGCTGGGTCAAACTGGTGGTGGACAAAGCTACTCAGATCTTGTTGGTTCAGAGGAGGAGGAGAGGAAAGGATGGAAAAGCTCTTCCTGGGTGTTTTATCGGCTTGGCCATGGCTCATATCCGCAGATCTTTGTGTCAATCCCACAGCTCAGCCTGCTCCTGCTCTGGGACGCTCAGAGATTCCCAAAGTTCTCCACAGGCTGTGTCCACGGCGAGCTTGGGGCGGTGTTTCAGGAAGGAATGAGATCCTTGCCGGGTCTCCTGGGTTTTCCCCTTGAGCAAGGACAGGCAGCTCTGCCTTCCTCACCCAGAGTGAGATGGGATCTGTCAAGTCCCACCCAGGGGTGATCAGCTGCTCATTAATCACCATTTGTAGCTCTGATAGAACTGCAAATGTGCTTGGACTTAGCAAAGCTGCTGCAAACGTCTGGGAAAGCTCCGAGCCCCTTGCAGGGCCTGAAGGGGCTCCAGGAGAGCTGGAGAGGGGCTGGGGCCAAGGGCTGCAGGGCCAGGAGCCAGGGAATGGCTTCCCAGTGGCAGAGGGCAGGGATGGATGGGAGATTGGGAAGGAATTGCTGGCTGGGAGGGTGGGGAGGGGCTGGGCTGGAATTGCCAGAGCAGCTGTGGCTGCCCCTGGATCCCTGGCAGTGCCCAAGGCCAGGCTGGACACTGGGGCTGGGAGCAGCCTGGGACAGCGGGAGGTGCCCCTGCCCATGGGATTGGAACTGGATGGGCTTTAAGGTCCCTTCCCACCCAAACCATTCCATGATTCTACAGCCAAGAGCTGTGCAGAGCAATTCAGGCAGAGAACAGGAATCCAGCCGGGTCCCTGTTGGCTGAGTTGACTTTTGGAGGACTGAAACCATGCAAAATTTGGGATGGCAGTGTGTTAAAACACCTTCAGAGACCAGCAGGGAACTGCTGAACTCAGGGAGACAAAACGCCTGGTTTGGTTTAACTGAGCTTTAACTGGGTTTAACTGGTTAAACTTGGTTTAATGAGGAGATTGGTTTGGTTTGGTTTGGTTTGGTTTGGTCTGGAACTTTTGACAAGAAAATTTCGTAGCTTTTAAAAATGGCTCTGCTTTGCTGGAGTTAAGGGATTGAAACCACACAGTCACCAGTCACCTAAAAGCTCCTGTTTTCCCATCAAAGTGATCTCCTGGTGCCTTCCAGTGCCTTTTTCCCCCTCTGGAATGTCTGCAGTGAAGCTTTTCCCGTGGATTGCAGCCTTCCCCAGCCTCATCCCATCAAATATTTAATGGGATGAGGAAATGAGAGTTGTTTTCCTGCCCTGGCTGCTCATTTAGGGGTTGTTGTGGGAGACAGCCCCGGGAATGTGTCCCGGGATCGATCCGGTGCCGTGGGGTCAGCACTTAACTCACCATCATCATTACACTAATTACTCTCATTCCATCCTTCCTTCCTCCCACCCAGCAGCCCTAAACGCAGGGGATTGTCATGTAAATAAGTGCCCTAATTAGCGGAGCTTTCAAGCCGTTTTACAGCCGGGATCCCGCGTGAGTAGTGCCAGGAAATCCGGGATTTTGTGGGAATGGCTCCAAGGATCCTGCTGTCCGCTCCGGTTGGTTCATCCCGTTAAAGTCCTTTTATCTCTCCTGGAGAAAATGATTCACTGACGGCAAAGGCTGGGAGCAGAAAGTCCTCCCTGCTCCTCCTCGGTGTGACAGAGGTGATGCCTCGCCCTGCTCTGGAAGGGACAAAATAATTGTCAAAATTACGGGGTTGGGACTCAAAATTAGAGCCAGGGTTTGACGTCACCATTGGGTCACTCTGATCTATCCAGCACTTGAATTCCTCTGGGATTTGGGGGAATAACCAGGAATTGTGCAGAAATCTGCCTAAGAGGCCGATCATCCTGGTGCTTGTCCCTTTTTGTTTCCCATTCTTCACCCTGAATTTGGGAACTCTTCATCATTCCCATGGATGTTCCCATTCCCACCTTCCTCTGTATTCTCCTGGAGTTCATTCTTTGTCTTCCAGACCTCCGGGCTGCTCCTTTTGCTTTGCAAACCAACCTGTTAAAAGAAACGGCCCTCAAAAAAAACCCATTTTAATCTATAATTGTCTGAAAAACAATCCCTAAGGATCTGTTTCGCTGTATTTATTTTCATTATACTTTTACTCCTGGGCACCAGGACACTGATTAACTGCAGGAATTTTATTCCTTTCTCTACCATTAAGTCCAACAGACTGAGAGATTTAAGGTTCTTTTGGAAATCCATCCCTTTCAGGCCCAGAGAAATCCTGCAGTGAGGTTGTGAGGGGTTTTTTTGGGAAGGTGCAGCTCAGTACCCCAGAGGACTCTGAGGAAAGAAAGGAAAAACAGGGTGAGGTTTTGGCTCGCTGTAGATTGATGGAAATGTCTCCATTGACCTGTGATTTTTCCCTGTTTTTAAGCAAAATTTGGTGAAGCACATTGGGAAGCACCAAACAGGAAAAAAAATTCCTTCCCAGAACTCAGAAGATGAAAGGACTTTTTAAAATCAAGTTGCTTTCTGAGCTGAGAGCATTCAGCCCGGGAAATAATAATTCTGAGAAGGGCAAGTGCTGGGAAAGTTACATTGTAAATGACTGAAAACAGAAAAAAATAACACAGAGGAGATTTCCCAGCTGAGGAGCAAATCCTGGACTTTTTAGGGAATCCTTCCGTGGCAAAGTCAACTCTGTTCCTAACCCTGTGTTAGGATCCTGCTCTCAAGTCTTCTTGCACGATTTTGCTTCCTTCAGTGCAAAAACCCAGCTTTTGAGTGAAAAACACCTGATCTTCGGAGTTTTTTAAACGAACCAATTGGTTTTGGGTGCTTTTCAGGCCTTTCCCAGCCTGCAGAGTGCTTAAGGAAGAGTGTGGATCAACCAAACCTTCCCGGGGTTCTCGTGGGATGGAGCTCAAACCTCTCACCTCTTACCTTGCCCCTTTATTTTATTTAACAGATTCCTTTCCCCCCAGTAATCCCTTTTTTTTTCCTCCCCTCAAGGCTGCATCTTTGGAGAAAAATGGAAAACAAACCACTTTTTAGAGGAGTTGTGCCTTTTGAGAAGCGCTCATTTCCTGGGGAAATTTATGCCCGGCGGCGGCGGCAGGCGAGGAGCTCCGCAGGCAGCGCTAACGAGACAATTCATTAAGTGCCCACGCCATAAGAAACATTAATTCCCCAAATGAAAAACTAATCGAGTGTTTAGGCTGCTCTTTATCACCAGTGACAGGCTGGGCTCTGCTCATCAGTGCTGTTTGCCCAGCTGATGGCCAAGCAGCCCTTCCTTGTTGGGGAAGGTGAAATAGGAAAACCTTATAGATATGATTGCCTGGCAAAAGATGCTGAGAATATGGAAACTATAGGCGAGATTGAAATGAGAACAAGCTTTGAGCTACCAAACCCCAGTTACTGAACAACTGAAAAACAATGGCAGGGCCGACTGAAGTTAATTCCATCCTTGATGAGACAATGCCTTCTGCTTGCAGACAGGTCCAAGGGTCAGAGCAGACCCTCCCAACTTATCAGAGGGTCTACAAAGTAGATTTTAGAGTTTAAAATGTAACATCCTATGGTAATGCAATGATTCTTATAGGCTGTATGTAAATGTTGTAAGATTTGTAGCTTATACCACATTGGTTAATGAGAATTAGAATATTTAGCACAGAAGATGATTTATTGGATTGTAAACGGGAACCACGGTGACTCTTTTTTCCTCTCCTTTCATCACACTTTCTTGCCTCTCTTGGACTTCTTGTGTCCTCTCTACTCTTTTCTTACTTCTCTGACCTGCTTCGAGCTGTGCCCAGCAGCTCTTAGCAGGTCCCTTTCACCCACGCTCTTCCACAATAAACTTCATGCGCTAAGATCAAATTCCAGAGATCTCTCGTCTCCATCCATCCCGACCGTCCGAAACCAAACTGCACAGCACCCCCGCACTTCCTCATCACCCAAGAGGTCGGGATGGTTTTTTCCAGCCTTGTCCCCTCTCCTGCACTTGGATTTTAAGGCTACAAAGGCCGTGGGAGGAATTTCTCAGTGCCAGCCTTTCACTTTTCTCTTCCTGCTTTCCTCTTCCTTCTTTCTTGCTCTCCTTTTCCTTCTTCCTTGCTTTTTTTCCCTTGCACTTCTTCCTTCTGTGTCCCTCAGGACCTCGAGGAGATTTGCAAGGGGAAATCCCTTCCTGAAGTTTCTTCCAACACAGCCCTAATTTTTCTCCAAGAGAACAGGATTCATTAGTGGAGATTTGCTCGGAGGTTTGTTAATGAGCAGCTCTCCCTGAGCTCGTTTTCTCTTCACTTCTGTTTGTCCTGCCAGTGTAACTGTGTCCCTTTGGCTCCAGTGAGTGCCTTTGCCGTTGATCCCAGTGAAAGGTGAATTCCCAGTAAAATACTGGGAATTTAGACAATTCCATCCTCCTTGGAAACTGCCTTTCCCTTTGGCTCCAGGTGAGGCAGACAGCTGACATCCCAAATCCAGGTGTTGGGTGCCAGACACGGTGAAGGTTGGACTGATGACCCTTAAAGTTCCCTTCCAGCATTCTTGGTTCCATTCCATGATCTTGGAAGTCTTGGGAGATTTCATTCCTTTGAGTGTTTTATTTCCCCGGATTTAAATTCTACAAGAGAGAACAATTGAGGTAAAAAGCAGCAATATCTGGGTGAATATTCCAAGGATTTGGCCACATCTAAGAGGCCCAAACGTTCACACCTCAGAGAAGCACAGCAAAGGCGTCAACCCCAAAATCCAGCTCCGCTTCCTGAGCTCCTGCAGCTCTGAAATGTGAACTGTGGGAGAATCCCAATCCAGCTCCAGTTTTATGGCTCATCCCAGTTTTCCTGGAAAGCTGCAGCTCTGAGATCCCAAAAGGGACCAATTTAGGAGAGGGAGTGACAGATCTGTACCTTGGAGTCCCCTTTTGGTGGGGCAGGGAGCTCTCGGTGACGTTGCTGTCCCCTCACAAAGCTCTCGCTCACCAGCAGCACCTTTCCCTTGCTCAGCTCTGTCCCAGAGGGACACACCATGGCTTGACAAAAAGGTGGCTTTTTAATAGCAAAATATTTATAAAATATTAATTTTTTTCATGCTTTTTTGGATGTGGAAGTCAGAGGTTTCCTGGCAGAAATCCTGCTGAAATAAATCCTTGGTGTTGGATCTGATGTTCACACCCTACTCCTTTTAAAAAAATAATCACATCTCTGATTCTCCTCAGCTTCACCCAAAGCTTTTTCCTTTAAATGACGAGATATTCTCCTTTTGGAAGGTATTTGAGCAGTGGTTTGTCTCCGTGTGGCATCATCTCCTCGTGGTGCTGAAAGCTGTGGGAACGGGAGACGTGGAGAGCTGAGGGAGCTGGAATGGCAGTGATGGATAAAAACACATTATCCAGGTTTTACCTGCCGGGAGCTCAAGCACAGAGAGAGAAAGTGGTGCCTGAGATCCCCAGGAAAGTCTCCAGCAGAGAGAAGAGTTAACCCTGAGTCTCCAAAGGCTCAGTCCAGCTCCTACCCCATCACAAATTCCCTTTTCCCTGTGTTTTTTGGAGTTACCTGTTCTGGGGAGGAAGGGAGGATGAAATTAAAATTTAAGGAGCAGTGAACTGGTCCTTACACTCAGCAGGAGTTTCTTGCTGCATCTCTTTCCCAAATAAGGGAGATTTTCCCCCACCAGGGCTGTAAAATGTCTCTGTGAGCCTTTCCTTTCCTTTCCTTTCCTTTCCTTTCCTTTCCTTTCCTTTCCTTTCCTTTCCTT
>VZTJ01002735.1:44138-107772 GCA_013397795.1 Orthonyx spaldingii | reverse complement strand
TTCCCCTTTCCCTTTCCCTTCCCCTTTCCCCTTTCCCGTTCCCTCTCCCCCACAGAGCAAATTCAGGAATGCTGTGTGGATCCTGAGCACTCTGCAGGTTCCCCCCTCAGGTTCAGGGTGCAGAGTTTGTCTCCTTGCATTGACTTTGCCCCTGGTGCTGTTGAACCACTCGGATCCGTCAGTGGTCACTCTGCTCACACTTGGGTGGCTCCAGGGAATCGTTTCATATTCCAGAGGTCTGGCAATCCACATCCATCGATTTACAAGGCCCAGCCTGTCAGGAGGCAGCGTGGAGCTGCGGAGTGACCGCAGTCGTGGCTGACAAGGCCTGTGTTGAGTTTATTTTCCTCTGCTTGGCTGGAACTGAAACGTTTCTTTTCCTCCGAGGGAGAGGCCTTGGCTGTGATTGCAGCCAGGGAGGAGAAATCCCAAACAAAAATGGGATTGTTTTCCAGCAGCACGGAAGATTCACCTCAGGCAAATCAATCTGTGCAGGCTGCGGGATGGCAAAGGCCGGTGGAGCAGGGCATTGGCCAGGGGGTCGTGGGCTCACGTTCAGCTGGCTGGAAATGGGTTAGGAAGGAGGAGAAGGGGAAGAAGAATTGGATGGCTGGTCTGGTTTTCCGGCATTTCAGATTTTTTTTTCCCTTTTTCCAGCATTTCAGCAGCAGAGATCCCTCCTTGTTCAGCTGAATGCCCGTTTGAAGGCTCAGCCTTTGCCCAGAGAACTGCCCAACTCCACAGCCAGCTCCAAATGACATTTTTTACTCAAGGCCCTTAAATAATTTAGGCTCTGATTATTTTTTGCTGCTCCAGCTCATTTGTTGGCTTCGTGCTGCCAAGGATGATGGAGTAAAACTGTCTGGAGTGAGACTTAAAGGAATGGGATTTTCTCTCATTGGTCCTTTCTGGATGTCCAGAGAAGAAAGGAAAATTGATGGGCTCTGAAAAGCTTCCTTTGAGCTCCAAAAGCAAAAACACACAGGAGAAATTCAGATTTATCCCTCCCCAAAAACCCCACCTGAGCCTCCTCCCTGCCAGGGGGGGCTCTGAACACCCAGAAGGGTTTCAGTGCTTTGAACAGGGAGCAGATTGTGCCCGTCTCCCTCCTCCTCCCCTCTCCACTGCCAAACATAATTACAGCTTCACTTCAAGTGCTGCAAATGAATTGTGGAGAGGAGAAGAATGGTGTGTGCATGTCCCTGCAGCAGGAATGAGCTGACTCCTGCTTTTCTGGTGATGGCTCCATCCATCTCCAGCACTTCCAGGGCGGCATCTCCGCAGAGAGCTGGCTCTGCTTAAGAGAGATGATTCCTGCACCAAGCCCAGCTTCAAAACTGCTCAAAATGGAGGATTTGGGGCTAAAAAAATGATGGTTTTTCATGCATGGTGAAGATGGGGTTTCCTGCTTTCTGCTGTGACCAGATAAGGATCCCCAGGCCTGAGCCTGAGCTGAAGTCCTGCCACCCTCCAGTGTCACCTGGAGCACAAACAGCTCTCCCCAGCTGCCTCCTGGGAGTCCTCTCTCAGCTGGAATTGGAGGTTGTGGAAATAAACCCCTCAGCCCCTCACTGATAATTTAATTTTCTTTGTGGGACAGAGCTCAGTGAGCAGAGAGAGGCTGGGAGGAGGCTCAGGGATGGAGAATCCTCCTCACTCCCACCCACCCTGGCTGGGTTGTCACTCTCATTTCCCTCTTTATTCCTCTTCCACACTCCAGGCCAGTTCATTATTTCCAGCAGTATTTGCCAGGCTGGGGATTTCTCAATGTTCCTTGGTTTAAAAAAATGACTCCAGGAATTTTGCTGTGATCTCAGGAGTTGCTGAGGGAGGTTAATTCACAGAGTTAATTCAAGGAGTTCATTCATGGAGTTAATTCACAGAGATAATTCATGGAATAGTTTGGGCTGGAAGGGACATAAAGCCCATCCAGTCCCACTCCCTGCCATGGGCAGGGACACTTCCCACTATCCCAGGCTGCTCCAAGCCCCATCCAGCCTGGCCTTGGACACTGCCAGGGATCCAGGGGCAGCCACAGCTGCTCTGGGCATCAAAAATCACTTTCCTGTTCTGTGATTTCCACACTTCTTTAACTCCACAGTTCTCTCTTGTTTGTTCACCTCTGCTTCAATTCGTTTTGCACAAAAGAAATTGGGGTTTTTATCTCCTCACTTTGCTTTTTTATCTTTCTGGGCTGGATCTGAGGGGGTGTTTCATTTTAGGCTGATTATTGTTAGTGTTTAATCCAAAGCTCAGCAGGGCAGGGCTGTGGCTGTACAAAAGTCACATTTCCTTAAATCTGTTCCTCAAAATGAAAGCTGATGGTCAGCAGTTCCTTGGGAATGCACAGACCCTTCCAGTGCAGGGTTGTGTTGGATCTGGGAAGGGTCTGGAGCCCCCGGAGCAGCTGAGGGAGCTGGGAAAGGGGCTCAGCCTGGAGAAAATGATTCCGTGATTCAGCAAAGAGGGATGCCAGGGATGGAGAACTCCATGAGGGAAAGAATAATGGTGCCATGTAAAGAAACAAATATAAAACATCCACAAATAAAGTTAGGCTGGAAATTGGATCCCAAACTTTACCTTCCCTGTTAGAGAAGTGTTTTGAAGGAGCCAGCAAGGATGGAAATCTTTTCCATGGGACAGAAATCTCTGCTTGAGGCCGTGGGGCACAGGAGTTGTGGGGATGGGACTTGGAGATCCAGGAGATCCCTTTGCAATCCCATTATTTAATTCAGGTGGGAGTTGTGCAGATCTGGTTCCAGACTCTGCTGATCACCCCAGGCAGGACGTCAGCTCTAAAGCACTGCTTGAACAAGGACTGGAACTCGGATATTTGGGATTCCCTTCCTCTGGTGAGGGTGGAATGTGGGATAACAGCAGGTTCCTCTTGTTCAGGAGCTGCTTCTGCAGGGAGGAGGTTCAGGGATAAAGCACAAGGGATGAAGTTACGGAGTTGGAGCTGCTCTGGTGGCTGGGATAAAATCCCAAGAGCTTTTCCCTGGGAAGGAAACGATCCATGAGCAGCTCTTGGGCGTTGCCTGTGGTTTCATTTTGGTTTCATTTCTTTACTGCCCAAGAGCTGTGGTTTAGTAACAAAACCAAAGGAAGGGATGGGGACAGGTAAAGTCTCACCTGAGGGTCATGGGGACATCGTGGGGACCAGAAAGGATCTTCTCCCCTGTGGCTCTTTCCTCCTTCACACAGAGCAGGATAAACGCTCCTGGATTCTGCAGTCGTGGGAATTCTCACCCCAGAGCAATCTCTTCCCAGGAAACTGTGGCCTGGTGGTGGATGGAACCCCCCAGATCCACTTGGGAGTTCAGTCCATTGCAGGAGCACTTTGTGCCGTGATGCACCCCTGAATTAGAGGTGGAGGGAGTTGGGTTGGGAGCACACAGGAGCTGGCTGGGATGGAAAACATCCCAAATTTCACTCTTTTCTCTTGCCAGCCGTGTCCCCAGGCCAGGACAGCCACGGCAGCCTGGAACAGCTCCCTGCATCCGAGCAGATCCTGCAGAGCCTGAGTGAGCTGGCCAGGTCCTTCCAGGAGATGGCCGATCGCTGCCTGCTGGTGCTGCACCTGGAAGTCAGGTAAAACCCTGGAGTTTGGGGGTCTGGGGGGATCTTGGGAGGCTGCAGGTGAGGATTATGTCCAGAGGACATCTTTGAGCAGGAGACTGATCAACTTGTCCACGACAGCATCAAAGACTGATCCAGAAATGCCAGATCACCCAATCATGGGTGGGCAAATGTGGGATGGAGGGGGGATACCAAAGGTGGAATTTCCTAGGGAGGCCTGGATCCTAAATAAAAGAGAATTTAGGAAGAAATTCCTTCACGTGGGTGTGGTGAGGTCCCAGCAGGGGTTGCCCAGAGCAGCTGTGGCTGCCCCTGGATCCCTGGCAGTGCCCAAGGCCAGGCTGGACACTGGGGCTGGGAGCAGCCTGGGACAGTGGGAGGTGTCCCTGCCATGGCAGGGGTGCCACTGGGTGATCTTGCAGGTCTGTCCAACCCAAACCACTCTGTGATTCCATGATTACGGATCAGAGACCAGGAAAAACGTGATTTTGGAGGACTTTGTCCTTATAAAATAACACAATGGTGTTTTCATGGTCTAACAGATCTCTCCACTTTTTTTTTACTTTTGTTTTTTTTGGATTGTAAAGAGGAGCTTCTCCTCCTACTTTTTCAAACAGTAACAGGATCTGGGGAACCAGCTGGATTTTTTTTTTTTTTTCCAAGGGCTGGATGATTTCATGAAGTCTCTGACTTCACTTTCAAAGATCAAAGGCAGCAAATCCCTCCCTCCAGGCTGCCAGCTGCCCACTCCAGGGCTGGGAAGACGGTTTTTCCCTGGAGAATTGTTTAGGCCAGGTGTGTTTCCATTGCTTCCCTTTGCTCTGAAGCATCAAATGGAAGGGGATGTCAGAGATTTGATGCATCATCAGTTTGTGCTCCTGTGACACATCCCGAGCCACGTCGTGTCCCGTGTGCTCGGCTGGAGTCGGTGCGGAGCTCTGGGAAAAAAATCCACATTAATTCCTGTCAGCTCTCCTTCATCCTGCCATCCATCACCTGCTGGGCACCGGATTGCAGGGTCCCACATGGGCTGGGCTTGGAAGGATTTGAGGAAAAGGTGCTGGAAGTGTGGAAATGGAGGAGTTTTCCGGCTGTGCTGTGACAGGAGGTGATGCCTGAGGTCACCCGGACTCCTGGGATGGGTTTCTGGCCTCTGTGGCTTTTCATCACACTTGGGTTAAGCAGAAAACAGGATTCAGGGATAAATCCTGCTGTAATTTAGAGCAGAGCACTGCCCAGCTCCTTCCAACAGGAGCTGAGTTCGGTGCTGTGAATTCACCAAACCCCGTCCCTGTGTCCAAAGGGTGGCAGGGATTGAGGAGAGATTCTGACAGCAGGAAAACCCCAGCAGGGTGGGAGCTTCCCTGGATCCCTCACTCTGCATCTCCAGCCCCCTCCAGTGGCAGAGAACAATCCCAGTCCCTTTGATGCCTGTTCCTGGCAGGATTCTCTGCTGTTCCCACACCCATTCCCTGGATCTGTGCCATTCCCAAGGTGCACAGCACAGTGGGAGTTCATCCACAGAATCCCTGTGGTTTCAGAGACACTCAGAGCACGTTTGGGAAGAGCCTGGGAATTTATCCCAGCTCTGGCTGCTGCAGGTGGAGCCTGAGGAGACATCAAAACAGCCAAGGATTTGGGGTTTTGACACAATTATCCCTGACTTTCTCCTGCCTCAGTGCCCCCGTTCATTCCAGGTGTGGGTTGGGGTTGTCTCCTCCTCCTCCAGTACCCCTGGACATGACCCTGAGGTCACTGAGATCCTGCTCCTTGGATTTGTGTCTGTTTCCATAAAGGAGACATTTGGCACATTCCAATCATTCCCCATTCCATGGAATCACATCCTACAGTCATGGAAAGGTTTGGGTTGGAAAGGACCTTAAAGATCACCCAGTGCCACGGGCAGGGACACCTTCCACTGCCCCAGGTTGCTCCATGCCCTGTCCAGCTTGGGAATGGAAACACCTTTTGTTGGAATAACCACGAAATTTTAGACGACTTCGTGTGTATTACGGGGTTTTCTTATTTAAAAAATAATATATAAAATGAGATATAAGGTGCTTTTATTCTGGGAATTGCCCTAAACTGGACTTGCTCGTGATGGCCACATCCAGGGTGTTTTCCAGGGAATATGAAAGCCTGGACATCTCTGTCACAGCTTTGGGCCACTCTGTCTCTGTGTGCTGATCCTGAATTATGCCCCAGATTCCAGGGATTCTCCCCCAGGCTATGATTTGATCCCCTGGCAGGTGAATTTCAAAATCATGGAATCATTTAGGTTGGAGAAGACCTTTGGAGAAGATCATTGAGTCCAACCATTCCCAGCACTGACCCTGTCCCCCAGTGCCACCTCCACAGGGTTTTAAATCCCTCCAGGGATGGGGACTCCACCCCTGCCCTGGGCAGCTGTGCCAGGGCTGGACAACCCTTTCCATGAAGGAATTTTCCCTAAAATCCAACCTAAACCTCCCCTGGTGGAAGAAGAACCCAACCCTGTTCCCAGTGAGTGATGTCAAAAGTAGAAGGAGCTCTGCTCTGGAATTTTCTGGACACAGCACTTTCCTCTCTGGCTTTGAGAGGAATGACTTAATTACAACTTTTTGCAGAGCCCTGATAGGGAATTCAGCTGCATGGAATTTCTCCTTCCATGGAGGGGTGATGGTTGGGCACGTTGGTGAACAGGGCAGAGTTGCAATAGTGTGAAATGCTTGGGAATAGGCACCATCCTGGAATGTGAATTATCATTCCATGACCCCTGGCTCGCTGGTCCTCACTGTTACCAGCTTTTCATGGAGGGAGCTCCTGTTGGAGCACTGGAGTCATGTGGGAAGTTGGGGAATCCTGGGAATATTCAGTGGGATGATGGAGGTCAGATCTGTCACAAAGGGCCTGTTGGATCCATCTCAGGGTGGGACAGTGACAAGAGGAGGGCGCCTTTACCACAGACATCACCACGCAGCTCCTGAAGTCGTTGTTGTACCAGCTTGAGGAAGGAAAAACCCGCTTTGCATCCCGCGAATGGTTTAAGACGGGCGTTGTTGCGCTGTGCTGTTCCCAGGGTTCACTGCTTCCACTACCTGATCCCTCTGGCCAAGCAAGGCAACTACGCCATCGTGGCCAACGTGGAGAGCATGGACTACGACCCGCTGGTGGTGCGGCTCAACAAGGACATCAGCGCCATCGAGGAGGCCATGGGCGCCAGCCTGCAGCAGCACAAGTTCCAGTACATCTTCGAAGGTCGGGCCCTTCCCTGAGAAAGGATTTTCCATTCTCATCCCAAAGCTCCGCGGGATTCCTTGCAGGGATAAAGCAGCCTGAGGGGCTGTTGCCACCTGCAGGACATTGATGAGTGAGAATCGTGTGGGGTTTGATGGGCTGGGAGAGCTGGGAATGTTCCCCTGGAGAGGAGAAGCTCCAGGGAGAGCTCAGAGCCCCTGGCAGGGCCCAAAGGGGCTCCAGGAGAGCTGGAGAGGGACTGGGGCCAAGGGCTGCAGGGCCAGGAGCCAGGGAATGGCTTCCCAGTGGCAGAGGGCAGGGATGGATGGGAGATTGGGAAGGAATTGCTGGCTGGGAGGGTGGGGAGGGGCTGGGCTGGAATTGCCAGAGCAGCTGTGGCTGCCCCTGGATCCCTGGCAGTGCCCAAGGCCAGGCTGGACACTGGGGCTGGGAGCAGCCTGGGACAGTGGGAGGTGTCCTGGTGGCACTGGATGGATCTTTAAGGTCCCTTCCCACCCAAACCATCCCGGAATTCTGTGATTCCCTGTTTGTTCAAGAAGAGGGAAGTGACTCCACACAGAGCAAGGGACCGTTCACGTCCCTCTGAGGCTGAACTTCCTGCACGTGGTCTTCATGAACTGTAGGCACCTCTTAAGCCAGGTCTGGGATTCACAGATACCCCACACTGGCTGCCTGTTCACGAACACAAATCCTTAATTTAGACTTCTAATTAGCCTCTGGGCTTGCCAGTGTAAATCAGGTTCAGTTTTTGCTCTTTGTAACGTGTGACGTGAGCAGATGCATCATTCTGGGGGTGGCTGTGTCCCTCAGCCCCCAGCTGTGTCCTTCTGTCACCCCTCAGACACAGGGGACTGTTCAAGGCTGATCAGAGAAAAGCTGGGCATTAGGTGCATTGAAATGAAGTCATTCCTGCTCCTGGAGACTGAATTTCCCAGGGAAAACACCAGCCTGGATAACAGATGAAAATCCTGTGGTTTTTAGGAGCTGCAGTGAGCCATTGCTCTGCCCAGACAGGGCAGGGACATTCTGCACAGCCTGATTTTACATCAGTGGTTGTGATAGCACAGCTCTGAGTTTTGGGGCAGTTTTTTGTGTTTTTACTAAAGAAGGGAACATGGAGGAAAGCCCTAAACTGCACCATGGGGATTGCTGAGGGTTTCCAGGTAAAATCCATTTATCCCTTGAGCCACTTCTCGTGCACCCCATACCAGTGCTCACTTTGGGGTTTCACCATGAATTAGTGGCACTAAATCTCTTCCCCCTTGCAGGGTTGGGCCACCTCATCTCCTGCATCCTCATCAACGGCGCCCACTACTTCAGACGCATCAGCGAGTCGGGCATCAAGAAAATGTGCAGGAACATCTTCATCCTGCAGCAGAACCTGACCAACATCACCATGTCCCGCGAGGCCGACCTGGACTTCGCCAGGTGAGCACAAACCTCGGGCTTTGTCACCCCTTGGGTGCCCACGGGAGCTGAGGGGGCTCCTTCCAAAAGTCTCAGCGCTGGGCGGGTGTCGAGTTCAAGGCACGGAGGTGTCGGTGGCAATTTTTGATTTCCTTTGGTCGAACAACGTTCAGAGGGACATAAAATCATCAGTCAGGGGGGTGATTAAGGTTTGGAAAGGTCTCCAAGGTCATCAAGTCCAAATGTTGAGGTTGATGTGAGGTCCCACCAAAGTGTCTTCCTTGGGGCTTCTCCAAGACCAAAACCCAGGCAGGGAACAGCTTCCAGAGGTCGTGGGTAGAACTTAAACAGGATGGAACTGCAGCTTGGATTTATTCCCAGGTAAGAAATATTTTGGATTTTTGAAGGCTCGGACTCACCAGGTGCAGGTTGGCTTCAAGGGACACCTCCCTCCAGTTCTGTTACCTTGAAATTGCAGTAACAGCAAAATAAACCCCAAACTGGGTGTGACAGACCCCCTGCAGACTTCTCCCACAGTTTGGGATTTATTCCCTGAAGAATGAGGAATAAGCAGATGGGTGAAGCGAACCCTGAGCAGTGGTTTTGGCAGCTGGAGCTCCTCAGCTGATCCTGTGTGGCAGCAGCTGGGTCAGGAAAGGGCAGCTGAGCCCAGGGACAGCCAAAGGAACATTCTGGAGCTTGGAAATGAAGGAGAGGGGTCAAATGAGAGAGGTTTGTGTAGTGCTTGAATATGGCCCACCACAAACATTGGGAAAATTTGGTGCCATGGTTTGGCCACTGCTGTTGCAGGATGGATCAGGAGGGAAGTTTGGACTCCCTGGGAGAGGAGGAGAGTGACTGAGTGCCTCGTTTATTTGGGATCTCATCTGGGGACTGATCATTGTTGAATCCATGTCTCCCTATCAGCACTGATATGAGGGAGCTGGGAATGCTGAGGCCTGCAGGAAGGGGAGGGAGAAAGATCCCTTAGTAACTCTGCAGGGAATGAACTTCCCAAACTCAAACTTTGCTTTCTTAAATGACCACCCTATGGTGAAGGAATTTTTCCAATATCCAACCCTAACTTCCTCTGGCACAACTTGAGGCCGTTTCCCTGTGTCCTGTCCCTTGTTCCTTGTGGGAAGAGCCTGATCCCCACCCTCCCACAGCAGCTCTGTGCAGAATTCTTCCCATCAAATCCATTCAGCAACATTTCTGTGTCGCTTTCACGACCGCATCGCTTCCCCTCTTTTCTTTTGGGGCGTAATTCCCTGCTCTGATTCCATTCTTTTGTTCCTCAGATGACTCCTGAATGTTTATTATCCAGATTCTCCTTTTTCAAAAAAGCAAGGCTCTGGTGCCTCCCAGCCCTGCCCTGCTCACCTGAATTCACAATCACCTGAGCAAGGTTCTCCTGTCACCCCAGGGACTCCACGGCAGCCAGGTCTACTCAAACTATTAAACAAACATAACAGTTCCCCTCCAGAAAGCACAAAACAACATCAGGGTGGGATAAAAGTGATTTGTACCTCTGTGCTATGGCTCAGGCAGGAATCTGTAAATGCTCTGTGCTGGGGTTAACTCTCAGTTGTGCCTTTTGAAAGTGGTTTTTTCATGCACAGGAGCAGTGGCAGAGCTGGTGGAGAAATCCTCCTTGCCCTGCTCTTCCTCCCCCCTGCACCTCCTGGGGTAAATTCCCTCCTGCTTCACTTCTCCAGGGAATTGGGGGATGATGAGTGGGACAGGAGGCTCCTCACCCTGCCTGGATATTTCTGTGTCCGTGACACTGAGGGTGCAGGGAGCAATTAGCCACAATTAACAATGAGTGCATCACCCTCCACACAGCCCCTCTCCACCCATTAAATCTGAATTCTGGAACAGGTCCCTTTGCTCAGAGGGAACCTGTTTGAAATCAGATGTGCTCCAGTTTGTGGGAAACACCAGACCAGTTGAGAAAGGACCAAAAGTCCTTTAAGATTTCCCTGGGTGTCGTGCTTTTGCTTTTATTCCTCACTTCTGATATGGTCTGCAGGGTTTTTTAGGGGCCTCAGAGAGCACTGGGCATCCCCTTTCTTCTCTGCTCAGTGACTTCAGGCAGCAGAAATCCCAGCCAGGGAAGCTGGAAGGGATTTCCCTTTCTCCTCTGAAGCCAAAATCACGTGGAGGATTCACAGCAAAAACTCAACCCAGGTACCACTTGTTGGTCCTGGTGAGGCTCTTGCTGTTTAAACCCCATTTTTCCAAAGCTCTGGAACGTGCAGGCAACACCAGCAGCATCTGCTGCTTTGGGAGCAGTCCCGTGGCAAGGGGAAGATGTGTTTTAAATGAGTTTTGCTTTAAGATTCTCAGTTCAAGGCAGGGAAAGTCTCAGCGGAGCATGGCAGAGCAGAGCTGGAGCACGTCTCCACTGGAAAAAAAATGAAATTGCCAAGTGGTGTGAGGAGTTTTTTGCAGCAGGAGAAAAGGTGAAACAGGCTGGTTCTGACTCAGCTGAGGTGTCACAAAGGATTTGTAGCATTTGCTAAATTTCCTGCAAATATTAATAGGTTTTCACTCCTCTGTGTGTTCGGTATCTAGGCCAGCAGAAGTGCAGGAGGTTGTTGGGGCTTCCACTAGTTTATTAAGGAAAAAGCAGGATTTTCTCCCTGTGTAATATCCAGGCATGTCCTGCAAAGTCTGGGGCTGAGCATGACTTCCAAATACCTCCAAATATCCCAAGTTTCACACCCGGAATTAGATTTATTTGAATTCCTATTCAGGTCTTTTCCCTGGTGCCTTCTTCCCTCCTCTCCCTCTATCCCCACCCAAAATTCTCTTGGATTTTGTGAGGATTTCATCGGAGGTAGCCACAAAGGGTGAGGATTCTGCTTCAGACTCATCCTTAAATAAAATATCATTGAAAAAAAGTGGCTTTCTGACTCATACAAGTGTTAAAATTGAGTGTTCTGGAGAGTGAATTGAGGTGGTGGCAGAGGGAAGGGAGAGAGCAGGGATGAAATGGGAACATTTTCTGTAACAAGTGCCACTGTGCCCTCGGAAATGAAGATTTCTGGGAGTCAGGTGGAGCTTTCCCTGTGCTGCCATCCCAGTTGTTCCCCTCCTGCAGGGACCAGGAATCTTTTCCTGTTGTTGGAGACATCCCCAGGGACATTGGCTGTGACATCCCCAGGGGTATTGGCTGTGACATGTCCCTGTGGCAGATGTGGCACCTCATTGTCACTGCCGGTGGATCCCAGAGAAATCCCCGGGGAAATGGGGTCTGGAGGAGCCATCAGAGCTCCACTCATTCCTGGTTTGGCCATCAATAAACCCAGATTGTGGAGTCACGGGATCTCTGAAGCTGGAAAAGATTTCTGAGACCATCACATCCAAGCTGTGCCTGGTCCCCACCTTGTCCCCAGCCCAGAGCTCTGAGTGCCACCTTCAGGAATTCCTTGGACACCTCCAGGGATAGGGACTCCAAACCTCCTTGGGAAGCCGCTTCCAGTGCTTTACAACCCTTTCCATGAAGGAGTTTTCCCAGTATCCACCCTGCCCCTGCCCTGGCCCAGCCTGAGGCCGTTCCCTCTCCACCTGTCCCTGTGCCCTGGGAGCAGAGCCCGACCCCCCCGGCTGCCCCCTCCTGTCAGGGACTTGTGCAGAGCCACAAGAGCCCCCCTGAGCCTCCTTTTCTCCAGGCTCAGCCCTTTCCCAGCTCCCTCAGCTGCTCCTGGGGCTCCAGAGCCTTCCCAGCTCTGCTCCCTGCCCTGGACACACTCCAGCCCCTCAGTGGCTCTGGGGAACGCTCCCGTTACTCCAAACCTGTTTTTATTCCAAGGCCAGGTTGGACAGGGATGGAGCAGCCTGGCATAGTGGAAGGAGGTGGAACTGGATGCTCCTTAAGTCCCTTCTCACCCAAAGCATTCCATGATTCCATGATCCTGTGACAGTTTAGGGTGGAGGATGCAGCTTTTATCAAACCCGTGTCAAACTCACGTCACTGTGGGGTTGGACACCAGGGCTGTGGTGCCAGCTTTGGCTCCTCAGCACTCAGGGCTCCTGTCCTGCCCTGGCTGCCGGGCAGAGGAGATTTTTTCCCCCATTATTCCCAGATTTCTGCTGTTCCCTGCTGCACAAGGCTGTCCCGGGCAGGAGGAATCAGCAATGACCTGCTGCCATCTACTGGGAGCTGCCGAGGGAAAGGGAAGCATTTGAACATCCCGGTGCTCTGCAGGAAGACTTTTCACCGCAAATCTCATTTCTCTGTCTGGTTTTACTCTCGGTAAAGCCAGGAACTGCTGTGCTTGTGCCTGGCTGCCCGGGTTGCTCAAGGATGGAGCTGGTGGAGAGAATCTTCCTCTGAGAGCCATCCTTGAGCTTGATTTGTGTGTGGAGAGCCTCAGGTCCAGCAAATCCTGGCCTGGATGCCTTTGTTCAGTGTCAGGAGTCTCTGCAGAGCTCCTGTGATGCTCCTCTGCTGCCTGTGGCTGAGGGAGGTAGCTCAGATGTTCCCCTTGGGGCTGCCCTCAAGCCAGGACTAAACCTGGGGTGTTCAGGATCATTCATGTTGAGTAAAACCCACATTAGCTGAGTAAACAGGGCACTCTAATCCTCCCAATTTACAGCCTGAGTTGTGAAGGATAAAATCCCCAAATCTTCACAGTCTGGATCCCAGGAAGTCCCTTCCCTGCAGGGATCCAGGGACAGGCTCTGGAGGAAAGGCTTCCCTTTGCTGACAGCGTGGGAAAGTTGTGTTGTCTCCACCACAGCCGGGGCTCGTGTGTCTGCAGCACGGCCTCGTTTGGGTTTGCAGCTTTTAATTAACAGAGCTGCTTTGGTTTTCAATTAAGGACTCGCTTGCGACAAAATCCGAATTTTCTTTGCCTTTCTTTCCCGCCTTGTTTGCTCCCCCTGGTCGTTTCCGCCGGGCTTTGATCTCAGTGCAGGTTTAATTAGCTGTAATTAGTGGTTTCACTGCATTAACCAAAAATCCCGATCACAGAGGATTAAAAGCCACCCCCTCATCCTCCCCTCCCTCCTTCTGCTTCCCCAGGGGGATTTTGGGGGATCAGAGGGTCCCTGGATGGCCCTTCCCCAGCCGGGTGCTGCCCCTGCATCCCAAGGAGCCGCCCTGTTACGGGATCTTTGAAACTCCCTGGAAGAAATCCAGGGATTTTTTTCCCTTCGTTTTTCACCCATTCAGGGATTTAATTCCCAGTCAAACCTGCAGCTGCCAGGAGTTTTAGGACGACACCGATTTGTGCCTTCACAGCATCCCACAGAGCACTTCTTGGGGTGTCTCCCTGCTTTCAGTGCGTTTGGAATCCGGGAATCCTTCAGGTTGGAAAAACCCTCTAAGATCGAGTCCAGTCCCTAAGATTGTTCCCCCAGCACTGCCAGGGCCACCTCTGACCCTGTCCCCAAGTGCCACATCCACAGGGCTTTGAATCCCTCCAGGGATGGGGACTCCACCCCTGCCCTGGACAACCTTTTTGAGGAAGAATTTTTCCCCAATACCCACCCTGAGCCTCCCCTGGCCCGGGCTGAGGCCGTTCCCTCTCCTCCTGTCCCTGTGCCCTGGGAGCAGAGCCCGACCCCCCCGGCTGCCCCCTCCTGTCAGGGACTTGTGCAGAGCCACAAGGGCCCCCCGGAGCCTCCTTTTCTCCAGGCTGAGCCCTTTCCCAGCTCCTGCAGCCTCTCCTGGGGCTCCAGACCCTTCCCAGCTCCTTTGGCCTTTTCAGCCAGGTGCCTGCTGCAGGTTTCCCAAACTTTCAGCTTTTCCAGTCCTTCACGAGCTCCTGGAAGCTGTGGTGTGGCCAAGTCCTTTGCTGAAGCTTCCCAGCTTCTCAACACAGGACTGGGAGGAGATTTTGGAAGATTTTGAGGGGAGAGTTTTGCTCTGAGGAAACCCTGCCCTTCTCCATGGATGTGCACAGTCCTTCTCCTCAGGGCTGCTCTCAGATATTCCTCCCCAGGACAACTCTTGATGCTTTATTTGGAAAACCACCTCCAAAACATTTTGTGTTTTCCTGGCAATGCAAAAAGCACCAGCAGGACCCAACCAAAGCTCAGCAGCTCTTCACAGCTCATCCTCACACGGGAGGAAAGCAGCATCCAGCTCTGAAGGTGAAAGTTTGGGATACCCCAAACACCTCCACAAACACCTCACTCCTGTCTGACACAGGAAATCAGAGCATCCAGCTTTGGGGGGATCACGTTTTGGGGGTTGCATCAGCTTTTCCACGAGTTTGGCAGGATCAGCTCCCGGCCTGGTTCACCACAGGCACAGCTGAGGGAGAGGGAAACGAGGAGATGAGCTCCAAAATTACAGTGCTCCTGAAAATGGAGCTTTGCTTTAAATTAGGATGAGACATTGGGGTGGAGAAGGGAATTGTTCAAGGCAGGAGCAGCCCAGCATCCTCCTGCAGAAGTCACTGCTGTCCCCACACCACCCTTGGGCTGCTTGGCCTCACTCCAGCCCGAGCATGGGGAACTCCCGTTCCCAGCTTTGCTGAGGAACACATTCCTCATCCCTGGCCTGTGCCTGATTCTCCACATGAGGCAAAAACTCCAGAATGCCCCAGTGGTGACGGAGCAGATGCTGGGAGGGGAAGAGCCTGGCTCCTGGGGGTGACATTTTTCGTGTTGAAGTGATTTTCACATGGTGAGAGCAGTCGAGCACATGAGGATGGAAAGGGAGTGGCTGAACCACAGCTCATCACCCCCTTCCTTTGGGGACTGCGTGGATTGGAATTCCTCCAGGAGGGGATTTTGTTGCCTTTGGAATTAAAACGCACACAAATGGATACGTGGGCAAAACCCACTCACATCCAAAAAAGTGTTTAAGCCTGAGTTTAACTTCCAGATAAATGTGTTGAGTCTTTGAAACAATGAATCAGAGAACCTCAGGATGGCTTGGGTTGGAAGGGACCTTAAAGATCATCCCATCCCATCCCTGCCATGGCAGGGACACCTCCCACTGTCCCAGGCTGCTCCCAGCCCCAGTGTCCAGCCTGGCCTTGGGCACTGCCAGGGATCCAGGGGCAGCCACAGCTGCTCTGGCAATTCCAGCCCAGCCCCTCCCCACCCTCCCAGCCAGCAATTCCTTCCCAATCTCCCATCCATCCCTGCCCTCTGCCACTGGGAAGCCATTCCCTGGCTCCTGGCCCTGCAGCCCTTGGCCCCAGTCCCTCTCCAGCTCTCCTGGAGCCCCTTTGGGCCCTGCCAGGGGCTCTGAGCTCTCCCTGGAGCTTCTCCTCTCCAGGGGAACATTCCCAGCTCTCCCAGCCTGGCTCCAGAGCAGAGGGGCTCCAGCACTTCCAGGGATGGAATATTTGCTCTTTAACACCACCACACTCACGTCCCCATCGGAGCTGGTTGCCCTCAGTTCCCCTCACAGTGAGAAGTGGGCAGGATTTGAGTGTGATTTTTCTGAATTGGTTTAAGTTGTCTTTGGAAGGAGCTGCAGGGGCTCCTGGGGGTGCCTGTGGCTTCCTCACGAGGATCAGGGAGCACAGGTGGAGTTTTCCAGGCAAGATGAGCCCCTCCACAGCTGCCTGGGGACTTTGCAGGTGGCAGCTCAGTCCTTGAGCACCCTCAGAAGGACTTCACCCCCAGAGTACCTGGATTAGGGGCTGAATTCACCCAGCACTTCCTCCACCCCTGAGCACGCTGGATGTGGGAAGTCACAGAACATCCACTCTCCATGGGAATCGCTCCAAGTGCCAGAAGGTCCTGAAGCATCTGAAAATACCAGCAGGCTCTGGGAGGCCCCAGTCCTGCTGAGCCTTCCCAGTGTTGACTGAATGTTTTATTTTGATCGGGCATTTCAGCCCTTCCCGGAGGCGCTTTTAATCTCCGCTCTGTAACCTTTAAAGAGAGAGGTTTTCGTGGCCTCTGCAATGATTTTCATTGCCTGGACAGGGATGTCTGAGCTGCTCCGAGTGAGGAGATTAATTCAATTTTCCTAAACTGGAAATGGACTGAAAAACCGAGAGGCTTCATTGACTTTTCCTTGCTCGGTTCGTGGTGTGTTAGAGAAACAATCACTGAGGGTGAACTTCTCAGCCAGCAGAATCCTGGCGTTCCCATTTCCAGGGAACCAGCTCGGGAGGATGGGAATAAACATTTTTAAGAAGTCTGTTTGGGGCACAGCACGTTCCTCCTCGGCATTAAAACCATCAGGATCTATTCTGCTGGAAATGAATTGCAAACAAATCCCTCATTTATCCCCGGGGTGACAGTCTTTTGCTGATATGTGCTTTCTGGAGACTAATAAGTTTTGAATGTTGGTGGGGGGAGAAGAAAAATCAAAGTAATTACTTTGTGTTCCCAAGCTCCTTATTTGTGTAGGTGCCTGTGTGTTTATCTCCCTCTGTCATGCTGCATTGCTAATGGTAATTAAAGGCAAGGGATTTTTCTTGCTGGAAGTTTTTCTTCTTATTTTCCACCTTTAGCGATTTTGGCCTCGGTGACGATGCTTTGCCGCCGGCCAGTTCCTTGTGGAACTGCTTTAATAAAAGGTCTGAGTTTAGGAACCTCTGTCCAGCTGGAACTGGGTGATTTTGTTTCTCCAGGCCTGTGGAAGGTGAGGTGGGCGTTGGTTTTTTCAGGCCAGGGTTTGGAAGCACACCCTGGGGTTGTGAGTCCCTGGCGGCCACTGTCATCTCCGTGGGCTCTGGGAAATCACAGAGAACTCTTCAATATTTGCTTTATTTGCACAGAATTTGGATTCTGGGTGGTGGCAGCAAAAATACAGAACAAACCCTCGCGGTGCATGGTGGGGAGTGGGGTGGGGTGTGCTCCCCACGGGCTCTGGATCCTTGGGAAACCCACCCAAGACACGCTGGCTGGAGCTCAGGGAGTGGGACAAGGAGTTCTGCCAGGTTCCCAGCCTTGGAGGGGACTTTGGGCTCTCCCTGCACTTCGTTTTCCACAGGAAACATGGAAGGCGTTTTGTTGGGAAGAGGTTTTGGCTGGGAAGAGGCCCCAGGGCTTTCCCTACAGGCCCCTCAGGCTGCAGAGCCTTAGACCAGGCCTTAAGTCTGGATCAGGAGACCAAAACCTCAGTTTTAGCAGATTCTGATTAGCTCTTCATCCCACAGAAATCCAAGGATGAGTGTGAAAGCTCATTTTAGGGCCACATAAAGCCTCTGTGCATCTACCTCCGGCTTTAGCAGGATTTCGTGTGTACAGAGAGCAGCCTGATTTGTGTGCTTGCTCTAAAACTTCCATAGGAACATTCCAGCAAATCTTCTTCTCTCTGTCGACTCCAAGGACCCTCCCCTGGTTCCCTGCGCTCCCACAGCTTCAGGCTCTGGGAATCACAAGGAGCGTCCCATGAGGGGTTGGGCTGGAGACACGGAGGCAGCAGCGTGCGGGGATGGAAATGTGATCCAAAGGAACTCTGAGTGAGGAAGAAGAGGGAATTCCATTGGTTTTCCTTAATTAAGGGGGTTTTTTGCTTTAATGTAGCAAAGAGTGGCACCTCCCAGCACAAGGAATGGGCTTCAGTGGATTGTCTTCATTCGGAATCGTGGAATCATTTGGGTTGGAAAAGCCTCTGAGATCGTCAAGTCCAGCCCTTCACCTGTCACTGCCAAGGCCACCACTGGCCCTGTCCCAAGTGTCACATCCGCACGGCTTTGAAATCCCTCCTGGCATGGGGACTCCACCAGGGCTGGAAAACCCTTTTGGGAAAGAAAATCTTCCTGGATATCCAACCTAAACTTCCCCTGGAACAACTTGAGGCTGTTCCCTCTTGTTCTCTCTACTTAGGAGCAGAGCCCAGCCCTCAGACTGAGCTTGAGCAAACATCCAGAGCCATCCCATGGGAATAGGTCCCACTGTGAGTGTGTGGGAACGTGAACTCCATGTCTGAGCTCTCCCAATAACCTTGGATCTCCTGTTTGGGCTGGAAATTGCTTTTTGCTCCCATGCTTAAAGGTGGGCTCTGTGCTGAGTTTCTGTTCTGGGAGGTTCTGATGAAATTCCCAACAAACAGCTCTGAGGGGAAGGACAGATTTTTAAGAAGGGAATCGGTGTGACACACACAGAAAAAGAAATGGCAATTAAAAAAAAAAAGGGAAGAGCCCTCAATGTGTGATGAGCAACCATCCCAGGCATTTAATCTGCAGCTGAAGGAGGGGTAAATATTGGATTGTCAGCTGGAGCTGCATCTCTGTTGCCTGGCTCCCACCTGCAAATGGAAGCAATTAGGAAAACGTCCTGCCTTTGTCACAGGAGGACAGAGAGACACCGGGAGTCCTGAAGGAGCAGATTGCTTTGCCCTGGCAGCCAGATCCTGTTAGGAGCCGCAGTGCCTCACACCCCGTTATCAGCTCGGGGAGAACTGATACCGGGATGGGTGATGGTGCTGCAGTCACTGCTCCTCACTTCTCTGGGCTCTGCGGTCCAATCTGCCACCCCTCTCTCCCTCTCTTCATTAGATTAAGTCAGGAGTGAAGCTTTTGGACTGATGCACCCTGGAATCAGAAATGTTTCCCTTGGGGAAGGGGTGGGAGCAAGCAGGGCATGGCTGGGAGGGAGGAAAATGTCAGTGTTGGGACACAAAGGGACAGTGAGGACGTGGCCAGGTCTGGAAGTGGGGAAAGCGAGGTGAGAGAAAAGAGGAGCAGGAGCCAATTTCTGGTGGGATAGAGGAGGAGAAAGGGAAACTGAGGAAAGGACAGGAATAGCAGAGCTGAGAGGACCAACAGGGTCAAGCCATAACCATTAGGGCAGAGCAGGGATGTCAGGAGAGGGTCCAGGAGCAGCAGGGACAGAGTGTTCCAGCTCTTTAAGCCATTCAGGGGAGGTTCAGACTGGATTTAGGAACATTTTTTTCCCCAGAAAGGGTTGTCCAGCCCTGGCACAGCTGCCCAGGGCAGTGGTGGAGTCCCCATCCCTGGAAGAGTTCAAAACCATGTGGATGTGGCACTTGGGGACATGACATGAGTTAGGGGTGACGGTGGTGGTGAAATGGCTGCACTGGACACTTGAATTTAGGCAGATTGAGATACATTCCTCCATTTCCTCTACAGTTAATGACTCTTTAATCACCCAAATCTTTAATTCATTGGTTATTCATTAATTTAATTCATTTTGGTCATTAATTTAATTCATTTGGTCATTCATTTGGTTCTTTTGGGCACCTCAGGGCTAGATGTGAGTCCTGGTGCAAAGCCACATTTCCACCAGCTGCATTCTGCCTCCAGGAGTTCCATCCTTCACCCTCTGCTGAGGATCCGTGTCTGGGGATGTGCTGGTCATTCCAGGTGGTGGGATCTGTAACATTCCCACCTATCACTTCTTTTCTTCAGGATTTATTCTCCTTGGCCAAAGAAAGTTCCAAGATTGTTTTTCCACCTTTCAGATGGTGAGAGCTGGGGCCGGTGCTGCTGGGGGCACCTGGGGACCTTCCATTCTCACTGGTGCAGAAGGATTGATGGTTATGGGGGAATTATCCTCATGCCAGGGAATGTTCTCAACAATCAGCCATCTCCTGGCTCTGGATCACAGAATCATGGAATGGTTTGGGTTGAAAGGGACCCTAAATCCCATCCAGTTCCACCCCTGCCATGGGCAGGGACACCTTCCACTGTCCCAGGGTGCTCCAAGTGCCTCACCACCCTCACAATAAACCCTTTCCTCCTAAAATCTAATCCAAATCTCACCTCTTTTAGTTTAAAACTTTCCTTTTGTCCTCTCACTAACTCTGTCCTGTGTAAAAAGTCGCTTTCCATCATTTTATATTAATTCTCTTTAAGGATTTAAGGCTGCAAAGAGTTTGGGATGTAACCAAGATTTTTTGGGCTCCATGGAGTCAGTTGGGGACAAGATGCCATTCAGCATTTTCTGACCCATGGAGGAAAAACTCCACATTATCTTTTTCCCTCTCCTGCTCCCCTTTCCTCCCCCTTCAGCTGTGCAGTAACATCTTTTTGGGGGGATTCAGCCACCCCCAGGAGCTTTCCCAGGAAAGGTGTGATCCATCCCAGCTGGATTTTGGTGTGATTGCCATAATTACCCTCCAACTTCCACCCTCGAGTCAGATGAGATGGCCCAAAAGGAGAGCTGTGATTTTTGCAGTAAAAAAAAATAAATAAATAAATAAACTGAGAGATGATTCTTGCAGTGCCAAAGGTGAGAGGCTCCAGGGCAGGAATGAGCGGGGAATGCAGATCAGGCAGCGAACGCCGTCTATCCGAGGTGGAGCCTCTGCTGAGGCTGACATTAAAAATTCCGACTCAAATGCGGGAAACATGGAGTGAAGGAGGTGAATTATTGATGGGGAGCAGGGATTACCATATCTGACAGATGGAGACTGTCTGAGAACATTCTGCAGAGTGGCATCTGCACCGTGCCTGATTGGCGGCCCTGAACTTTCGCACGTCAGATGTCGAATATCAACACACAAACTCTGATGGAGCAATTAAATCTGTCCTGTAATGAACCTGGGCCTCGTAGCCAGGAGAAATCCACACACTCAGGTGAAGTCCAAATGCCTCAATTCTTATTTTTTTAGGGAGATCTTTAAATAATAGCATCCAAAGCGCTGCGTTGAATACACACACGTACGACGTTGACATTTAGATATATTCAGGAGATTATGTGCAGAGTATCATCTCTTACTCAAATTTTCCTGAAGGCTGTAAAGCTCCCCTTGTATTTTATAATTTGCATTCCAGGTTTGAGCTCAAATACTACAGAAAAGCTCTAAAATTCAGCTGGCACCTCACGTCACGGAAGTGCATTAACACCCAAAGCTGAAATCAGTCTCTCGAGTGCGCACAGAAGTCGTAGATCAGACACGGATTCCACGTTGTCATGTGTGGAAAAACAAAGAGGAAAAAGAAAGAAGCGCAAATAAGAGCAAGTTTGATGCTTTGGTGGGGAACAGCTTGGATTGGGAAGAAGCAAGATGGAAAATATGGCTTTTCTAATAGGATTCAGTGCCTTTGGAGTCTGGGTTGTTTTCCTAATCCCAGCCCAACGTGGGAAATGGGTGAATTTTTCTGCCATCTGTTAAAACCGGGGCACTGGGGAAAATTCAGTTTTCCTTCATGGAAAATGTGCAGATTTTGGGAATCATCAGGAAAATGTGCTTTTAGTCCCTGGAGGGGGCTCAGGGGTGGAATCTGGGAGGTTACTCAGCGAGCATCAGTATTAGTAAAAATCTCTTCAGCCAAAGGGTTGCCCAGGGCAGGGTGGAGTCCCCATTCCTGGAGGGATTGAAAGCTCTGGATGTGGCACTTGGGGACATGGTCAGTGGTGGCCATGGCAGTGCTGGGAATGGTTGGACTGGATGACTTTAAAGGGCTTTTCCAGCCTCAATGATTCTATGATTCCATGATTCTGTGGGGTGGCTGTTGCTGGGTTGGATCCATCCCGTTGGATACACAAGGAATCCCAGGATGGATAAGGTCGGAGGGGACCGTGGTGGGGTCATTGGTCCTTCTCACCCTCAAAGCAGAAACAGAAGGAAAACAGAGAAGTTCTGGATGTGGTATCTCCAAAGGGCCTTGGGAAATTCTCAAATGGGAATTGAGAGAGGTCGATAAATTAATAAATCAATACGGAAAACTCGAGTTTCAGCTCTCACAGCAGAGCCCTTTGGAGAGCCTGGAGGTTTTGTACAAAGATGCATTTCTGGAAGGAGATAAAAAGCAGTTCAGAGAATTGCTGTGCTTTTGATGGCTCTGAACTACTCCACCAGTCTGGAAACAGTGCAGGGATTCTCTCCTCACTCTGTGAGGACCTGTTTTGTTTCCAGGGAGTCTCTGTTGCACTGCAGTGGAGTCTGTCCATAAAAAGTGATGAGCAAAGGGATGCAACTCCAAGATATTCCATGAGTAAAACCTGGTTTTGACATGGAGAGTAGAGTGGAGTGGAGAGTGAAGATAAAAACCAGTGGAGAGTGGAGATAAAAACCACATCTATGGCTGTGGGTCTCACCCTGCACTGACATTGCCTTGATAATATTTTCATTTAAAATGTTCAGATTTGTGCTGCCTGGCAAAAAAAACGTTGTGGTAAAGCTCAAAAAGTTGAGATGGTTGGCGCTAAACCCACCAGGAATGGGCAGAAAAGGCCCCAGTTGTGCTGCACACTGCAGTGTGGGAGCGGCTCTTTCAGGAGTGGTGGGTTTCAATCCCTCTAAATACAACTTTTACCCCCGGAATGATAGAGAGGGGAAAGCAACTTCAGCCAGAAATGCTGCAAATGAGCAGCAGCTGCCCAGAAAAACCTGTGGCCTCAAACCTGGAGGTTTCCAAGCATCAGGAGAAGTGTTGAGAACTGGCAGAGTTGGGATGAAATGTTCCTCAGGCCAGTGGCCAGCACAGAAAGCAAGGAGAGGGCTGGAACTCTTAATCCCTCATCCAGGAGATCCACAGTTCCATGCTGATGTCCTCTACTTCTGGAGATCTCAAATTTTGGCATTGAACCCATCCTGGGGTTTTTTTGCCCCATTTCTTCTCCTTGGGTAGTGGCAGATGATGTCCTCGAGGTCGTGGTGGTGGCACTGATGGGATGGGCCACTGGGTCAGGTTGGAGGGTTTTGTTTCCTCCTGGTTCAGATAACTCCATGCCCAGCAGGTTCTTTCCCAATTTCAGCAGTTTCTAGGCTGGATAGAGGCACCAGGAGAGTAAAAATTGGGTTATGAGGCAGGAGAATCCAGTTAAAAACCCTCTTCCATGAAAAACATCAATATGATCAAGAAAAAAATTATAACAGATTTGATTTGGTGTCAGCTTGTCGACAAAAAAAATCTCCTTTCCCTAATTTTTGAAGTCACCACAGCATTCAAAGCAAATGAACAAAGGTGGCCAGAAAAAAAAAAACAAACCATGGTGTTTTTAACCATTTGGGGCTGTTTGCCCAAAGCTCCTGGGAAGCACCAGAGTCTGGCCTTGACCTACTACAGGTGAACTCTGAGCTGTGGAACCCAACCAGGACTGCTACAGGTGAACTCTGAGCTGTGGAACCCAACCACCACTGCTGCAGGTGAACTCTGAGCTGTGGAACCCAACCACGACCGCTACAGGTGAACTCTGAGCTGTGGAACCCAACCATGACTGCTACAGGTGAACTCTGAGCTGTGGAACCCAACCATGACTGCTACAGGTGAACTCTGAGCTGTGGAACCCAACCACCACTGCTACAGGTGAACTCTGAGCTGTGGAACCCAACCATGACTGCTGCAGGCAGACATTGAGTTGTTGGACTCAACCATAACCCACCACAGACATTGACTACTTCGACCTGACCACAGCCTCCTACAGGCAGACACTGACATGTTGAACCCAACTACAGCCTACTACAGACAGAAATTAACTTGCTGGACTCAACCATAATTACTACAGGTAAACGTCGGCTTGATGGACCCGACCACAGCCTACTACTGGACCCAAACACAGCTACTACAGGCAGACATTGAGTTGGTGGAACCCAATCACAACCTACTACAGGTGACCACTGGCTTGATGGAATCCAACCACAACATACTACAGATAGAAATTGATTTGTTGGACTCAACCATAATTACTACAGGCAGACAGTGGCTTGATGGACCCAGCCATGACCTACTACAGGCAGACATTGAGTTGGTGGAACCCAATCACGACCTACTACAGGCAAACACTGACTTGTTGAACCCAACTACAGCCTACTACAGGCAGAAATTAACTTGCTGGACTCAACCATATTTACTACAGGTAAACACTGGCTTGATGGACCCCACCACAGCCTACTACTGGGCCCAACCACAGCCTTCTGCAGGCAGACATTGAGTTGGTGGACTCAACCACAACCTACCACAGATGGACATTGACTTCTTGAACCAGACCACAGCCTACTACAGGTAGACATTGACTTGTTGAACTCAACCATATTTACCACAGGCAAACAGACTTTTTGAACCCAACAACAACCTACTACAGGCAGACATTGATTTGATGGAACCCAATCACAACCTACTAGAGGTGAACACTGGCTTGATGAACCTGACCACAACCTACTACAGGCTGACATTGACTTGTGGAACTCAACCACAACCTACTACAGATAGAAATTGATTTGTTGGACTCAAACATATTTACTACAGGCAAACACTGACTTGTTGAACCCAACTACAACCTACTGCAGGCAGACATTGACTTGATGGAACCCAGTCACAACCTACTAGAGGCTGACATTGAGTTGTGGAACCCAACCACATTTACTACAGGCAAACATTGGCTTGATGGACCTGACCACAGCCTACTACAAGCAGACATTTATGTCTGGAACCCAACCATATTTACTACAGGCAAACATTGACTTGTTGAACCAACCACAACCTACAACAGGCAAACATTGGGTTGATGGACCCAACCACAGCCTACTGCTGGACACAACCACCACTACAACAGGCAGACATTGAGTTGTTGGACCCAACCATGCCCTGCTAGAGGCAGACATTGAGTTGAGGCCCTACTTGAGCTTCTCCCCCAGTTCACTGTTCTGTCCCCATCAGGCAGATCCCATCGTGTCCTTCACCCATCGGCAGCTCCCAGCCATTCCTGGTTTATCAGAGCTCAGCTGGCACCTCCCCGATCACATCCAGTTCCACGTCACTTGATCCCAAATAAAGCTGTGGGGTTGCCACAGTAATTGTTGTTCCCAAAGGGGAGTGAAAATTGTGGGATTTTTTGCTGACTGGAGCAATCTCTGCAGCACTTTCCATGGAAGTGCTGACTCCCTGTTCTTTCAGGCTACATTCATTTCCATGTTCCCTCTCATTTATGCATGAGGCAAGGGGAAAAATCCCTTAATATTCCTTATAAACTGGCAGATGGTATAGATAATTTTTTTTTTTTTTACTATATGCAGTAAAATGCAAATGTGTGTGGCTTATTTGCAAATGCTGGCATTAATAACTGATATTTAAACAGGTCAGATTAACACTTTTACTGATCTATTAAAAAGATTTTTTTCCAATCATTTGCACACTCAAAATCAATTTTAATAGGACATGTAAATTGAATTTAATTTTTTTATATAAAACTGCATTTATCTTCCTGAGCCATTAAATTTACTATTTAATATGTACTTTCCAGCTCACTTGGCTAGAATTTCATTGCTCTGTATCTGTATAAATTTAATTAGCCTTGATATCATCAGTATATTATAGAACTAATTAAAGATTTAGATAAGTGCTGAGGGTGCTTGTTTAATACCCTATAAAGTTGCATTTGGAGAGCGAGAATTTCCATCTTTCATTAGGATCAGCCAGTCTGGAGCTACAAGGAGTGGCTCAGACATTGTTTTTTGAAGAATTATTTAATGGGCTTTAATGGATTTATCCTTCCTTTGAGAAGCTGTGTAATTATTGTGTCTCACTGCACGCTGCGAGGGGGCTCGGAGTTGTTCAGGGACGGGTTTTAAGTGCTCCGTGCACGTGGGGATGCTCAGAGAACCCCAGGCATCCCCAGTCAGAGAATCCCAGGATTGTTGAGGTTGGAAAAGACCTCCAAGGTCATGGAATCCAAGCTGTGCCCGATCCCCACCTTGTCACCAGCCCAGAACCCTGAGTGCCACGTCCTTGGACACTTCCAAGCATGGGCACTCCAAACCTCCCTTTCCAGTGTTTACCAACCCTTTCCATGAGGAAATTCCTGCTGCTGTCCCACCCCTGGCACAGCCTGAGCCCATGTTCCCAGCAGGGCAGCGTTGCCCAAGTGATGAACCCCAGGAGGAAGGGAAAAGGAAACATTAATGAGAAAATAACAGATAAGGCAGATAAACAGCGGGATAAAAAGGAGGAGGGAGAAAAGGAGAGAGCTGTGGGAAGGGTGGTGATGTTCTGCACATCCCTTACCCTTCCCTTTGCTAATTAATTCTGCATTTCAGAGGTGATTTCTCATCTGTGTGTGACAAAAAGCTCTGCAGTGGTGACACACCCGGTGCACGTGGCACCCAAAGGTCTTGGCTGGGGGTTTTATCCCAAATGAAAAGCAACCCCCAGGTGAGCTGATTTGTATGTAGGGCTTCATGTGCTGTCCCTGTGGTTTAAACTTTAAAAGGGAAAATAATTGGATTTTCTAACGAGGTTCTCTCTAATTAGAAGGCTGCACTTGTGCCCTGTTGAATAAATACACTTGTTTTCCTGCCTGCCTCTGTACCTGATCAGAGCCCTGTGTGGGTACTGAGCAAGGGGTGAGGGCTTCCCATCTCTGATACCATTTCCTGCCTTGCACAAATAATTTTAATTATTCTTACAGCTTAAAAAAAAAAAAAAAAGCCAATATTATCCTTCCATCCCTTGATTATTTATTAAGGGCTGTGATTTGCAGAGGTACCACAGGAGTGTGAAGCACGCCAAATTCACTTTTATTTCTTCCTCTCGTGCTTTGTTTTCTTTCCCAAGCCATTTCCCATCTTGGAAGTTTGCACATTTTAGGTTTTTAAGTGTTTGGTTTTTTTAAAATTTGGTTCTTGTGGTAGCACAACCCCATCTGTGCCTCCTGCCCCAAACTGTGCCACCAGTGGTGATGGGGCAGCTGCTTCCAGGGGGCTGTGGGTGAGGTGGGATCTGGAGATCCAGAGAAGATGGAGATCACAGTGATATGAACATTTTTGGCCTCCTTTTGGGGTTTTTTTCAGTCCATGGAGTCATGGAGGGGCTTCTTCCTCACCCCAAGCAGACGTGAGGAGTGTCCAGGTCTGAGAGGAGCTGAGGTTGACCAGGACAGCAAAACCATCTCTGATGTGAATTCCTCTGAAGCCCTTTGGGCTCTCCTGGAGGCACAGAAGGACCATTCCTGGCGGTGTCCCCAGAACTGCTCGGGGTTAATTGAAAATCAAGGAAGAAACCTGAAGAAAAATCGATCAGGATTTCCATTCCCCTGTGGAATGTGTCCTGAAGGTGATGGATTCCCTTATTTTAGGGCTGTAGCTGCAGTTCAGGATGAGCCGTGGTTGGAGAGTGGGACTGGATCCATCCCTGGCAGTGCCCAAGGCCAGGCTGGATGGGGCTTGGAGCACCCTGGGATGGTGGGAGGTGTCCCTGCCATGGCAGGGGTTGGGATTGGATGATTTTAATGTCCCTTCCAACCCAAAGCATCTGTGATTCCATGAAAAGCTGTGATGCAGCTCTCACCTCCCATCCCTATTTTCTATGTCATGATCAGAAGCTCCGGAGATGGAACCAGGAGCTCCAATATTTGCAGATTTTTGATTTAAAATGCTGCTGACTGCCACGTGTGTGTGCAAACATCCCCGCAGTCTTCACGAGGTGCAGAAATTACAGTAATTGCTGCTTTACTGCATTTCCCTTTGGCATTCCAAGTTTCCAGCTCTTGCTTTGCAAACTGCTGCTGCCTGGAGCTCTCAGCTCCATTCTCAGCTCTTTCCCATTCCCACCTCTAATGACTCCAAAGGGAAAAATTCCCGCTGGGATTTTCTTCTCCATTTCTTCTGCATTGCTTGACTGAAGTCACTTCATCTCTTGCTGTATTTTCCTTTTTTTTTTTCGTACTCACTCATGTCCCCCCTCTATTTAAATGTCATTTTCCCCCAGGATCTGCAAATATCAAAATCGAGGGATTTTATAACCACAGCTTTGGTCTTTCTTTTCATCTTCGGTTTCTTGCTCATCCAGTCTGGTGGTTTTTCAGGATTTGGGCTGGAAGGGACCTTAAAGATCATCGAATTCCAGTTCTATGGGCAGGAACACCTTCCCTTGTCCCAGGGTGCTCCAACCTGGCCTTGGACACTTCCAGGGATCCAGGGGCAGCCACAGCTTCTCTGGGAATTCCATTCCAGGGCCTCCCCACCCTCATCATAAAATCTCCCTTCCATCCTGTCTCCCTCTACCCTCATTTAGTTTTTATCCAGATTTCCTGGGAGTGTTTCCTACTCAACCTTTTTGCCTTTCCCATTAGAGCAGCAGCTCCGGGTGCTGCCAAAGCGCCTCCCTGATCCCCCGAAAGAGAGGGAGGTAAGGGGCAGGATTTAGATTTGTCCTTTTTTTCTGTTCCCTTTGGCTAATTCAGCACCCAGACTCGAATTCCTGCCCGGTGAATCCGTCCCTGTCGGCTCTAACGCGGAGCGGCCCCTCCGCTACACCAGGAAGGGATAATTAAAGGAATTAAAGGGAGATCCTTTACTCTGAAACATCACACCCAAGGTGCTCCTCTGAAGAAGAGATCAAGTCACTGTCAGGGAAATCAGAATTTCATCTGGAATTCACCTGGCCACCTTTTGAAAACTTTTTTTTTTTTTTTTTTGGGTTATAGGTGAACATTAGCATTTAAATGGAGAATGGCATTAATAACCCTCAGAGGAGCTGGGCTCATCCTCATTGCCTTTCCTAAGATTTTTTTTCCCCCCTAAATGAGAAACCTGCTTAATTTTTATTCTCTTTCTCCAAGAACAGAGTTCAAGAGACCATTTTTTAACATGGATCTCTACAGATACATAAGCTCAAAATGCCTCCTTGCACAATGGGTTCATGGTTGGCAATTTGGTATTTTCCTTTAAAATGCTGTTTAAAACCCAACATAACAAACTGGTTTGGGGGTCAGGTGGCTCCTGCACTTTTGTTTTGCCCATGGGATGCTTTTTCCTGCAGCTGGGAACCATTTCCATCCCTTTAAAGGGATATTGGACCTCCCCTGTCTGCTCTCAGCACGGAGCTGTTCTTCATGTTGTGGTGGATCTTCCAGGGGCAATCCCAGATGGATAAAGGGAGCAGGAAGAGTTCAGTTTTGTATTATTTACTCTTTGGTTTGTCCTAAAAAATGTCCCAAAAAAATTCAAGGCAGCTTTGGGCCCCATCCCATTGCCTGTGGTCAGCAGAACAAGCCATGGGTGTCTTGGTTGGGATGTGAGTTCATCACATGAAAAATGGATTTTATTTTTCAAAAATCAACAAATCTTTGTCATCCAAGCCACCAGAATTAGTTAATGAGCAGGATATTCATGATCTGGGATACCTCAGGCAGTCCTTCACTCCTCATTCCCCAAAACATGGCATCAACACCAGAGCTGGATGCCGGGGGAGAAGTTCTTTTCCCATCCTGAAGAGCTGAAGGCTTGGGGCAGATTAATGTTTCCTTCCCTTGTAAAGAGCAGCTGTTATTCCATGGGAATTCGGGAGAGATGCTCCCGAAGAGCCTGTTCCATGGTTTTGGGTATAAAATTCCTCCTCCCAGATCAGCCCAACAAACCCCATCGGTGCTTTTCAGCAGGACACTGATGAGTGATGACTGTGAGAGTACACATGGAAATACAAGGATTTCCCTGCCGGGATGAGTCCCTGGCACACTTTGTTCCCATCAGCTGCATTCCCACAGTCCTGCAATGGGCTGGAAGGAGCCTCCAGGATCACCCAGAGCCACCCCTGCCATGGCAGGGACACCTCCCACTGTCCCAGGCTGCTCCCAGCCCCAGTGTCCAGCCTGGCCTTGGGCACTGCCAGGGATGGGGATGGGAAGTTTTGCTCCAAATCCCAGGATCCGTGGCTTTCCCAAGGTGACAGAGCACCCCAAAGGCAGGAACAAGGACTAAAGCTGCCCAAACTGGACAAGCTCAGCAGCACAGCCCCAGCTTCTCCTCACAGCTCCTTCCTCCCTCACCTGGCCTAAATCCGGGCTGCCTGAAGAACCCTCAGAACAAACACAGGCTTCATCTGTCACTCTTCTCAGGATCAGATTATTTTTTAATTAAAAATTTCCTCTGAAAGGAAAGGGGAGCAAGCGAGGCAGGGGGGAAGGAGCACAAGGTGTGCATTTTTAATTGGGTGCAATTAAACGGCCGCTGCTGCGGCGCGGCAGCGCCCGCGGCCGAGCCCGATTTGCATGAGTAATTATTCACTCCATTACACAGTCTGCTCAACTTTGCCTTCCTTGTCTTTGGAAGTATTAATAAATATTGATCAGCCACACTCCTGTTTGCCTTCGCCCAGGCAGCTCGGATGGACTCAGCCCCTGATGTTATCAGATAATGAAATATGAAAGAGGGAGCGGGACGAGCCTCTTGTTCTGTGATTTTTTATTTAGGCTCTTCATTTTCCTTTCACAAGTGTGTTTGTCCCTGCCATTATAAACCCTCTTTTGATTATCAAGAGGAAAGTGAAGTTGTAAGGGATGGAGGGAATAAATAAACGGAGGACAGGTGAGGGGAATCTGCTCCGTGGAATGCCAGCCAGCTGCTCTCTGTTTTCAAAGTTGAGAAAGAAAGGTAATTAATAGTTATCAACAACTCAGTCTATCACCTGATAAACAGCTTAATAAATAATTATATGGGATCAGCAAACCTGACCAAAGAGGAAATTCAGCTCCTCAAGCTTTCTTTTGACACCAATGTGGGCACAGCCAAGCACAGGGGAGCTGATTTACAATTCCCACATCATCAGCATGGGCAGGGAGAGGAGAGGGAGAGGGAGAGGAGAGGTCAAAGCAGGGGTGGAACTGGGTGGGCTTCAAGGTCTCTTTGAACCCAAACCATTCTGTGATTCTCCATAAAGGGGATTTCTGTCACAGGAGCTTGGACTTTACCAAGTGCCCACATTGGGCACAGAATTCCCAGAGAACTGTGGCTGCCCCGGGTCCCTGGCAGTGCCCAAGGCCAGGCTGGAGCAGCCTGGGGCAGTGGGAGGTGTCCCTGCCATGGCAGGGGTGGCACAAGAAGAGCTTTTAGGTTCCTCCCAGCCCAAACCACCACGGTCACCACTAAATCACATCCCAGTGCCACATCCTCACACCTTGGGAACGCTCCCAGGGATGGGGACTCCAGCCCTGCTCTGGGCAGCTGTGCCAGGGCTGGACAACCCTTTGGGGAAGAAATTTCCTTTAATATCCAACCTGAACCTCCCATGGCCCAGCCTGAGGCCGTTTCCCCTTGTCCTGTCCTTGTTCCCTGGGAGCAGAGCCCAACCCCCACCTGGCTGCCCCCTCCTTTCCAAAAATCCCTGATTTTGGAGCTCTCATTCTCCATCCAGCAGCTTTTCCTCCACCTCATCTCACCCAGCTCCCTCAGCAGCTGTTTGGGCCCAGCCTTTGGGGCACAGGAGCAGATTCTCAGGTGCCAGCAGGAGGTGATGCCTTGGAGGTGCCCCAGGAGATGAAAATGCAGAGCTCTGGAGCCCCAGAGCGGGGCAGGTGAGGTCTGAGACCCTCCCGAGCTGCGGCTGCTGCCCGTGGCTGCTGGGATTTGCAGTCTGGCAGCGTTGGGTGCTCCCTGCAAAGGCACAGCCACACCTGAGAGCCCCCAGGGCAAGAACAAGAGGAATTCAATATCCAGCTTCGGCGTGTTTGGCCTGGCCGCCGTCCTAATGCATTCCAGGAGGAGAGGAAGGGAGGGAGGTGATCACTTTTCCCAGAGCCCCTGCTCCTGGGTTTTAAATCATTTATTCCACCTGCCCTTGTTGTCCTGCAGAAGCTTGGAGGAGTCATGCAGGGACCTCACCCTCAGCTTTTCTGCTTCACTTTGCTCCTCAGCCAAAAAAATGCTGAATATTTGGCTGAAACAAATCCTTGCTGCCACGTGGTGCAGGCAGCCACAGTGGGATCCTTTCACTTCTTCTTTCCCCCCGAGGGTCCTGAAGGCTGAGAGATTTGGTGTCGTTCCCCTGGAGAGGAGAAGCTCCAGGGAGAGCTCAGAGCCCCTGGCAGGGCCCAAAGGGGCTCCAGGAGAGCTGCAGAGGGACTGGGGCCAAGGGCTGCAGGGCCAGGAGCCAGGGAATGGCTTCCCAGTGGCAGAGGGCAGGGATGGATGGGAGATTGGGAAGGAATTGCTGGCTGGGAGGGTGGGGAGGGGCTGGGCTGGAATTGCCAGAGCAGCTGTGGCTGCCCCTGGATCCCTGGCAGTGCCCAAGGCCAGGCTGGACACTGGGGCTGGGAGCAGCCTGGGACAGTGGGAGGTGTCCCTACCATGGCAGGGGTGGGATTGGATGACCTTTAAGATCTTTCCCAACCCAGACCATGCTGGGATTTCAGGATGATGTTCAGTAGGACGATGTCTGCGCTCTCTTTGTTCAGCCTTCTCTGCTCGTGGCGCTGCTGAATGAAAACAACAGCTTTTGGAATTGTGCAGGAATAAAGGTGTGGCCCCTGCAGCCCCGCAGTTAACCAGGCTGGTTTGGTGTTTCTGTGTTCCCTGCTCTCCAGGCAGTACTACGAGATGCTCTACAACACCGCCGACGAGCTGCTCAACCTGGTGGTGGACCAGGGCGTGAAGTACACGGAGCTGGAGTACATCTACGCCCTGAACCTGCTGCACCGCAGCCAGACGGGCGTGGGGGACCAGACCACGCAGAACATGAGGCTGCAGCGGCTCAAGGAGATCATCTGTGAGCAGGCTGCCATCAAGCAGGCCACCAAGGACAAGAAAATCACCACTGTGTGACCCCTGTGCCGCCCGCGGCGCTGGGGCTGGCAGCTGCCACCTCCACGGTTTCATTTTGTTGTTTTTTTTTTTTTTGGGGGGGTTTTAATCCAAGGCAAAAGTCAAAATCTTCTGGGCATTGTAGTGAGGAGGGAGATGCCAATGGAAATTTGGGGTTGGGGGGGTTTTGATGTGTATCCACATAATGCTTTTTCAATATCCCCCCCAAAGTGATTTCACAGCGTCCCGGTGGGGTTTGGGGTGGGAGATTTGGCTTTTCTCTGCTGCTGCTGCTTTGCCTTGAGGTGCAAAGGGAGCTCTGGGGTGGGAAAAGGGAAAATTGGGTCTTGGAAGTTCAGACCACACTAAATAATCAGCACCCTGCCAGTCGGGCACAGATCTGTTGGTCACACGCGGGATCTTGATGGTTTTGGGATGTTTTCTGGAGCTTGCTCAGCTCTGCCAGTGCTCTCTCCAAGCTGTACCCACGTGAAGTTTTCTGCAGTTTCCCCTGCTAAAAGATGCAATTGTTTATTCCTTCAGGTAGTGATCCGCCAGTTCTCCATGTGGGAGGTGGCATGGGACCGTTTCCACTTCTCCTCCTTCATTATCCCGGAGCCATCTGGCACCGGCTCCTGCAGCGCTGGGGGGATGCAGGAGAAAATCACCAACATAAAATAACAAAAAACCTTCGTTCTCTTGTTCTGAATGTTACCTTTGAGCTTCCCCAGCTCCAGAGGTGTTTTGTGGCTGTCACTGGATGCACTGGAAGGACGGGCAGGGTTGTGTAGCTCAGCACCAATGATCAGCAAGGGCAGGAGGGCACCAAACCCAGGGTCTGAGGCACACCCAGGGCACCATTTCTGCCCTGCCTCGACCCTGTAAATCCACCTGGAAAAAGGTTCCTTATTCCTCCAAAATCAGAATCCACTGCACTCGTATTTGCCAGGAAAATTGGGGCTTCCTGTGCTGAGAAAGGTTCTCTGTGAGCTGTAGGTGCTTTGTGTGTCAACCTTGAAATGGCAGAATTAAAGGATGTTTAAAGGCTCTGGTGGTTTGTCTGGCTGTTTTCAAGAACTGTCACTCATGAGGTGTTTAAAAGATCCCTTTCCAGGTCCAAATTCAGTGTTCTCCAAGGCTCCATGAGTGTGGAAAGGATTTTCTGAGTCATTCATTGCACTCCTCAGCTACCACGGGCCAGCTCAAGAGGCTTCTCAACATCCATGGAAAAAGCAGAACCCATCAGTTCTCGTTGCTGGGAATCTTCTGAGGTTTTTATCCTCATTTTATTCATAATCCCGATTTTTCTCATGTCAAAGTTGGCCATTAACTGCAGGAGGGTGGAGAATTCCCTGAGGGATGGTGATGGGATGTTCCTGGCATCACAGATCCCAGCTCAGACATTGAGATGTGCTGCAGTGCAGCTCCTGGAGCGCTGGATGTTCCCTACCCAGGCTTTGGAAAAGGGAAAAGGAGCTGCTTGGTGCATGGAAAGCACATTTCAGACCCTCTGAGGTGCAGGAGTGATGTGTGAGGAGCTCTGAATTCAGACTGGGCGGCTGTAGCCTGGTGTGAAACTGGTTAATTATTAATTTCTTAATAATCTGAGGCTCTGCTTTGCTGAGCTCCAGCTTTGCAGTCCACACTTCCCACCCACTGAGCAGCTGCGCTGGTGGGGGGCAGGACAGACTGGATAAAATCAGGAAAATCTCATCTTTGGGAGAGTTTTTGCCTCTAAAACCAATTATTTCAACTATTTCTCCTCGAGCTGCCCCTCACGTCATCCATCGCAGCCCCACACGATGTGAACAGAGCAGCAGTGACGCTCAGGGACTCGGCTGCAGCAGGTGGAGAGGAAAGAGAGGTTTTGCAGCTGAGGTATTTACAGCTTGTCATGAACTGGTGTCTCTCTCCTCAAGTGCTCACACTCTCAGTCCTCTCCAAGCCTTCCCGAGGGGAGTAAATATTCCCTGTGCTCTACAGGGATCACCCCAAGGAGAAAGGCAGGAGCAGCGTGCGGAATGTGGGAATCCAGACCCTGAGCTTCCTCTCTGTGTCACAGGAATGGTCAGATTCGATGATCTCAAAGGTCTTTCCCAACCTTAATTCCAGGATTCTTTCTTGCAGCATCTCCTGAGAATCCTCATCAGAGAATCCTTGCTGAATATTTTTCCCTGGGAAGGAAGTTTTGGGATGCACCGTGTTTCCTTCCCGCCAGGAGTGTGACACACCACGAATGGTGTGATTTTTGAAGCGCAGAAGTCGGGCTGTTTGTTGTGGGGAGTTGTTCAGCCTGGAGAAAAGGGGGCTCAGGGGGGACCTTCTCACTCTCTGTAACTCCCTGAGCAACGGGAAACGGCCTCAAGTTGCACCAGGAAAGGTTTCGATTGGATATGAGGGACAAGATCCCCTGGCAAAGGCTCTGGCCTGTGTGTTGGTGTTTGTTTCAAATCCTCCCTCACTAACAGGGTGTGGGGGAGAGAGATTTTGGGAACATTTTTTGTTTCCTGAGCTGTGATGTGGGCAGAGACAAGCTGTTGTGGTTGGGAGTAAATAACTCCTCAGGCAGTGCCCTCACCGTGCCCACACACCCTCAGCACCCATCTGGGGCCACACTTGGGGGCCCAACCCAAAGGGAGTTGAAGAACAGGGTGGCTCTGGCACACCAGAGGCTCCTGAGGTGTTTGCAAAGTCCCCTGAGGGCACATTTTGTCACCAGGTGTCCGAATCCTGCACTCTCCACAGAGGAGCCAACACCCTTCTGGGTTTGGGCCGAGTCCCCCAGTCCCTCATTGGTGCTCAGGTGTCCTCATGATCCTGTCCAGGTTTATCAGGCTCTGGCTGTCCTGGATTTTTCAGTTCCTAGGGATGGAACAGAAGCACAAGGCTCCTGGAAGCAGCAGCCCTTGGGAAACTTTTCTACCTTCCCAGCATTGATTTTTCCTTCCTTGTCTGGCTCCTATTTCTCCATCCCAGCCCGTGGAAATCAGTCACACGGGCATTTATAACACATCTGCAGTGGGAAATGGTTTCCCAAAGGGAAAAAAAAACACGAGGGTGTTGCAAATTGTGCAAAAATCCCAGGAATCTCCTTTATCCTTGAGCTGTGCAGAACACAACTCACCCCAAATCTGCCCTGCAGGAGGGACCCAGTCCCCAGTCTCGGACAAGAGCACAGAACATCTCCAGTTCTGCATCCAGGGTTGGATCCAACAGCAGCAGGACCTGGAGCTGCTGGAGAGAGTCCAGAGGAATCCACAGAGCTGCTCCAGGGCTGGAGCCCCTCTGCTCTGGAGCCAGGCTGGGAGAGCTGGGAATGTTCCCCTGGAGAGAAGAAGCTCCAGGGAGAGCTCAGAGCCCCTGGCAGGGCATAAAGGATCCTGAAGGGACAGGAGCCAGGGAATGGCTTCCCAGTGGCAGAGGGCAGGGATGGATGGGAGATTGGGAAGGAATTGCTGGCTGGGAGGGTGGGGAGGGGCTGGGCTGGAATTGCCAGAGCGGCTGTGGCTGCCCCTGGATCCCTGGCAGTGCCCAAGGCCAGGCTGGACACTGGGGCTGGGAGCAGCCTGGGACAGTGGGAGGTGTCCCTGCCATGGCAGGGGTGGCACTGGGTGAGCTCTGAGATCCCTTCCCACCCAATCCATTCTGGGATTCTGTTCCCTGCACCAGTCCTTCCCCACAACAGTTCTGCTGTCCTGACATGACCCTGCAGGACACAACAATTCACAGACAAAGCCCAGAGATTTTGGTTTGTAAAACCCCACGAAATGCTGGCAGCTCTGCCAGGAATCATTCCAGGGAAGTGCTCCTTTGGTGCTTAAAGAGACAAGGAAATACTTCTCCAGACCGCAAACCCAGAATGTTTCCATGGGGGCTGTAAAAGTTCATGAGGGTTCCACAATTTCCTTTTTACAGCCTCATAATCTTTACGGGGTTTTAATTATCCCACAGCTTTGAAGCCTGCGCCAGACACAATAGGAAAGGTGGAAGGAAAAGCAAATTGCTCTGGTTCCTTTCACAGTGGAGTGTCAGCCTCCAGCACGACCTCTCCTGAGGGTTTCTTCCTTCTTTTTTTGTCCTCTTAAGGGTGATATAAACCTGCCTGGCAGATATAAATTGATGTATTGGATGTACAGGCATAGAGACAGGATAGAGATGGATGGATGGATGGATGGATGGATGGATGGATGGATGGATGGATGGATGGATGGATGGATGGATGGATGGATGGATGGATGGATGGATGGATGAACCCCCCCAAGGAATATCAAGGTGTGGATCCCCCCCAAACTCATCACCTGCCACTCACAGCCAGCTCTGGCTGGCGAGGTTTGCTGAGGAGCCTTTCCACTGAGACTCTCCTTTTGTCTTTTATTGCAGCAGTTTTGTTTTATTAGCATGAATCATAATTGCAAATCTCGTTCTGGCTGGCAGGGAAGGGGAGGGCACTCAGACGGAGCGGGGAAGAGGTGCCAGGAGGAAATGAGCACTGCAGTAATGTCGGTTCTATCGCTCACAGACAGGCAGGGAGCTCTTTCTGGAGTGGAAAGGAGTCGTTTTGCAGAGCTGAGACACAGAAAAGTCACACAAACGGCCACTCGCTCGCTGATCCCGAGGCTTTGGGATTCATTCCCACAGCAGAGCATCCTGTGATAGACAAGCCCCGCTCACCGCCGCAGACCTTGGCCACGAAGCTGCCTGAGCTCTCATTTCAGGAATTTCTTACCCAGGGATTCATCCTCCCACGCTGAAATACCCCGTGAGGCACAGCAGTGACAGCCAGGAGCACCCCGGGCCTGCCTGTCCCAGGCTGTGTGTGCAGAGCACTCCCTGCTCCAAACTGAACTCCAAGGGAAGCCGAGACCCAGGGAAGCCAAACGCTGCTCTCCCGGTCCCTGGTGGACTGGTCCTGTTCTTCCATTTCTGGGCAACCCCATCCTCATCCGAGCTGGAGCTGCCCTGCAGTTCAGGTTCCAGCTTTGCACTGAACAGGGAGCGTGCTCAGAAATGAGGTGTTTTACTTTATTTTCCATTCCTTCCTTTGCTGATTGGATCTAGCCAGCGAGCCAGGAACAAAAAAAACCCGAGGTGGCTGCGGCCAGCATATAATCATTAAATTTGCTTTTGGATGACCTGTGTGAAATTCATCAGGAGATATTCATTGGGAAGTTCATTGCATCGGTGTTCATTATTTACTCTGTTAAGCTGAGGCACAGTGGCAGTCAGGGGAGAAAATTGCGCTGTTCAGGCCTTGGACTCCAGTGTTTGTAATTGCCACTCCTGAGCCGAGCGTGAAATGTGTTTGGCACAGACAGATCCCCCCTTGGGCTGCCTCAGCTCATCCCGTGGCACCCAGCCACTGTCAGAGAGGAGAAAGCAGGGCTGGGGAAAGGACAGGGAAACACAGAGCAGTGGGAACCCTGCCCCCGGTGCTGAGCACTTCCAAAGGCCTGTGGTGACTTTAATTGATGTTATGGTTATTTTCCACGCCTCTGTCGCCCAGCTGGGGCAGAGCTGCTGCTCCTGCTCCTGGCCAAGTCCCCTCTCCATCACTGGGCCCTGGCGGGCACAGGGAGGCTGAGCCTGAGCTGAAGAACCGGGGCTAAGGAGAGAGAGAGCTGGGCCCAGGGCAGGGACTGTCCCCTGTGCAGCTCTGGCCATCCATGAAAAAAAGGACATGGAGGGGTTGCAGTGTGGCCAGGGAAGAGTCTGGAGCCCCAGGGGCAGCTGAGGGAGCTGGGAAAGGGCTCAGCCTGGAGAAGAGGAGGCTCCGGGGGGACCTTGTGGCTCTGCACAAGTCCCTGACAGGAGGGGGCAGCCGGGGGGGTCGGGCTCTGCTCCCAGGGCACAGGGACAGGAGGAGAGGGAACGGCCTCAGCCTGGGCCAGGGGAGGCTCAGGGTGGGTATTGGGGAAAAATTCCTTCCCCAAAAGGGGTGTCCAGCCCTGGCAGAGCTCCCAGGGCAGTGAGGAGTCCCCATCCCTGCAGGGATTTCACAGCCCTGTGGATGTGGCACTTGGGGACAGGCTCAGTGGTGGCCTTGGCAGTGCTGGGAATGGTTGGACTTAATGACCTTTGAGGTTTTTTCCAACTCTTTGGTGCCCCAAGCCATTCTTGACCCTTCAGGCAGGACTGTCCAGACCCCTGCAGGGTGCTGGCAGCTGTCGGCCTTGGCAGTGTTCTCCACATGGGGCCTTCTCCACATTCAAGGCAGCCACCTCTGATGTGACACAGACACTCCTCCCAGCAACTCCCCAATTTCGGGAAGGTTCAGCAAGAAACTCAAAAAGATTAAGGGGAAATGGGTAAAGCCAAGCCATTGGCTGCAGGGAACTGATTTGAGGAGCTTGGATGTGCTCCCAGCAGGAATCCCAGGAACACAGCCCTGGGAAGGAGCTTAAGGGAAGGTGTCAAATAAACTCCCACCATGAAAACTGGACCTGCAAAGCTGGGTTTAGTGGGATTTAAGTGGGATTTAAGTTGCTTGCTTTACACCTCACTTCTCTTCCTACTCAGGAGCATTTGGAGTTTCCTCCTCCTCCTCCCCACACCCAGCTGGGTCCTTTTATTGTCTGGAGTTTCTTGGTGAATCACTGAGTAAATTCGTGTGGGACTTTTACGAGTGCAAAGGGCTGCCCATAAATCTGCTCTGCATGTGGCGTGCATTTGGGAGCTGATTGTTTTTATAATTGAATAGTAAATCAATGTATTTAAGGCCAGTGCTTGCCATTAACACTCCTGAGTACGAAGTGCTCTCTCTGTCAATAGTGGGGGGGTTTTATGAGGACAATAACTGCTGATTTACGGCTTCAGCTTGGGGGTTTGGGGTTATTTTTAATGGTCATTCAGTGTTTGCTGTTCCAGAACAAGGAGAATTTGGGGAACATTTCACACTAAGCAATGTTTGAGATTTAAAATAAGATGGAATATTTGGGGAAACATCTCACCCTCTGTGCCCCATCAGCCCCTTCACCAATGAGGTAACCACAGATTAATGAGTTTTCCTTCATTAGCACAGCTGGAGTCACTTCTCACCCGCCTGGGCTGCTCCACCCCCTTTAAACTGAGAAACTGAGAGCAGTGTGAGCTCTTCCAGACATAATTTGGGACTGAGTCTACCCCAAACCACTGAATTTCCCCGATCCAAGCTGGCCCTGATGCAGGTTGTCTTTTCTCTCACCATTCTCATGGAGTGGTTGGACTCAATGATCTTAGAGAGCTGTTCCAACCTCGAGGATTCTGTGATTCCATTATCCTGTGGGGCTGTCCATTTCCCTCTGACCCACCTTATGGAGGAAAAAGCTCAATTTTCCCTCCTTTCTGCTGAGGAAGGAGAGTGTGTTGTGGGTGATCCCCTGGCTGGATGTGCTGTGCGCAGCCAGGGATGTGGCACTGCAAGGAGGAGGCCTGGGCTGACATTTTCCACCACCCCAACTATTTTCTGGGTCCATCAAAATTCCTGTCACCACCGAGGCGTTTTGTTTCTGCTCCTTTTTTTAACGGCCCCCTTCAGGACCTATCAGTCCCCAGCCCAAAACACGGAATCATTTCATTCCAGTTTCCATCCCTCATGGAGAAGAGGGGTCTTCAAGGAGCCATTTCATCCCAGAGCTCCTGGGCAGCCGCTCCCTGCTCTGCCAAACCAAACAGATGGGGCGGGGGGAGACAGGGAGGGAGGACAAGTGTGATCCCGAGGTTTTAATAACCCCTTCTCCTGCCTGAATCATCCCAAATCCCAGTGGAAGGGCGGACATTTTCCAGATGGTAGGAAATAAACTGCGGGACACTTCCATGCTGAGAACTCATTAGCCCTGCTGGCTGTGCTCCAAGCTTGGTGGCAGTCGGTGTAAACCGTATGTGGACCTGCCCTTTTTCCTCTCATCTGTTCCCGGGAAATCTCCAGCCCTGTCTTACAAGGACAAGCAGCCCAGGCAGATTTTAATTTGGTTACGTGTGGCCTTTGCCTCTTGGAGGGGTTGGAGCAGGGGGAAAGTGTCTTCCTGTGAAGCTGCTGCGTGTTCATCCCAGCACCCGGGCTGCCTTCCCAACATCCATCTGCTGCCCGCTCCTTTGATGTGAATTCCGTGTGGAGTCTGGGCAGTTCAGAGGGGTTTTTTCTGCCTTTGCGGGCTGTGAAGGCACGGCAGTGGACAGGGGAATGATGTGTACATTGCATATACATGAATTGTATATTGTATATAGGTGAATTATATATTGTATACAGGTGCACACAGTGGGACTCGAGCCCAGCCACAGCCCCCCCAAACCACAGGGGGGCTGTGGGTTGCAATATAAGATCTATTCTATTACCAGCTCCACAAGCTGTTAAAACAGGTGGGGCACTGTTCGTTATCTCCTGTCATGACTCACCCCGATAACTCCCTCCGGGTGCTCTCTCTGTTAATGGGCCGTCAAGGACCCACCTCATGACTCATGGAATTACCTCACTGGAATTACCTCATCCCATTGTGAGATGCTCCGCCCAGGGGGGAGGAGCCAAGCATTCCCAGCTGAATATAACCTGGGCTTTGGAACAGTGCAGGCAGCTCTGCCTACTGGATTCCCAGAGGACAAGAGCTACCACTGGACCTTCAGGTGGAGACCAGACCCTTCTACAGGATCACTGCTTCAACTGAACCACTTCACTTGGACTGCTGCCACCACCCTGACTGACAGGGTGTCAGGTTGTATCCAACTCTGTCAGTTTTTTTCCTTGTATTATTGCATTTATTTTAATTTTCCTATTAAATTTTAATTCTGACTTGCAATCTCCCACTGGTTTGTTTTCAAACTAGTACACACAGCGAGGGGATTCTGCTGCACTTGGTGGCTGCCACTGCCACCTCCCACAGGTGGCCGGGCCTCCTGAGCAATCCCAAGGGTCTGAGTCACCTTGTGCTGCCCCAGAGGCATTGGCTGAGTGACAGGAGAGCCACAGGAGCAGTGCCAGGTCCTGGCAGGGCTCTGCTGCTGGGGGTGTTCCTGGCTCTGTGTGCAGGGTCCTCGGCTCCGTGTGGCTGCAAGATGTCAGACTCATTGGATAAACTGAATTTGGAATCGAAACATGGAGTAAGAGGCTCTCTGCATTTTTGTTTCTCTCTAAAACCACATGGATTTTCCAGAGCAGAGCTCTCAAAGCCCTCTGACAAGCCCTGGCTAAGGACAGATGTTCCCACACTCCATCTCCAGCGGGGGTGACCCAATTCCTTCTGGCCACAGGGAGTCCTGGTGCAGGAGGGAGGCAGGGGATGATGATCCTGCAGTCTGCAGAAGGCAAAGCCTGCAGGTGTGGGCTATAAACCAGTGTGGGTTTGGGAGGGAGGACATCCTGGAGGTCACGAAAGCTTGGAACAGCCGCAGCAGCACGAAAGGGAGCAAGAAATCACTGCCCTCGAGCAGCTCCTGCTTGGCTCTGCAGCTCTGCTGATCCAAAATTGTTCTCCTAGGCCACAACAAACCCAAAAGCCTCCCAAACCCCACTCCCAGGCAGAGCTCCTCCTTCCCTTTCAGGGTTTTCTGTCCTTTCCTGAGCTCTCCAGCCTTTCCCTTTGTTGCCCATCCCCGAAGCAGCTGGAGCAGAGCCTGCTGTGCCGGGGCGGTGGGGTGCTCAGTGGAAAAGGAATAAATCCCATTAAGGGTTTTAACATTTATGACCAGCGAGATAATAAAAGAATGTAATTTGGGGTAGCTTTATTGCACTTATCATAATGTTTCCCTGAAGCACAGAGATAAAAGTCAGTGGGTAATGTCCATAAGGAGTTTTTATATCTTCCTCTTCATTTTTTTTTCAGCAATAACCACCTCCTTTGAAGATGGGTGTCACTTTACCAACAATGGAAATTCACTGCAATAACGCCATCCCCAATATTAAATTGTTTTACCACATGGAGCGGTTCTTTCCCTGTTTTTCTTGCAGGGGCTTGTATTTGGCAATATCCTGACACATCTTCTTCTCCTTTTCCCCTTTATTTTCTGCCTTTTCATTCTCATTTTGCCCCGTTCTGCAACATAAAAAGAAAGGTGGATGATAGACTGAAAAACCCAAATATCCTTAGTATCTTTACTTCAAGTTTGTATGAGGAGTGGATTGGTGTCTGTGAGATACACGTGATATAAAAACAGGACGACACGCAAAGATATCTCAAAAGCTGTCATTTTGCTTTCCCCTGCTGAGACAGTCTCAACCCTTATGATTTCCCAAATATTTCTAGCAAAATTATATAGATTTTTTTTCTCCATCAGTTCTTAAATTGTGCCTTATTCTTAAGGAAAAACGCTGCTTCGCCACCAGCGATGGAGCATTAATGTGTGTTGTGACAGAAAGCATAGTAACAGGGATCTATTATATATATATATGTGTGTGTGTGTGTGTGTGTGCATAAATATATAAAAAATTTATATTCCCAGGTCTGTTCCAGTACAAATGGAGATACAAAACTCACTTAAAGTCATCCCTTCAGGGCAGGAGGAGAGACACAGCCGTTTACTGATCCCTGACAAGAAGAGGTGCTTTCCCCTCAAATCTTTTTGCCCTGAAATCCCCTTTTTATACTGGTTTTGGCCCTTCCCAATGGGATGGAACAATCGCATGTTATAAGTGGGATTTTGGGGACTGTGCTCATACATGTGAGACATGGCACACATGGAGGTCATTTGCATCCTCAGAATGTTAATATGCAAATAGGGCTTAATTAGGGTCTGGGTTACTTTATGGTTGACCAAAGACGTAGAATAAACACTTTGGTCTCCCTCCACGTAATGAGGTGGCAGTAAAGGCTCTGTCTTCGCTAGAGAGTTTTTGTGCGCCTCTTTATCTCCTTAAATTGCCATATTGATAAAATTTGTAAGTCTGTTCTGCACCTCGAGGCGAGAGCGAGGCCAATGGCTGCCTCAGGGGGGGCGAACTACAACTCCCAAGATGCTCCGCGGCCCGGCGGGCTGAGCGAGCGCGCGCCGCGCCGAGAACTACAACTCCCGTGCTGCACCGCTGCGCGCCCTGCGCCCCTATTGGCTGGCTGGGTGATTGGCGCCATCGCCGCTCTCGGGCAGCGCCGCTTCCCGTCTCCATGGCAACGAGTAAACACATGGCGGCGGCCAGGCCTGGGTGGGGACGGGGGACGGGACCGATAGCGGAGCCTCCCTCGCCTTCTCCCTCCTCATCGCAGCTCATGGCGATGCAGAACGGCAGAGCAGGCAGCCTCGGGGAGCGGCTTCTTCCTCCTCCTCATGAGCCGCCGCAGCCCCTCGCTCGGGGGTCCCCCGAGGAGCAGCCCCAGCTCGGCCCGCCTCACCGCGAGGACGAGCAGGAGCAGGACGGCGAAGAGGAAGAGTCAGAGCGCTCCGAGGTTCCGCTTAGGGCTCCCCTGAGCTGTTTGGGGAGGGGTGTGTGCTTGTGAGGGAACTGCCCTTTCCCCCCCTCAGTGTAAATGTGGGGAAAAGAAGGGGTAGTGAATGGGGGCACCTCTAATTGCTGCCTTGTTTAGGGTCCCTTCCATCCCCGTGGCGTCCAGGCTACTTCTGGATTGCCCCTGTCTCTCTCAGAATCAATTAGATTGGTAAAAACTTGGAAGATTGTCAATTCCAACCATTAACCCAGCCCTGACAAGTCTCCTGGCCATATAAAACTAAGGATAAACTGGCACATGGATGGCCAAATTAACCCCCTTTCCTGAGCTTCAATAAGCCCCTGGACACGTGGGAATTTTCTCTCCCTGCCCTGCTGGGCTTTAAATCCCAACACCACCAAATATCCCCTCATATTTTGCCTCGTGGCAATGCTTCTGCGCCCTCCACTGCTATAACATGTAGTGGCTATCATTTACCTGATTACATTATTTATCTTGGTCCCTAGATTAGCAATTGTTGTGTGGCTGCTCCGAGCTCACAGGAATTTCACAAACCATTGGCTGATTTTCTCATTAAACCCACGCAGTGGTTCATTAGTGCCATCTGTCAAGCAGCCTCTTTGGCAAAGATTTTTCTTCTCCGCAGAGCAGCGCTGGGCTGCTCATGCTGAACAAATGGGAAGGGCTTCCAATAATGTGCAGCACTCGGGGTCGTGTTGGTGCTGATTTGCAGAGATGTTAACATCCATAATCACCGGGGGCCGCGTGGCTCAACATCTCGGGAAATGGGCCCTGTGTCTCAACCAGGAGGGGGAAAATTAAAAATCCCAGCAAAAACCTGATGAACCCTCTGAAATGTGCAGAGCTGGCACGTGGCACATTTCTGTTTAGCTGTTTTGAGGGCAGCATTCGTCGCTTTTCCCCACGCGTGGTGCCGTGGCGGGGCGGTGAGGCGCTGAAAGCAGCGTCTGATCGAGGACTTTTATTAAACCCTGTCCCCAGCTGAACCCCAGCAGCCTCTGGGTGCTACCAAGTGTGGAATTTCCCTTCATAAATCTCCCCTTAATCCATTCCTCCCCTTCCTGGGTGTTTCATAGGGTCAGTTGGAGGGAGTGCTGGATGAAGACACCGCCGCTGAGGGACTCCGAACCTTGGGCTACTCAGCCCCTGGGACTGAGTACGTTTATCTTCATCTGTCACTTCCAGTAAGTACAAGCCAAAACCATCAGCTTAAGGTGCTTTTCTGCTCAAAAGTTTCCTTTTTTTTAACAGCAAATAGTTGGCCTGGTGGAAAAAAAAAAAAAAAATTTCACATACACAGGGTTTTTTGGTAAGGCTCAGAGTGGCTCCTGCTGGCTGCCAGAGTGGAGAGTTTTGGTTTTTCTCTCATGTAGTAGCAACAGCAGGAAGATTTTTCCTTATGCAGTCCTCAGGTATGAAAATGTATCTTGCTGCTCCAGTCAGCTGGAGGAAAACAGGAATGTGTAAAACACCTGAAAACACTGCATTCAGAGAGTTAAAATTGTTGTCTCTCTTCAAAGATCTCTGCTGTCCCTCCTTTTTCTGTTCAGCTTTGTTTCCCTGGCATTTTTCCTGACTGCAGCTCTCTTTTTGTTGTTTCAAAGCCCTTCTTTTGACATTTTCTCCTTGCTGGCTGCTCTAACATCACTTTCTGTAGGAGTCACCCTGTTCTGCTGCAGCTGCAGCGACCTTGGGGCACCTCTCCAATGTCTCCTGTGCAAGCCGAGTTTACACAACCAGTTATTAAAGTGGTTATTAAAATGGTTATTAAAATTATTATGAAAATCCCTTCCTTTTTCCAGGGTCGTGGGTTGAGTGACATCAACATTCTCTCTGGATACATCCACCTGCAGAAACTGGAGCTTTCCTCCAATAAAATTAATGGTATGGAGTAAATACAGCACGGGAAATTCTTGGGTTGTGAAATGGTTTCAGATGAAAAATGCACTGGGCCGTGGAGCTTTAGTGTCACAAAGCCTGGCTGACATTTTCATGGTGTAAAATGTCCCAGCTCCACAGAACCAGGCTTGATCTCCTCCAAAATATCCATGGGTCATTAAAACCAACATATGTTTATCAGTGGGAACATGCAGCTTAAACTCTCAGTTTATTAACCAGAGATAAAACTGTGTCAGGGTTAAGGTGGAGATCTGACACGTGCAGGTGGAAGAATATTTCAAGTTATGCCTGGTATGGTTTTCCCAGCCTTGAGTTTTCCCTTGTCAAGGTTTTTCCATGGGTGACAAAAGGTAAAAAAATTACATTTTTCACATTTAGAAAGGTGACAAATGGAGAATGGGATTAACTCCATCAGCTACTCCTTCCCTCTCTCTCATTTTTTTTTTTAATTTAACATCAAGTGGAATAAGCTGTGGTGGGACAACCACATAATTTCTTTCAAGTTCCTCTCACTTGAGGAGCTGGAGCCCAATAATAGCAGCACTTCTGTGAAGCAGCTCCTCTCCCTGCTCATTTTAATCAGAGTTTTTTTTTCCTGTGGAGGCCAGATATGAACAGAGCAGGGACTTTTCCATAGCAACCACTCATTTACTCTTCAGTCGTGGCCTAAATACTTTTCTCCACTAATTGATGACTCGGGACAGAGTGAATCTGCCATTCTTGAGGTGGATAGAATATAAAAATACATTCTTGCTTATAGGCAAGTCAGCTGGCATGATGAAAATTAAACGTAGAACTTGGACATTTATTCTTTGTGGTTTATAAACCATTTTTTTTCCCTCTAGGAGGAGGTGTTGAAACATCTGATTTCTGCATTTTAGGTGTCAGTTTTTGAACGTGCAGCTCCAAATGGCCTCTTAATTGCTCCAGGATGTAATTAGCACATCTTGCCATGATGATCTCTGCATTCAGGCACAGGATCTGACATTTTTGTTTCATTTCTAGATCTTTCCTGCATCAGTCACATGCCTTACTTAATAGAGCTGCACGCTTCCAAAAATGAACTGACCACGTATTTCAATTTTAAACCACCTAAAAACCTCCGGGTAAGTCTGCAAAAATTGCATTTTAGGGGTTTAAATTCAAAGCCATTTTCTGAATCTGAGTTAGACGTTGTGTTTGGGTTTAGACAAAAGTCAATTTCTCTTCCTTCCTTATTCTCCTTTCTTAGTTCACTTTTGAACAGCTTTTCCAAATGTTTGGGTGTTCTACACAGCACCTTCCAGGCTTTGATTTTCTTTCACACTGAACCCCTGCATGTGGTGGGAAGGTGGCACACACAGCACACTCCCAACCAGAAGAAGTGCTGAAGAAATAACCCCAAATTCCTCTCTTTTTTCCCTTCAGGAAGTAGATTTTTCATACAATCAAATCCCAAAAATGCAAGATTTGTCAGCATACCACTCACTTACTAAACTCCTGCTGGATTGTATCCTTTCTAGAATCTGGAATAGGAGAAAAGTTGTTTGGTTTGTTTTTTTTTTTTTTTGCTGTTTCTTCAAATAAATACCTGTTTTCTTTGTATTTTCTCCTTCATGCCAGTTTTGTCCTTAGAACTGAGATTAAATTGTAATTCTGGTGCTCAGACTGATCTTAATTTACTTAAGCATTGATGGTGTTAAAAGTGGGCACATTTGGTGTTAAAAGTGGGCACGTTCCTGCTAGAGGAACAAAAAAAACCTCCTTTTTGTATCATAAAAGTGAAAAGGGAGGTGTCCCACTGTCTCTGCATGGCAGAGGTAATAAATAATAATAAAAATTATTTTTAAATACCAGAGGTTAATAGGGAATCAGCTTGGAGCACTTAAATAAAAAAGGAATTTGTTGTTTCATCTTAGATCCAACTATTTATGCAGGACAAGGCTGTTCAGTGGCAATGAAAAGAATTTTTGGGAGAGAAAACTTCCTGGAGTTTCTGAGGGAAGCACATGGAGCAAAGGTTGTTCTGCTCCCCACTTCCACACTCATCCCAATGTGTGGAATTAGAAACACTTTTCTGGGAGAACCCTGATAAACAGGGACCAGTAAATTGACTTTTCAGTGCTGTTTTTCCAAGGCTTCCCTAAAAATTCCTTCCTGTGCTTTCTGGAGAGCTTCACCTTGCCTTAAAACTGCATCCTGAACTTTTCCCTCTTTGCTTCAGGAGCTGCATCCTGGTTCTCTGCCCTCAGAAAAGGAGGGGACGGGAGGTTGGTGCAGATTTTTCTGTCTCTTGCCCACTACCAGCTGATATTAACCCAATGGAGGAGCAGGCAAAGCATTTGCAGGGCACCCAGGTGACATTATTGCCACTTTGGAAAGGGTGCAGGTGACATGAATTCTGTCCCAAAACTGAGCCTCTCTCCTTCTGCAATTCTAATTTTCCAGCACGGGGCAAAAACCCTCCAGCAAAATTAAAAAGGGAAAAAGAAAAAAAATTTGTATTGCGGATCTGAGCTGTAGCTTTTGATTTGGTTTCATGCAGCCTTGAATTTCTTCATTTGCCATGGGAGGTGGTGCTGAAATGGGGACAGAAGTGTTTTTGTGTGCACAGCGAACCCCCTGGAACTGGGAGAGTGAGGGCAGGGCTGGAAAGTGCAGAATTCCGAGCAGCAAAGTGGCCCCAGCCTGTGTCAAACACTCCTCACCAAAGCCTTGGCACACAGAACAATCATATTTTTAATCAGAGATGAAAAAATGCTCTCTGAAACACCCTGCAGGAGCAGAAATGTTTGGTTTGCATTTCTCACTGGCAGTAACTAGGCTTTCCTTACCGTTTTTAAGTGAATTATGATGCAGATGGTCGAGTCATTACCCCTCTTTTTTTGTGCACACCTGACAGGTTGATAAAGGAATTGTCAGGGAGGAACTGCCCAAACCAGAAAGAGACACAACCTGGACAAAAATATGTGACAAAACTTTACAGTGAGTCATTAAAAGGCTGAAATTAATTGCATTATTTTTCAGCACTGAGCAATTTGCTGCCTCACATTGATGCCTGTGGCTTAAACTGTAATTTTTCCCTGTTAAAACTTCTGCCTATTCTTGCCTAACTCCAGTCACCAAGGAGTTGCACCCCTGGAGCAGAGTTTTACCTCATTTGGGGCAGATCCAGAGTCAGGTTCCTCTCACTTCATCCATTTCCAAGGGCACCCTGAGGTGGATTTGTTGTCAAAGGTGCTTTTTTAAGGAATCTGAGGAGTTCTCTCAATGCTGAAGTTGGCTGAGAGGAATCCTAATTACCTGTACTGCTGCTTTGAACTGCAACGTTAATTTAAAATACATTTTCTCCTCCCAGGACAGATGGCCAGGACAGAACAGGCATAATTCAGAGTGAAATAACCCCATAAAACACCACTGGCTGTTATAACTTGAATCATTTCTGTAGGATGCTCAGAGCAGTGGGATTTAAAACTCCTCAGGATGAATCCTTTCCTGTCCAGCTCCCCACTTCATAAAACTGGACTCTGTTTGTTAATTTACCACCTAATTACTGCTCAGCTTTTGTGTTCAGTTCCTTTTTCCTGAAACCTCTGCGTAGTTAACGAGATTGAGGAGATCACAGGGCTGGAGAATTGTCACAGCCTGACCCAGCTGGGTTTGTCACACAACAGACTCACTGCCATCAGGGGCCTGGAGAGTTTGCCCATCAGAATCCTCAATCTGGTAAGAAAGAAATCGTTCCTGTCCATCTCTTAGCAATATATTAATGCCTCATTAAATATGAAGATCATTGCATAACAAATTTTCAGAGATATCTGCAATACTGTACATTTTTTTTAATTAACAATACAAATGTTGCACAATAAACACAACCAAAATCTATTTTTTAATGCAATTAAGCTGCTCTAAAAACAACAGGCTGCTTTTAACAGCTTTTACTTTGTGATAAGAAGGTAAAAATATTTTATGGGACTTTAAAAATAAGTCCCAAAAAAACCTATACATAGCTCCTATTGGCTACATTAGTTTTAAGCACCCACATAAATATTTGAAGTTATCAGGAATAGAAATATTCTTTGCCAATCCTTTTAAAAAATTTAAAGGTTTTTCTTCTGTTCTGTGGGAATGGATATAGAAAATAACTCAGATTGGCCCTTGGCTGCTTCAGAATTCAGGGAAGGTGTTCACATTTAGCATGTTTTGAATAATATATTCAAATAGCATTAATATCATTATATTTCAGATCTATAATAACTTCAGGAGCTCTCAGTGATTCCCTCAGTGGCAATAAAATGGCATTTGGGCTCATTTTTAGTGGAGAAGATTAACTCAGATTGGCCAAACCCCATCTAAATGTTCTTGAAGGAGTTTTAGGAATATGAGGATCTTTTCTCTAAATACTTTGAGCCACAGCAAGTCCCTCCACCCTTGTGTGTCCTGATTTTTTGGTTTGTTAAAAGGCCAAAGAGGAATTCCCTTGGGAATCTGCTCTGTCAGATGTTGGGGGGTTGTGTTAACAGCTAAACCTTATTAATGTCCCTCAGTCTGGGTTCTGAGGTGCTGATATGATTATTGATAACACTGCTTGTCTCTTAATTAGCAAAGGAGAGGTCATGTGGAAATTATGGAAAGAGGCAGATTTTAGTGGAGCATTGTCTTTGGCTAATTAGGAAAAAATGCAGTTTGATTGGGCTTTTTTATTTTTATTTTTATCCCCTCTCTTCCCAGTGATTCAGCTTTCTCTTCCATTTTCCCTTGAGCTTTTTAAGGCTGAAAGAGGGAAAAGTTCTGAAGTTTGGGAGGAAGACTTCAAAACCTGTAAATTCTGCCTTGCTGTACCAAAAAACCTTTATTCCACTCATGTTTGCAAATTAAAAAGAAATAAGAGACACAGCTCTAATGAGCTGGACTCTTAGGAATTTTCTGCTTTGTAAAAAAAAGAAAAGATCTCTCCCCAAATCCCTTTTGTTCACAGAATTTTCTTTGCAACTCCAGCTCCGAGCTGTAGCCGATTAACCAGAGGTCTGAGGAAGATCAGGAGCAGAGGGGGAGCCTCCCTGCTATTAATAACCTAATTAAACATTTAAAAGTCAGGAAAAAATGTCAAGGACAGACAACTGCATTAACATTAGAGTCAGATGGCTTATTTATTTCAACAGTTCCTAAATATTTATTAATAGGAGATGAGGCTTCCAAGCTTTCAGCACAAGGTGAGGCCGATGGCAAAATGAAAACTTGCAAGGTGATGGAGAAAAAAACCCCGTGGAGAGGCCATCTGGGAATGTGAGGCCACTGGGACAGGGATGAGCACGGAATTGTTATCCCTGCTTGGAGTTTGTGGCAGGAATGAGCCTCTGACTTGTGAGGCCCTGAGAAGTGAAACCACCTGGAGGCCAGTGAGGGATCAAGGGCCTTTTCCATTTGAAAAAACACTGGGAGCTGCTTGTGGGTTCTCTAAACTTTGGGGTATTTCATGTGGGAAAGTCTGGAAGAACTGACAAGAAAGCAGGGGTTTTTTAATTTTTATTCTTTTTTTAACATTTCTATGCTGGCACTGGCAGTGAATAAGGCCTTCACTGAATGTGCATTAATATGAATTTATGTATTCTAGAGAGGTTCTTTTTATCATGTCATGGAATCACTGAATCGTGAAAGGTTTGGGCGGGAAGGGAGCTTAAAGTTCATCCCATTCCACCCCTGCCATGGCAGGGAATATTCCACCATCCCAGGCTGCTCCCAGCCCCAGTGTCCAGCCTGGCCTTGGCCACTGCCAGGGATCCAGAGGCAGCCACAGCTGCTCTGGCAATCACTCTCCGCCCTCCCAGCCAGCAATTCCTTCCCAATCTCCCATCCATCCCTGCCCTCTGCCACTGGGAAGCCATTCCCTGGCTCCTGGCCCTGCAGCCCTTGGCCCCAGTCCCTCTCCAGCTCTCCTGGAGCCCCTTTGGGCCCTGCAAGGGGCTCTGAGCTCTCCCTGGAGCTTCTCCTCTCCAGGGGAACATTCCCAACCCTCAGCCTGTCTCCTCTTGATCCTCCCTTCATTTTTTCATTATTTATTCTGTAATCACAAGTGTAAATAGAGCCATGATTACAGAGGGAAATTCAATGTATTTATGTATATCTATTCCATAATTTCACGTGCATCTCTGTGTTCTGACTTTTGAGCTGGATGGTGACAAGAGTGTTCTTGGGCCAGTATCAGCTTTTCAAAAATGTTCGAGCTCTTTTTACTGCTGTTGTCTCTTCAAGGTGAGTTGGAGATAAGCTAATCAGGAGAGAGTTGATTCCTTTCTCCAGAGCTGGAATGTGACATCTCAGGACGTGCATGAGGCTAATGCAGAGCAGGCCTGTTTGTGACAGGAGTCTCAATGACAAATTCCTCAAATCCAACAAATAATTCTCTTTTTTTCCCTCAGGAATGTTGTTTTCCATAGAGTTTTATTTGCAGTTTCTGTGCTTTAATTTTATTTTTTTTTTTTTTTTAGAGCTTTAACCAGATTGAGAAGGTGACTGGGCTGAAGAGCTTGAAAAATCTGCGGAAGGTGGATCTGTCCTGCAATAAAATCAACAGCCTGCAAGGCTTGGAGGAACATGATCTGCTAGAGGTGATCAACCTCGAGGACAACCAGGTACCACCCTCCACCCTGGGCTCAGCTTCTCCTAACAACACGTCATATTTTGATTTTTTAAAACTCCATTCCTTGAAGGGATCCAAAAATCACCCAGCACTGCAAGAAATGAATGTTACAAAGATGAGATCTTTTGCTTGGCTGTTTGCTGTTGGTTCCTGGTGTGCTCTCAGCCCTTATTTAATATTTTAGGTGGGTTTCTCTTCACTCAGGTATCACTTCAGTGCTCTCACACATCCAGAGCTTGCAGTGCTCCCCTGGGTGGATCACACAGGGATGAGTTTGCAGCTTTTCCAGGCTGATAATTCCTGAGGATCTTTACTTACACCACAGCTTGGCTGCTGCCAGCCCTCGGGGGGGGTTGTTAATATCTCTCAGCCCAATTTTATGACCACAGATTCTTCTGAGCTCTCAGCTGGAAACTCCCTGGGAGGCAGAACTGCAAGAGCTCTGTTAGAAAGTGGCTTTTTCTGTACTGAAAGTACAACAGCTCCATCCAACCCATTTGAATTTTGAATCCCAAGCCAAATATCCACCATAATTTTGATATTGATCTTCCAGGGTCCTTAACTGAAAAAAAAAAAAAAATCAACAAATCATGAATCATTTTAGACATCAAAGACAGATCTGCATGTGAAAAAAAAAATCTAAGAAAACAAAAATTTAAAGCAGCAGTGGAAGGAACATTTTCTGCCATTTCTCCCCACTCACAAGACACATTGACAGGGTTTAATTCAAGTCAGTGTGGATTCTTTCTCTCCCTGTGTTCAGGTTGACATTTAAAGGTACCTCAATTGCAGCAGGCAGGAAACTCTCTGATGCTGTGGTTGTTATTAACATTAATTACACCACTTCCATTGCCTTATATACTTTTCACTGTTCTCTACAGCACATAAAAACTCTTTAATTTTACCTCATCAAAACTTGCCTCTTGGAGTGATGTTATTGAATCTGTTTAATGAGTCACTGTTTTTTGAACACTGCCCCCTGAAGGATAATTTAAAGGGGAGTTTTAATTAATTAAAACATGGAGTTACTGCAGCTCATGACCACTCAGAATGATCTTAAATTCTTGGTTTTTCAAAATTGGGCACAACAGGTTTAACTGCACACAAAGTCTCTTGTAAATATTCAGTGATTTTCAACTGCTGATGGTTGGAATTCTGTGATTTATTTAAGAAATCCACTCAAATCACATTAAACTTGATCAAAACTGTCCTGGATGGGCTTATTTTTATCTCACAGTGAGTATTGGGTTGGTTGTGGTTGAGGTTTATGTTTTTAGACACTTTACAAGGATTGAGTATGAATTAGGGAGAATCTGAAGGCTTTTAGGTTCAGTTGGGCTTTCAGGACTTAAAAGGGGCTGTAAAAGAGATGGAGAGGGACTTTTTACATGGGAAAATACAGACAGGAGAAAAGGGAATGGTCTTAATCTAGAAGAGAAGAGATTTGGATTGGATTTGGGGAAGGAATTGCTGACTGGGAGGGTGGGGAGGGGCTGGGCTGGAATTGCCAGAGCAGCTGTGGCTGCCCCTGGATCCCTGGCAGTGCCCAAGGCCAGGCTGGACACTGGGGCTGGGAGCAGCCTGGGACAGTGGGAGGTGTCCCTGCCATGCCAGGGCTGGCACTGGGTGGGCTTTAAGGTCCTTCCAGCCCAACCCATTCCATGAGGATTCTCTGATTCCATCCTTCAGCAGTGAAGGGAAACCAGGTTTGTTTGGGGCACACAACCCTTGATTAACCCCAATCACCAAGTGCTCAGGTTCCCTTTGTGGACAGATGAGACCACAAATGGACTGGACCCTCTGGACCCCCAGATTTATCCCTCTGGACACAGCCAAGGACAACAATCCTGATCCTTTTTAGTCAAGTGCCACAAGTTCTGTAGAATGAACTTGAACTTCAGTGAAAAGAAACTCACAGAAGGATTTTTTTTTTAGCTGCTCAGCCAGAGCACGAGTTTAACTGCAGGATTGCCTCACTCAAGCACGTCAGCACATAAAAGCCAAATGTGTTAGGGCTTGACATTTGAAAGAACTGGGAAAATGCAGGTGCTTGGAAATTGCTGTGTGCATTATCCTGCTGCTCCAGCTAACAGCCAAGTTGTCTCCTTTTGTGCCTGGAAGTGCCTCATGGAGTGCAGTTAACATGGAAACCCCTTTTGTGGCTTTTAGTGATATTTTTTATGCCCAGACTTGAAGAGCAGGGATTAAAATACTTCCTTTTCCCTGTGTAGTTCTCATGGGTTCTGTTGCTGATTTATTCTCTGGTTCTGGCCCTGGTCAGGTGGCTGAGCTGAGTGAGCTTAAATGGATTGAAGATCTGCCTCTCCTCAGAGTTTTAAATCTCCTAGAAAACCCTGTACAGGTAAGAAAGAACCAAAAATGAGAACCTAAATCTGGTCTGGATCACAGCAGAATTCTTTCAGCCCCAGTTTCTGTCTCTGAAAGTGGACAGGTCATTTGTCCTGAGTGATCAAAGACAATTCTATCCCGATTCTTGTGATTTCTAAATTTTGTGTGAATTTTACAGTCATTTCCAGTGCCAGCTAGAAGAAAAATCTTAAGAGTTTAATTTTCTCGTGTAATTGCCAGTGTTTTATTGGTTTTTATGAGACTGGTCTGTCGTGGCACACAGGAAATTAGCAGGAAAAAAATACATGAAACAGGTTGCTCCTGGATTTCCATAATCTGAAAGGCTTTTCCTGTTTAGATGTCCTTTTCCTAAACAAAGTTTGATCATATCCCTTTCCATTTTTAAATTCCCATCTTGGCCTTTTGAATATTGTGCTTAGAAACAACTCAGCTTTTGCTGCAGCAGCTGAGCTTGTGAAAGGTCACTTTGGGCAGTGTTTTGACACCCTTCAGGGTAAAAAAGCTTTTATGTTGCAATGTATTAAGGCTAATTTAATTCCAACCGATTGGAATTAAACATTGGCTGGATGAAATTAAGTGTTTTATGTCAAACTGGAAACTTTGTCCCTCAGGAACGAGCAGATTATTGGCTCTCGGCGATTTTCATGTTGCTCCAAATCACGGAGCTGGATCTCAAGCAGCTTTCAGTGGAAGAAAAGGTAAGCAAACCTCATTTCATTGTGGGTTTTTTTTTTTTAAAAAAAGAAGATGAAATCTGTGCTTGCAATTGTAGCAAACCTTCTCCCCAAAAATTCTGTTGGATTAGAAACCTTTCCCTGCTGTGGTGCCGTAACTGGGATTTGGTGGCTGCGTGTTCTGTGTGGGCCCAAGCCATGCTAGAACTGCTGGACTTCAGGGAATTATCCTTTCAAAAGGATCCTTTCAGGAAATCCCTCACTCCCAACTTCACAAATTTTGGAGTTCTTGCTTAGTGCCAGGCTCTCTCTGGCCTGAGCACACGGATGATGGTCTTGAGTTCTGAATGTTTTACTTTAAAGATAATTCATTCACCAGCTGCTTGCTTGCCACAGAACCATGGAATTCCAGGCTGGAAGGGACCTCATGGATCATTTGGTTCAGCCTTTTTTTTTTGGAAAAAGCACAAGATGGCCCAGCCACATCCTAAAAGTGACCAATGATGGGGAATCCACCACTTCCCTGAGGAGATTATCCTGGATTCCAGACGGTTTGGGTGGGAAGGGACCTCAAAGGTCATCCAGTGCCACCCCTGCCATGGGTGGGACAACTTCCATTATCCCAGCTTGTTCCAAGTCCCATCCAAACTCTTATTGATTATTGCAATCACTGATTGATCTCACTGTGAAAATGTAATGTCTTGTGTCCCATTAGAGTTGCCTCAGTCGTTCTTAACCTATTTCTGAGTGTGTAGCATTAATAACCCCCCAAAATACACAACTCATTAGTGGTCAGGAGAGCTTTCAGCAGTGTGGATGGAGGCAATCCTCAGAGTCTGAGCCCTCTCCCTCCCAGGAAAGGCAGAAATGCATTGTCAGGAGTTTGCTCACTTTGTTAATGCCCATTTTGTTCCTTTTCTGACAAATAAATGAATGGCTTCAGTCCCCAAGGATTTGAGTTTGGCACCTTCCACCAGCCCTGAGAGGATGCAAATTAATGGATAATTAAAACCTAAGCAGAATTACTTTGCATCCGATGTGGCATCCTGTTTTCTTCCCAGGAAAAGGTTGAATGTATTAAAGATGGTGAGCTGTGTCTGGCTGCCTTCCATCCATCTCTCAAATAATCCTTCAGCCCTCAGAAAAGATTTCTGCTCCCAGCCACGCCCAGCACAAAGCCTGACCCTCAGAAACACAAAGCCATCCTTATTCCTGGTGATCTGCCAAGCGTTTTGCAGCTGGAAACAATTCCATCACTTCTCTCCTTCCTCTTTTTCCCCCAAAAACTGTGGGAACAGGTAGCTGCTGTGAACCACCAGGACCCTCCTGCAGAAGTCGTGGCTGCTGCGGATCACAGGACTCAGGTTTTGTACCACACTCGGCAGCCCCAGAGAGTCCTGGACAGGTGAGTTCAGCTCCATTCCACAGCTGCTCCTGACGGTGGCACTCAAGTAAAGCACAACATTGTCATGTTCAGAGGGACTTTTTTTTTTTTTTTTTTGTCAGCAGCCTGGAAATGAGGCAAATCTGATTTGGTTCAAACTGATTATGAAATGAAGCTCGTCATTCACCTCGAAAGTCTGAGCCAGATTGGCCACAGCCCCACTCCCTTTCCCCAATCTGTTGGAGCAGATGGTCCCTTGCACCACAAATGAGAGATGCAAAATTCCTCTCCCTACCCAAAGGCACTGGAAAAATCCCTGGAGGCAGCACAGAGCTGGAAAACTTCTCCTTCCCATCCTGCTGCCGCCTTCTCTCCCGACTGCTGGCATCCTGGTGGGATAAAAGGATTTTATCCAGGGGCTTTGGGGCACGTTTTGTATTCATAAAGGGAAATTTCCAAGTTTTACTGGACGGAGGAGATGGTGCCAACTTCCATTTAAATCGTGGAAGGGAGAGGCAGGTGGATGATTTTTTTCCAGTGTCACCATTCCCATGCCAGGTGACTTCTCCCAGTCTCGTTTCTCCTCTGAAAAATTGAATTTTTGCTGCTCTGCAGTTGTGTTATGATATTTGAGGAATTCTTGGGAAATGCTTCCACATTCCCTGATGGAATAAACTATGAATATCCCTGGTTTATTGTTATATTGGCTGCAGATCAACCTTTGTGCCCCACACCTCGTTTTGGTGCTAAATTAATTCATGACTGAGTAACCTGGTGGAAGATCCAGGATTTGGTACCAGAAATTTGTCTTTTTATTGTGACTCTGTTTTCTGGGATCATCCATGAAAAACAGGAGCCTTCTCAGCTCTGGGAATTCTTTTAAAAACAAACTCCTGAAGATTTATTTATTTTTGCAAGGATGGAGATTTCTTAAAATAAAACAAAACACACAATTGGCTTATTTTTCTTTTTTTTTTTTTTTTATTTTATTTTATTTTCAAAAACCCCTAAAGGCATGGATTTTTTCCAGGGCCATGTTTAAATATTTGCTCAGTGGATTTTGTGTGTGTGCCTTGATTGCTGGGAAGGAGGAATTCTGCCTCCTGCCAGAGGGATTGTGTACACAAACACCAAAGCATCCGCCCAGCCTTTGTGGGGCTGCCCCAAAAATTGTTAATTGTTGAACGCTGGCCCCTGCTCAGCTGGAAAGCACTCAGGAGTCATTAATGAAATCTCCCTAATGAGGATGCATTCCTGCCTTTCCCACCCTAAAACGCTCATTGGAACCAGACTGGGGGAGTTAATTTGAATTTCTCTTTCTCCATGAGGTTCTCGTTCATTCTGGGTTAGTGATATCTTTGTTATTACAAATAAAACCTGACAACAAAGCCAAAAGTTCTATTTTTGCCTGGCCTGCAGGCACAAAACATTACATTTCCTGTTCTTTTCCTCTCCCTCTCTCTTTGTGAGTTTATCTTTAATTATGTGGTAGCACACCAGTGAATATTATGGGTATTTTCCCCTCCTGGAAATGCAGGTGACATTTGGAAATGTTGCTCAGAGTGACAACAGCTACACGGGGAGCAGAAATTTAACAGCAGAGGCTTCTCCACTCTGTTGGGCCAGGACATGATGACTTCTGGTGAGGATAAAGCCATTCAGAGAAGAGCCAGAGCATGATTCTTTTTGACAATCAAAGTAATTAAGCACTGAAACATTTTACCAGGAGTTCTCCACAACTGGAGGGTTTTTAATTAAAATATGATCTAATGGAACCCCAGGAACCAGGCTGGAAACAGGAACTAAGTTGGGGAATTTAGTAGTTAGTGGGATGAGGGGGGGATGATTCAGATCATCAAAATATTCCCTTTTAATTAAAATTTATTAATCTTTCACAGCAGTGTCCACAAAGACAAAAAGTCAAATAATGAGCCCAAAATTCTTTTCCAGAATCTTCTTTCAGGCTGTAGGAACCCTCAAAATTTTAGTTTCGAGAACCAAGAAGTGGTGATGTGATGTAAGACAGGATTATGGAAATGTTCTCCTGATGAAATCGCGAATCCAAGGAATCTGAGGATGTGGGGAATGCGAGCAGTGGGAATTTATTTAAGAGAAATTGAATTTGGAGCACGATCCTGCGGAGTGATGATTTACTGGGACGTTCTTGGGTCTAACACCTCCTTGGAGAAGGAAAGATGCCAGAGGAATTCTGCATTTTCCAAACCTGGAACAGGTTGTGTGCAGGGAGAAGGAAAAAAATTCCATATTTATAAGGATTGGGGAGGCCCTGGCACAGGATTCCCAGAAAATGCCCCTGGATCCCTGGAAGTGTCCAAGGCCAAGCTGGACAGGGCTTGGAGCAGCCTGGGACAGTGGAAGGTGTTGTGAAGGTTTGGAACAAGATGAGCTTTAAATTCCCTTCCAACCCAACCCATTCCATGATTTTATGTGGAAAACAAAGGTTCTGCCTTCCCAGCCCTGCCTTGCCACAATTATTCACAGAGGGAATGAGCCTGAGACAGAAAAATCCCTTTTCTGCAACATCCTGATCCATTTTACTCACTTCAGCTTTTTTCCCAGCTCTGAAATGGCTCTTTTGTAATGGATTTTGAAAATGTATTTTTACCTTCTGCAGGATTGTAATGTATTGTGCTAATGAGCTTTTTTGTGCTAATTATATCCGTGTAGTCTGGTGGAGAACAGAGCTGCTTTGCTGCTCCTAAAATAGGAGAAAAGCCATGACTTTGGAATTTTTTTCCTCTATGCTTGTATCGGAATGCTGTCCTTACTTCTTACAGAATTAGTTATTTGTGAGAGGAATGGTAAAAGAAATATATTCTATTTTCAGATATCTGTGTTCACCTATTTTAAATCACATTAAATGGACACAGAGGTCGTTTTCTTTCAGTTAAAATTTAGTTAAAGCTATTTATTAATTAAAAATAAGTGAGTTTGGAATAATTTCAGGTATTTATGACATATTGCCAAGTGGCATAATCTTAAAATCTTGCCTGAGTGTCCACAATTCCATTTTTGGCTGCCTAAATAAACTGCTGGACACTCAAAAGCACAGAAATCCTATTCAATCTCCTATTTACAGCTGGAAGTGGAAAATTTGAGGATCTACTCCTTATCTCAGTATGGAGAAAATGGAGAATTTTGGATTTTTGCAGCACTTTGGGTCCTTTTATTGTGGTGTTATTTGTGTTCAGTGGAGTTCTAAGGATCTGAGTGGGGTTTTTTTGTATTTAATTGAAGAATTCTTTACACCTTCATCTGGCAAAGGATGTGGAAGTCAGCAAGGTCATGCAGGAGAGTGGAAAAATGTGCAGGATCGAGCCCAGGTTTAATCCAGGCTCGTTATCCTGCTCATTAAAATATTCCCATCTCTGGAAAACTCCTCAGCAAACCCCAGCCGCAGAGGGAGCTTTAGAAAAGGCTGTGAACCAGGAGAGATGAGTGCAAAGGACATTATTCCTTCGGCAGGAGAGGCCCAGGGGTCTTTAATGCAATTTTTTGGTGCTGTTTTTACGTTTGGAGCAGCTCAAACCCAAGCCTGGTTTTTGTCTGCGCTGTGAACGACGCGAGATGAGCCGAAGTGGTGACAAAACCTGTGGGAAAACTTTATGGAAAGTTGCTGAAAATGTGGTTTTTTTGGTGATTTGATGCCCTCTGGTTTTCCTTTCTTGTAGCACTTTGCCTGCTGCTGACGATCCCTACCCCATGCTGGTGTTACTTGGCCCTGTGGCCTGTGGGAAGAGGGAACTTTCTCTCAAGATCTGCAGGCAGTTCAAGAACTTCTTCAGATTCGGGTAAATTTTGCTCCCTGAACTTAAAAAAAAAAACCCCAAACACCAGGGGATGGAGGCTGGGATTGCTGCTGGTTTGGTTTGTGGGGGGTTTTTTTTGTAAAGAAGTTAAAAGCATTTTATCATTTCCCAAGGCTTGACTGCCTGAAGGCATCGATGAGAGAAAAGCTGTTTAAATTATTATTTTTAAAGGTGAACAGCAAACAAACAAAAAACAAAGCAAAACAAAAAAAAAAACCCAAAAAAAACCAAAACCAAAACAAACCAAAACAAAAAAACCCCAAAAAACCCAAAAAAAACCCAACAAAAAACCCCCCCCAAAAAAAAAAACCAACCCCCCAAAGCCCCAAACAAATAACCCCCCAAAAAACAAAACAAACAAACAAAAAAGCTCCAAAGCCCAAAAAAAATCCCCAAAACAATAAAAAAAAAAAGCCCCCCAAAAACCCCAAATAATGCCCCCAACAACACAAAACAAAACAAACAAAACAAATGAACCAAACCAAAACAAAAAGAAACAAAACAAACCAAACCACAAAAAAACCCCAAATAAAACCCCCAAAAAAACATTAAAAAAAAAAAAAACAACCTACCACAAAAACCCCAAAATGGGGTATTTAGTGCTCTTTTTATTGATCCCTTCTCACTGTGCATCTTTCAGGCCCCAATCCTCCCAGCTGGAAAGGCCTGGATTATGATCCCTGGGGATTTATGGGAGAGAAACTTTCCCTTTCCGTGGGAAATTCAGGCTGGCTGAGTTAAATCCCCACTGTTTGATACCTGAATTTAGGTGGTGCAAGGTGTTCCTTTAATCCACCCATCCCCTTTTTCCCAGTTCCTGATTTCCTGTGGCACTCCCTGCTCAGCACTGCTCTGTATTCCCTTTCTCTCCATTTTTTATGGCATTAATGTATCCATTCATTTCCTTTTTTAAGGAAAGATCTGTTACATGCCTATAAAAATCCTTTTTTCCCCCTTTCTTTACACCTATCTTTGGAAAGGCTGCATTGAAAAGGACAAATTCAATGCCAATTGAAATTTCCCAAACACTCCATGGGGTGTTTTGTTGGTTTTTTTTATATAAAGAGCATTGTTTTTATATTGTGTGTTTTATTTCCTACAACTTCCATGCACGAGGGGAAAGAAAAAAAAAAAAAGGAATCTTAACAGAGCAGAAAATTGCAGCCATCAAGCAAAGTTGTATTTTAATTATTCAGGGGAGATTTGAGCAATTTTATGGCTCTCACACGGCGAAATTTCAAACATTCCACTCATTAAAAATGGATTTCACGCAAGGTACCCTGGCAGTTTGAATGCAAACACGGCCCTGCAATTAAAAAGGGCTGTAATGGATACAAGTCTTGCAAGAAATCAACTGAAATTGGCCCTTCCAACCATCTGGCTGGTGCTCAGCAGTGACCTGTAAAGCTGGACGTGTTTGTGTTAGCTCAGAAAAAATCAGCCTTCTGAAGGGGAGTTTTATAGGAATTTTGCAGGAATTCTACAGGAATTTTGCAGGAGTTTTATGGGAGTTTTACAGGAATTTTGCAGGAATTTTATGGGAGTTTTATGGGAGTTTTACAGGAATTTTGTAGGAATTTTGCAGGAGTTTTATGGGAGTTTTACAGGGATTTTGCAGGAATTTTGTAGGAATTTTGCAGGAGTTTTATGGGAGTTTTACAGGAATTTTGCAGGAATTTTGTAGGAATTTTACAGGAGTTTTACAGGAATTTTACAGGAGTTTTACAGGGATTTTACAGGAATTTTACAGGAGTTTTATGGGAATTTTCCAAGAATTTTGCAGGAATTTTACAGGAATTTTGCAGGAGTTTTATGGGAGTTTTACAGGAATTTTGCAGGAATTTTATGGGAGTTTTACAGGAATTTTACAGGAGTTTTACGGGAATTTTACAAGAATTTTGCAGGAATTTTACAGGAGTTTTACAGGAATTTTACAGGAGTTTTATGGGAGTTTTACAGGAATTTTGCAGGAATTTTACAGGAGTTTTATGGGAGTTTCACAGGAATTTTACAAGAATTTTGCAGGAATTTTGCAGGAATTTTACAGGAATTTTGTAGGAGTTTTACAGGAATTTTACAGGAATTTACAGGAGTTTTACAGAAGTTTCATAGGAATTTCACAGGAATTCCATGTGGAACTCGCTGTTCACATTGGCTGAGAAAAAAGTGCCACCCCCCGATGCTGTCACTGCTCTGCCAAGCTCTGCACTGGACATGAAATTTCTGAATGGTTTCTGGTTCATTTTTTTTCCTTCATTTTTTCTGCTTCGAGCCCCCTGGAAGAAATGAGCAGGAATGGCAAAGCAGAGACAAGGAGAAAAACCTGATTTCCAAAGAGCCACTCAATACTTCAGTCCCAAATTGTCACCTGCATTAACTGAGCTGGTTTTTGGGGGGTTTTTTTTGGTGGGTTTTTAGTGTTTTATCCTGGTGGGAAGCTCAGGTAGCTGAGGTTTATCCTTATGGGATGGCAGGGAATTATTTTTCCTTTTCTCCCATTTATCTCCCCGGGTTCAGGATTGTTTCTCCCCCTTCCTGTGAGGGGTCTGTTTAAAAATTGGACTTTGGAGCTCTTTCTTCACCTCACAGTTCAGCCCAACTCCTGCTCTGCTTTTCCATATTTAGGATTTGACTTTAGATCATCCCCAAGCTGACACAACTGGGAAAAAAAATGGATTCATCATTCCTCTGTTCCAGGCTGCTGGGACAGCTCCAGCTCAGGCCATCCCGGGCTGAGGGGGATTTATAACCAAAACATCACATTTAACTTTTCTGGGTGTATTTATGGGTTAATCTTTCAAATATGCAGCATTAGGGGTGTGATTTGCACCTCTTTATATTTCCCGTATTTCTTTGCTCCTTAAAAATAAAATTATTTATGGTCTCCCTCCTTTCCCCCCCCCCCCCCCACTGTTCTACC
>VZTJ01002735.1:248-44127 GCA_013397795.1 Orthonyx spaldingii | reverse complement strand
CCCCTCACTGCTATTCCATGGTTGCTGCTGTGATTGAAAACAGGTTTTTTTCCTTTATTATCCCATAAATCTCCCAGGCCCTGTCACACCACCAGGACAGCTTACTTTGGGGAAGAAAACAGACTTGATTATTATTTCATCTCTCAAGAAGAATTTGACAAAATGGTGGAAGAAGTAAGTGCCTGACTCCCATCCTTGTAGCCATTTCCTACCCCCACAGTGAACTCAACTTCTCTGTCCTGGCCTGATTTATTTTAGTTTTTATATTAAGTTTGTGCCTGGGTGTGAATGTTTATCCACTCACAGTTGTGTTTTTAAGTTCACAGACAGAAGCCACAAATTTCTTGTCGTTTTGTGCTGTCTCTTCTCCCATAAATGAATTTCTAGAAACCAGTAAACGGGCAAAGTGGGAATATTTAAATAATAGTACCGTGTAGAAATAAACTTATTTTCAGACACAAATGTAGGGTGGGGTTTATTGTTTTTATTTTTTCAACATTTTTCAGCAACTCTGCAGGGAATTCCTTGGAAATGTATCAAATTCCCCCCAAAGGAGTGAGGTTTCTCTGAGGGCTTTCTGCCTCCAGCTGCTCCTTTTGCTGCCTTTTGCTACCTGCAACAAAAGAAAAAAAGCCACAACAGAGCCCTCTATTTGTATTTATACAAAAGGAGGAGCCAGCACAGTCTGAAACACCTGACCTGACCCTTAAGGATAACAATGAGCAAGGAGTTTAATTTGAAAAGCACAAAATAATCTGCTCCCATCTCTGCAGGGCTGCAGAACCTGGAAATGCCTTGGCCAATTCCACATTCTCCTTGCCAGATGTGTCTCAGTCCTTCCTTTTCCTTGGCATCTCCCATTTCCCACGGCCTGCCCACAAGGTTTGGTGTGAAATCACAAGAAGGATGCTCCTTGTGTCTCCATTTCTTTGCAGTGGGAAGGAATAACCCAGGAGTGTTGTCAGCACTTCGTTCTCAGGATGCTGGAATTTGATCATCCACGAGAAAGGCACAAGCCCAGATCTTCTCTGCTAAATTTGGGCTCTCCTTACCCTCACTAATGCTGGTTTAAACAGGAAGAATCTCTCTAGGCAGAGAAAGCAGGAAAATCCAGAATAATGAACTCATTTAAGGAAGTTGTTCGCATTGAAATCTTTCCTTTGTTTCGTTACCCTTGTTTTGAATTTCAGGGAGAATTTCTGGTGACCTACAGATACAGTGGGCACTGCTATGGGCTGGCCAGAGACACTGTGGAATCCATTGCCAGGGAGGGCCTGGCCACCTGTGTCCACCTGGAAATAGAGGTAGAGTTCACCTGAGAGTGACCATTCCTGCATGGATTTGGGACTGGCCAGGAGGAAACGGCCTCAGGCTGTGCCAGGGCAGGGCTGGGTTGGATATGAGGGAAGATTTCTTCCTGGAAAGGATTGGAACAGGCTGCCCATGGCAGTGGTGGGGTCCCCATTCCTGGAATTGTTTAAAAACCTCAGTTTGGGTTTTTGTGGTACCTGGGGACATGGCTTGGCAGTGCTGGTTGGACTGGATGGTCTTCCAGGGCTTTCCAACCTTGGTTTAGTCAGAAGGATCCCTCTGCTGGTCTATTTTTTTTTTTTTTAATTTTAAATTCCTGGTCTATTTTTTAAAAATTTTTAATTCCTGGTCTTTTTTTTTAAATTTTAAATTCCTGGTCTTTTTTTTAAAAATTTTTAATTCCTGGTCTTTTTTTTTAAATTTTAAATTCCTGGTCTTTTTTTTAAAAATTTTTAATTCCTGGTCTTTTTTTTTAAATTTTAAATTCCTGGTCTTTTTTTTAAAAATTTTTAATTCCTGGTCTATTTTTTTACAATTTTTAATTTCTGGTCTATTTTTTCCAACCCTCAGCAGCCTCATCTCCCCACAGCACCATCAGCACTTCCCATCCCAGCACCCTCACCTTCCCACCCATCTCCTCCCTACAGCAGGACCAGTCCAGATCACCCCTAACAAACCCCATTTCTCCTCTGCTGATGAAGCCACAGAGGGTTTGTGCAGGCCTCAGGTGATATTTAGGACAGAACTAGTAAAAAATGCAATTTTTTGAGGGTTACTTTCCCTTCTCTGAGGTTTCTCAGGTGCACATGCACAAGTGGCAGAATTTCAGAAGTTGGGCCATTTTAGGAAAATGAGCCACAAAGTGTCAAAACCCATCTTTTGGAACCCCAAAAGCTGAAGGTTTTAGCTGATTTTCTCATTATACTTCTCATTCTCTTAGATCAACCTTTACTGGCCAGGTGAGGTGGCCGAAAGGAAAGAGATTCTGCATTTCCTTCCAAATTATTTCATCAAAATAAGTTCCATCTATGTGAAACTGCAAAGTGAGAGGCTCCACAGAGTGCCTGAAATGTGGCACTGGGTAAAAAAGGAATGCAGGAGACTGCAGTGCTAACACAGGATCCCAAACTGAGCATTCTGGCCAAAAACTGATGCTAAATTCCTTGGATTTCATCAATTACAGGATGATAATTTTGTTTGGGAAACTGGGGATCAAAAAAAAAAACGGTTTTCAGTTAAGTACCTTGGTGTTCAGAAGGAGTTTGGGCCCAAAATAAATCTGTGCACATCCACTGGCTCACACAGAAATGTACAAACATCAGCACAGCAGCGTGGCAGTGCTGAAAAATAAAAAATCAGTGGCTCTTTGCTCAAATGAGCAACAATTTAGTGCTGCAATGCTGCTTTTAAGTGCCTGTGGCTCGGCTGATATTAAAGAGCAAATGAATAACTTCATCTCTGGGTAGTTCCATTTCCTTTTTCCCCTCAGTTTTGACAGAACTGTGAATCACCCTCGGTCTCCACCGATAGGCACCGAGTGTGTTCGTTGTCTTGCCAGACAAATTTAAATTTACAAGGCAAGAAAAACAGGAGATTAAAGATGATGGAATGGGGGTGCCTTCTCAAGCTGTCAGTTCCTCACCAGAGCAGATGTGTTATCAAATAATTTAGGAGAAGGGACTTAATGGAATGTGGTGTTTATTCATGAGGAGCTTAACCCAGCACTGACCACAACTTTTCCTGGGAATTACCAAAGGCCAGGCAGCTCAAACCCCTTTGTCTGGGAAGTTTTTAGATCACACGGGAATTATGCAGAGTTTTGTATCACTGTGGGCTCTGAGAAACAATCAGGGTCAGTTATGGGTGGGAACTGGAGGTGCTGAGTCCCTTACCTTCTGCAGGGCTCATGACAAAAGTGATTCAGCACTGTTAAAGGAAATTTTAATTATGGGCCGTGGGCTGAGACTGGAAATTTAGAGCTGTTCATTCCCTTTAATCTGGAGTATATCTTGGGCTGATGAAGGAGACTGACACCAGTTTTAAAAGTTAAAATCTTGCTGAGCCTGCACTTGCAGTGAGGCTGCTGCAATCTGACACTCAGCTCTGTGTTGGATTCAAAGTCTGCAGTGCTTCCCCTCTGCTCTTGTAGCCACCAAAGCCTGCAGAGCATCTTCCAGCCAGGAATTTGGGATAAACACAGAGAAAAAACTCAGCTACCAGTTCCACAAACACTCAGCTTCAACAACAAAAAAAAAAACCCACAATTTCTCTGCTTCATTTTACAGGGTGTTCGTAGCTTGAAAAACACCCACTTTAAACCCAGGTATGTCCTGTTGGTGCCAAAGGCCAAAGGAAAATACGAGGAACACCTGAGGAGGACAGGATTATTCAGCAGGCCAGAGATTGACCAGGCAGTGTCCAGAGTGGACATGTACCTCCAAATCAGCCAGGAGTGCCCTGGCTACTTCGATGCAGTCATCAGCACGGGTGAGTGAATTGCTGGATGTGATTTCCTCTGGGATAATTCTGTTGTGGATGGTTATTATGGGGCCTAGAGAAGTTTCTAGCTCTGCCTAGGCCCGTAGCAGTAGGTGGTAACTTCTGAGGCAGCTTGCACCCCAAAAGCCACTCCTGTTCACAAGTTCTTTTAAGAATGGGGGGTTTGGTCTGTTATAGAATGAATTATTGATTCAATAGACACAAATTTAACAGACATGAGGCTTAAAACAGAATATTACCACACAGGGAAAAGAAAAGTATTGCTAGGTAATATATCCAGTGCACCATAAGGTGCCATTCTTTTAATACAGCTAAAAATAGTGCAGATTAGGATTCAATGTGTCTTACCATGCAATTGTTGAAGGAGCACACATAAGGACCCTTTTCACTCAACTTCCAGCAAAGTAACCACGAAGATGAGTCCAACTCCCAGGGGGTGTGCAAGAGAATTCCTAACTTTGTGGTAGTCTGTGTAGCTTTTACAGTGTAAAACCAGGACTTTTGTCACTGATATTTCATATTTTCACTGATATTTGTCACTGATATTTCATTTTTCTCTCTCTCCATATCTGCCCTCCAGCCTGAGGTGTTGATTCTGGGCAGAGCTCTTGGTGCCAGCAGATGATCCCTGCTGGGCCTTTGCCCATCTGGGTTCTCTCTCCCACTTGTCACCTCGGTGGGGAGGGGGGAAGAGTCCTGCCACAGAGAATTAGGAACTGAGGATGGCAGGTGGTGTAGAAAAGAATCCTTCTCAAGTCCATTCTCACCAATCACCTTGTGTAGGGGTGATTTTTGGGGTTCACCACCCTCAGTGGTGTGAAAAATTGCAAATTTGTAAATATGGCATGCAGAGCTTGCAATTTCAATGTGGCCCTGAGAAAAGAAACCAATAGGAAAATACTCAGCTGAGTGCAGAACCTGAGCTGAATTTCAGCTTTTCTTGAATGTGCTGTTTATGAAGGTGAAGGTTTTTCCCTGGATAAGTTAAAAATGTATTTCTGTGTCAAACTCGTGTGATTTGTATCATTACACTGAGAAAAGATTGGTTTTCCTTCCTTACCCTTTCTCTCTGCCCTGAAATGCATTTCCCTCTGTGCAGATGAGCTGTGTGAGGCATCCAGAGAGCTGAACCTCCTTGTGAAGCTTTACCTGGGCTTGGAGCCACCTGGATCTTTCCATGAGAGTCAGGACACCGAGAGCAGGGAAGGTACCGTGGCTGGGGGCTGCTGGCTCCAGCAGCAGAATATTCCTGTTTATTGCCAAAAGAGTTGGAATCTGTAAATCATGCAGCTTGTGAGACCTGAAACCTCCTCAGACTTCTCTGCAGTGGCTCTCCCAGGCTGATTCCTCGCTGGGATCTGGATCTGTCATGGAGATATTCCCAAGGTGCTTTACATCCCTGAGAGTGCTCTGAGGCAAAAACAGACAGAAAGTGAAGGCCTGACTCCTCTGAGGATGGCTTTGGGCTCTGGATGGAGTTTTCTGACTCCTCTGAGGATTTGGGCTCTGGATGGAGTTTCCTGACTCTCCTGAGGATGGTTTTGGGCTCTGGATGGAGTTTCCTGACTTTTCTGAGGATGAGTTTGGGCTCTGGATGGAGTTTCCTGACTCCTCTGAGGATTTGGGTTCTGGATGGAGTTTCCTGACTCCTCTGAGGATGGTTTTGGGCTCTGGATCTCCTGTTCATTCCAGATAAATCACAAGTCGGGGGGTGCCCATGGCTGAACTTTGTGCCTCCCAAACTCGAGCAACAACAAACTGGGGTGGCACTGGGACCTCACTTTCCTCTTTTCCCCAGGATGGCACAAAGAGCAGGAAAAGCAAGATAGGAAGAGGAGAAGACAACTTAAAAATCCACTCCAAGTGCTTTTGGGGTGCCCCACTGCAGGGCAAACCCCAAAGATTTGTTTAAAAGAAGCCTTTCAGCACCTGAGGCTGGAGCCTCGTGGCCACTTCCAGCTGATCCCAGTGCTTGCTCTCATTCCTGCTCATGCAGTCCTGTGTGGTTTGGGTCAGGGAATGGTTCCATCCACAATTTCATGGAATTCCTGAGTGGGAAGGCACCCACAAGGATCATGCAGTCCAGCTCCAGGCCCTGCACAGACCCCCCAACAATCCCACCCTGTGCATCCCTGGGAGCAGTGTCCAAACGCTCCTGGAGCAGCCTTGGGAATGTTCCCATTCCCTGAGGAGCCTGGGCAGTGCCCCAGCACCCTCTGGGGGAAAAACCTTTCCTTAAAATCCAGCCTAACCCTGCCCTGGCACAGCTCCAGCTGTTCCCTGTCCCAGGGAGCAGAGATTGGAGAGACCCCGAGGAGTCTCCCCCCAGCCTCCTCCTCCCAGGCTGAACAAACCCAGCGCCCTCAGACCCTCCCCGTGTGGATTCCTGTATTAACACAGGAAAAACCAACCCCCAAACCCCCCAAAACTTTCAGGCAGATCAATTCCTTAACCCAACTCATCCTGCAGCCATAGAATGGGCTCCAGGAGGGAAAGGGAGAAGAACTTTAATGGAATAAAAAAAAACCCAAAAAACCAAAAATACATTATGGTAAAAAGAGGGTTAAATGAATTAAAAAGGAGCTCATTCCTATGAACTCTTCCCTCTGACTCCAGGAGTTTCTGTGGTTTGTGGATGTTGGTTCCATTTGAGATCCATTGGAACAGGAGGAGAATCATTTTCCTGAGGAACACAGAGCCAAAACCCAAGGCCTGTGTGGCTCAGGAAGGCTGCGAATAAAAGTAGCTGAAAAAAGGGCAGAATGTCTGAAAGTGTTAATAAAGGATGGTGCAATATTCAGCAGTGCATAATTTCAAGTAATTTTGTATCCTGGAAGAAAGAATAATATTAATTTCCCAGTGGACACAGGAAAAGCTCCTGCACACATTGTGGGTTCTCAATGTGAGCAGCGAGGACTTTTCTGAAAAATCTTATTTAGCTTTAAATTAGGTAGATTTTATTTTAATTTCCATGTTTATCTGAAGTGAAAAAGATGATTTCCTTGCCTTATTTGCTGTAATATTGTATTTTCTTGTCTTAAAATCTCTGGGGATGTTTTGTCCTGAAGGCAGCAAACCCCACCAAACCCTACACAGACTATCAGGAAAGAAGAAAAAAGGGGGAGGATCCAAGATAAAAGATTTTTATACAATCCTGGTATTTCTGAAGATATGTTTAAGTACCTGAAGCTCCTCTAAAGGACTTTGCATTCCTCAGCAGCTCTGAGCTCTTTGAGTGACTTCTCACTGCAGAAACTTCATTAACACTGCAAGATTTTGGTCATTCTGCTGCTCATAAAGTAACTTTTAAATTTACTACACACCATTAAATCCATTCAGACCTCCGTTTATAGGGGTTTAAATAAGTTTAACTGTCCTGTTTCTAGAGATCCTCTCTTCTCATGGACTGTGGGAAATAATTTATTTTACAAAACTTGCCCCAAGGTTGTCTTTAACACAGAGATTGGAGCAGGGGAAAGATTGCTTTTGTGAGATTATGAGAGGTTTATCATTCTTTTTTTCTTTTTTTTTTTTTTTAATGAACTGCTGGGCAAGATCTTTTGCTCATGTACAGAGTAAAAAAAAAAAAATATTGGGAGAAAATAGATAAGTTCTTCTTTTAGAAAACTTTAAATAGCAGAGGAGAGCAGTTTTTGGAGCTGACAATGCTCTGTACTTCAACTGGCAGCTTTTATCCATGGCATTCAGTGCTTTGAAACTGTTAAATCCTGCAATGGTTTGGGTTGGGAGGGAATTTAAAGCCCATCCACTTCCAACCCCGACACCTTCCACTGTCCCAGGGTGCTCCAAGCCCTGTCCAACCTGGCCTTGGACACTGCCAGGGATGGGGAATCCACAACTTCCCTGGAAAACCAGTGCCAGAGCCTTCAGAGGGAAGAATGCCAAGCAGGAATATTTATAAGATTATTTCCATGGCTTCATTTCATATTCAGATATGATTTTATAGACAGGATAAATCCCAGTTTATAATTTTTTTTAAAAAAAAATTTGCATAATTTGAAATAATTTTGGTTTTAAAAATGAATTGTGTGGAGGGACCTTAAAGCCCATCCAGTGCCACCCCTGCCATGGGCAGGGACACCTCCCACTGTCCCAGGCTGCTCCAAGCCTCATCCAACCTGGCCTTGGACACTGCCAGGGCTGGAAAATGACTGTTCCTTCCTGCCTGTGTTCAGAATATTTTTATTGAGGGTTTTCTTTCCCATCCCAGGTTCCAGAACTCAGCTCTTCCCAGAGGAAAAGTCGTCCCCTAGCGAAGGAACTCCTCTGACCTCTCAGAGTCCCTCTGGCAGGGACTTATTGGACTCTTCTGCCACAAACTATCCCAGAGACCTCCTGGATGTGCTGCTTGCACCACCAGGCTCTGTGGTAAGGAGCATTTCCTGGAACCTCAGAAATGAGGAGTTGTAGTCAAACCTTTCCTTCTCCACGGAAATTTGACTCCTGTTCTCTGTCCCACTTTCATTTCAGCAATGTTTCCCACTTCCCCTGAGTCATGGGATGGTTTGGGTGGGAGGGGACCTTAAAGATGACCCAGTGCCACCCCTGCCCTGGCAGGGACACCTCCCACTGTGCCAGGCTGCTCCAGGCCCTGTCCAGCCTGGCCTTGGGCACTGCCAGGGATGGAGAGTCCACAACCTCTCCAGACAACCTCACCACCCTCTGAGGGAAGAATTCCTTCCCAATATCCCATCCAACCCTTCCCTCTTTCTTCTTAGGGCCATTCCCCTTTTTCCTGTCACCCCATGCCCTTGGGATTGAGGCAGCTGAACTCAGAGAACAGCACAAATTGTATTTTCTGCTCATTTGTACACCAGAATAAATCCACTGATCCTTAATGATTCCATCCACTTGTGTACTGGTGCAAGGAGTTGAATTGCACCTCTCAGTTCTACTCAAGGACATGGAATTGTCCCGTTCCATGGGGATAGCTGGGTGCAGTTCATAGGAGCATGAACTTATGAACATCATCCTGTGGCAGTGGAAAACTCATCCTGCTGAGCCCTTCCCAAGTTTTATAGAACTGCCAGGGATCAAAGTGAAACACATTTTTCACCTGCATTTGCTGTTTCAATCAACAAAGTGCTTGGATTTCCAACAACCCCTGGAAACTCCAGCTCCATCCCTTTTCCTTTTTTTTTTTTCTCTTCTCCTAAAGAATCCATTCCCTCAGGATATTCCCTCTCCTTGCAGGCAGAGGGGCTCTGGATCAGATGTGGCTGATGCTTCTTTTACAGGACAATGACAGCAGAAAGAGGCAAAGAAAAACGAGAGCTCTAAAATGTGTTCCATCCCAGGGTGAGGATGTCATTATGATGAGGGATGGCTTGGCAGGCACCACTTGCTGGGCAATTTTTCCTTTCCCTCTGTGTTTATAACTCCTCTGATGTTTAAAATCGGTGCTGGAGATGCAGGAACAACCCCTGCCCCCCTTTCCCAGGCTGTGAAAAAGGTGTGGAGAAAGTTATGACTGGGAAATGGGTGCTATAAATAGGGACACTCCCATCTTTCAGTTTGCTGGAATGAAATCCCTCTTTTCAAAATTCCCAGACTGCCAGGAGCGCTGTTCATTTCCAGCCAAAGCTGTGTTGGTGTAAGGTGAGGGAGAAGCTGGAATATTTCCTGCCTTGGTGACACTCTGCCATCACTCCTACCCCAACAATTTCTATTTTTTTTTTTACTTTTATTTTCCAAGTTTACATTTTGTGAAGGCAGGGAGAAGTGGTTTATGGTGGAGGAGGCCATCATTTACCTCAGGTTTATCTCACTTGGTGAGTTAAAAGAGCTCACAAAGCTCTTTTTTATTTTTATTATTCTCCTTTTCCAGGAACACCTTTGTGTTATTTACTACTCTCAGTTTTCATTCTACTTTTCCATGCAGCAAAAGCTTCACAGTGTCAGCTGCAGTGTCAACATTAGGTGAAACACAGATGCCTCTTAGACCATGCTGAATGAGAAAAATATAAATTTGTCTGTAGACTTAAAGCCAAATTTTGGCTCAGCTGTTACATTCAGGACTGTAAATGATTTTCACACCCAAATAATGTCCTGTCACTGCAGTAACCACACTCCCCTCAAATTTCAGTTCATGGATAACTGAAATTTAAAAAATAAGAAGAAATCCATGTGAATTATCCATGAGCAAAACAAGAAGCAGGATCTGCTGCTCAGTGGATCTCATTCCTTGCAGCCACCTCCCCTGTGAGCCGGCCAACCCTGCACTAATTTCCTCTGGCTGTAATTAATTATAAAAGTTAAGAACAGAAAGGTTCTGTACCTGTAACCCACCCAGGAAAAAACAAGAAAAAAGTCAGAATTCTATCCTGAACAAAATAAAATGAAATTAAAACCAAGCTCAGTGAGCATCTGAGCAGAGCCTTACTTGGGATAAAGAGTGAAGGAATTCACAATTAGAAATTGAGCAGATCCACTGTGCTCTGCCTCAGACCATGACAAAACACCTCTGCCACAGCCACAACTTGCCCATTAAACTGATAACTATCAGTGGCTAGCAGCTGATAACAAAGCAGGATTTAATAAGTCTCCTCTGTAATTTACATTTTTTCAGCTCTCACCGCCGTGCTGGGTTTGTCTGACCTGACAAATTGCATTGTCCCACAGCACATGGTAATTAACACACCCTTCCAACTCCACATTTCCCAGTCTGCTGAGATCACATTGCACAAAGTCGTTTTAACTCCCTCAAATTTGCTCAAGGTAATTCCTTCTTTCACAGAATTAAGGTCGGAAGGACCTCCAAGATCATCGAGTTCATGGTCACCACTAAACCACGGCCCCAAGTGCCACATCCTCACATTTTTTCAACACTTCCAGGCTTGGTAACTCCAAAACTTCCATGGGCAGCTGTTCCAATGCTTGGCAGAGTTTTCCATGAAGGAATTTTTCCTTAAAATCCACCCTGATCCTCCCCTGGCCCAGCCTGAGGCCGTTCCCTCTCCTCCTGTCCCTGTGCCCTGGGAGCAGAGCCCGACCCCCCCGGCTGCCCCCTCCTGTCAGGGACTTGTGCAGATTTTTTGATTCCTGTGAACAAATTGAGCTTCACTGGAGATCAAAACCTTCATCATTCCAAGGCAGGAATATTTTGGACCAAAATCTGTTATTTATGTAGATCAGCAAATCACATCCAGCACCTCCTTAGTTCTAATCCAACTCTGCACTTTTCCAAGGACATCTAAATGCAAAACCTCTGGAATCTTAACAAGAGAGAGGAGGATCCCAAGCATTTAAACCACCACAAATATTTTTAAAGTGCTCTCTAAAGGTGGTCATTTCTCTCTCCCAGGAAGAAGCCTCTCTCCAAAGACGTTTTTCCGCGGCGCGTCACGCTCTGTGTGGGACGGCCCCCAGATCACAATTCCAGCTTTTTCACAGGTACCCTGGAATGATTCCAGCTAAATTCCTTGCAATGAGCTCCAAGATGCCTCTTTGGGGTTTCTTCCCCGCTGCTCTGAGGGATTGGGAAGTGTCAGGGGGTGCAAATCTCCCAGAGAACTCTCCTTTTTAAACCCAGGCCTACAAATAAATCACAAACCCTGCCTGGCTTTTGACTTGGGAGTGCAGCAGGCCCCAAATGTACACTGACAATAACAAGTAACTTGTCTAAAACAATGAAATTATTCAAGTGTCTTCTCTGAGAGAGGAAAGAAGGAGCATTTTTCTGGCAGCTCAGTCTCTGATGTTGTTTTTTCAGCACCAATAACTGGTGTTGGATGGTCACAGCAGTGCTCAACACGAGGTTTTTTGCTGCAGTGGATATCTCTGTTTAAACAGGATTTCTACAGCTGATTTCACTTCTTAATTTTATTTCTTTTTTAATGTTTTTAATGGATGTTATCCTGACTGCCTCTCTTTCTCTTCTTCCTCATGGTCTGGGCCCTGTAAAAATGGGTCAAAACTCTAGAAATAATCCCAATATATCTTCTTTCATCGACCTTTTGTGGCTCTCCTGCCTTCCCCTGGTGTAAACCTTCCCAATCCAAATTCTTCTCCTACCTGCCGTGGAAAAACTCCCAGTGTTGGAATTTAAAGCAGCAGAAGGAATAGAAAAGTTCAGCTCATTCCAGCCAATTCCACGTTCCAGATGTGTTGGTGGGAATTATTCCAATGGCAGAGTCTGGAGATTCAGTCTCAAAATAAAAAGAAAGGAAATAAAACCCCTCCAGGATTAATTTAATCTGTCTAGAAAACCAGTGGTTGAAGTTTACAGGCAGAGATGCACAATTATGATGCATTTAGCAAATCTTTACTTAAAGAAAAGGTTTTTTTCTGATTCATTCATGTTGAAATGAGGGAAAAAAAATGGGAATCAGTGTTTTCTTTTGCTGAAGGTTTGAGGTTTGATTTGCAGCATGAACTCCTCCTCTCAGTTTGCTTTAATTCATTGCTTTTTGCTCCCTTTATTCCACAATATTCATTCCTGGGAAGCTGATTTTGGAGTTAAACTCTGGGGCAGGTGAGAGAAAATCCTGTCAGCCCCAATCAGCATTTCCTGAGGAAACCTGGCCCTGAGGGACAGGTGGGAATGGGAGGCAAGAGCAGACAACTCCCATTCCCTGCAGGAGTTATGTCCAGAGGTGCCACGAACAGGAATGTTATCAAATACTTGAAATTCTGAGGGACAATCTGAATCCTGGAATGTAGGAATTAGCAGAGAACCTGGAATCAGGCAGCCCACTCAAGTATTTGGTGCTTCTGAGTGTATTTGTTTAAATTAAATCAAGAATTAAATCAGAATTAAATCAGAATTAAATCAAGTTTTAAACACCCACCAGAGAGAGGTTTCACCTTGGGAAACTCCCCTAGGGTTTGCTGGATCTTTCTCTGGATATGGAATTATGGACATGGCTCCTGAGCCATCCTTGGAAGTGTCCAAGGCCAGGTTGGAAAGGGTTTGGAGCACCCTGGGACAGGGGGAAGGGATGGAATCTTTAAGGTCCCTTCCCACCCAAACCATTCTGTGGGGCAGATGAGGAGAATAAAGTTGATTAAAACTGATTCATTTCAAATTATTTGGAGAAACACCAGCAAACCTCACTCTGAGAGCTTTGCAGGAAACCAAAAGCCAAGTACTTTAAAAGGGAAATTATCATTTCAAAAGACCACATTCATGAATTATACAGGTAAGAGATTCTGTGTATTTTTAGCACACAGAAATACCAATTTGATCAGCTAAAAGTTTCCACAATGGAAGACTTTTTCTTTAGCTGTTGGACCAGAGTTTCACTGTATCAATGTTCTGAGCAGTGTTTTATTTGAGGATTTGGATTCCTCTGGTTGAAAAGAGCTATTAGTGCAAAGCAGATTCTTTTTAAATCCAGGCTTTTGGTTTTTTTTTTGCTTTTTTTGTCATGAAATGAGGAAGAATTCAGTAATTTTAGTATTTTATCAGTGGCAGGGCTGGCTCACCCACCCCTGCCCTTCCTTTTCTCCCACTGCCATCAGCCTTGGAATGAAGGGATGGAGCTGCAGCTCAGATTTTGCCAAAAAAAGGGAATTTTTCTCACCCAAATCCAATTTCCTCCCTCTCTGAAAACCCACTTGTGCTGGAATCATGCTGGGAGAGCACTGGGAATGTAAATACCTGGCTGTAACCAGAACTGGGAGAGGCCAGAGAACCCTATTCCCATTAAAAATAATTCAAAATCCTATGAACCATCTAAAACCAAGCCAAAAATAGTAATAAAGTTCCTAAAGTACTTAAAACTTTGACTTTCTTGTGCATCAGTAAATATTAAAAGATGAATCTCCTCATTACACATTTTAATCCAAGCAGAAATATATATGTGCTCAGTTTTCCTGAGGCTGGCAGAAAATTTGAGGCAGCGTCACACAAGAATCCAACTTATTTTATTTATGGCAACCCTGCAGGGTTATCTGCATAAATTTAGATCCTTAAATCCAAATTGCTGCAAACTTGGCCTCTTTATTCTTTGCCTCTGGCTGTGTGCAGGTGTAATTAAAGTCATTTTGATGCCTCATTGCCAGGCAGTGTTTGGGGATTTGCTCTGAGTGATTTCAGTGGCTGTTTGTGTGGTTTTAGTTTTAAAATCACAGATTTAGAGCATCATTAAGGTGGGAAAAGACCTCGAAGATCAGCAAGTCTTTCAGCTCAGCATTTCATTAAGGGCTCCTCTCATTTTGACACCCTCAGTGCTGCTCCTCTTGGGTTTAACTCTGGTTTGAGCCTGGAAATGAAGTGGTGTCCACACAAATTTGCCAGAAATGCTGGTTTTTAGTTATTCTAAAACAAACTCCTCACCCTGGGAGCTATCCACAATTAATCTCACCCCATTTGGGGTGTGCTGAATAAAAATATCTCTCTCTGAGCAAGCTGCCCTCTCCTGCTTCGTGTTCTGTGTGTGACAAGAACTTTATTTTTGGATCATTTCAGGGACTTGGCTCCTAAATCTGGCAGCTCCCATCAACACTCCCTGAAACCAATGCCACCTCTGCCCTCAGATGCCAGGAATGTCCCCCAGGAGCACAACTTGCCCCTGCCTACCCCAGAGATCAGGTGAGCTCAGTCTGGGGTGGAATGAAAATTAATTCTAAACCATCAACAGCCTGATTAAGCACGTGGTGCTGCAGCAGGAAACAAAGGCCTGGCATGGATATGAATGGTTTCATTTTGCCATCATTCACACCCACAGAAGGGGATTTTCAAGAGCTTTCTTTCCAGGGGATATTTCAAGGGAAAAAGATGCTGAAAGAAACTTGGTCCAGGTGTGGAACAACAGAACTTGAGTGATAAATAAGGTTTTAAAAAACTAATTTATCAGGGTTCTAGCTCATTCTGTCTTTAGATGATTACCACAGTTAATGCTGAGTGGCATTTGGGTGATACCACGACCTCGAAATTCCTATGTTGAAATTCCATCAGGTGCTGAGCTCTGTGCTGCCTTTACCTCCCTCACTCCCTCAGCCTCGTGTTTTGGGCATCCTCTCTGCCCCTGGGTGATGAACACCCTCATTTATTTATCCCATGGCCAAACAGGAGACACCTCCTGTGCCATGTGAAGGAGGGGGACACCTCCTGTGCCATGTGAAGGAGGGGGACACCTCCTGTGCCATGTGAAGCTTGCAGAGAGGAGAAGATTTGAAGAGGAAACATCTTTGCTGTTTTCAGGCCTTCAGGCACCAAGGGAGCTGTGTTTCCTTGACATTGCCCCTCACAAGGACTCTGTGGCTTCCTCTGCTGCTCCTGTTCCAGGAGGAGATCTGAGCTCTGGCTGTGACCAGGGGCATTGCAGCCTTTTTTGTTTTTCCTGGATAATCCCTTTTTTCCCCTCTCTTGGCCATCTCCTGTCACCTCATGCCCGGATGGGACACCCGGCACGGCCCAGGGAAGCAGAGCAGGCCAGATCCCACATTTCCACGCCAGGAATGTGCCTGTGCCTTTAGCCAGGCTCTTTGGAATGACCTCAAAGCTCATCTGAAAGCTGCAGCTCAGAGTCAGCCATGTCTGTGTCCTGTGGCTGTTGATAAATTGGGATTTTGTGGAATTCTAGAATGGTTTGGGTTGGAAAGACCTTAAAGATCATCCAGTTCCACCCTCTGGACATCTTCCACTGTCCCAGGTTGTTCCAAGCCCCATCCAGCCTGGCCTTGGACACTTCCAGGGATCCAAGGGCTGCCACAGCTTCTCTGGGAATTCCATCCCAGCCCCTTCTCACTCTCACAGTGAAAAATTGGATCAGGGGCTCAACCCCAGGCCTGAATCCTTGTTCTCATTCCATCCAAACCATGGCACCTTTCCTGCTGTATCTAAACAGATCATCCCACGTATTTTCACCAATATATTCTCACATCTTGTAAAAATCACCACTAAATAATAATCACTTTATTTAATAATAATCACTTGAAATAATAATCACTTTAAATAATAATCACATTAAATAATAAAGTGCTTTTCACATTAAATCACACGAGAAAGGCTCAACATCTTTCTGGGATTTCAACCACATTCCCTTCATCCTGAAGCAGAATTCTTAGCTAAGACAACCCCTCAGAATTCCTTTTCTATCCCAGCCACTTCCCTGGATGTGATGTACAACCTGCCACTGTAATTACAAGCAGTTAATTAACATCCTGGCAAAAGGCTGGATCTGGAGGCCTCCGCAGATCCATTTATCCTGAGAATTTGTGCTGAAGGGAGAGCAGAGGGAGCTCCTGAGAGGAATCGAGTGTGGAATGAGCTGCTGAGGGATTCTGCATCATCTGTCCTCAGCAAGAGGCAAGGCCTGCAAGTGTGAAGTTGTAAAGGTCTCCCCCTTGGCAGATGGGGAGAAATCTGGTTTTCCACCCCAGCACGTTGGGGTGTTGTGACTCGAGCAGTGTTTGCATTTTGCACTCCTTAATAACAGAGTGGAGAAACAACTGTGAGGGGAGGAAACAAGCAAACTGCTCATCTGAGTCATTCCCTGGGCCTTGCAGCAAAACTGTGAGGGAAATATGGGAAGTTCAGAAGCCATTGGATTAAAGGAGCGATGGGTGGGAATGCTCTTGTGTAGAAGCAGCTGAAATGTTGGTGAGAAAAATCCCTCCTTTCTGAAATATTCTGGTCCTGCCTGTAGTGGTTTCTTAAAAAATATTGAAGTGGCTTAATCTTTTCTTCTTCTTTCTCTCCAATTCTGTGCTTCCAATGCTTGGGATGGAAGAAAGAGTAAACTAAAAAAAGCCACCAAGGGGTAAGAACATGAATGTGCAGAGCTCCAGGTATATCCAAGGAAGGAGGTGCTGTTTGCCAACACCAGGGATTAATCCAATCACAGAATCATTAAGGCTGGAAAACACCTCCAAGGTTACCAAATCCAACCCCAATTTTTTTGCATTATTTGTCCAATCTGACAATTTTTATTTAAAAAAATAAAAACCTTCAGCTGTGTGGGAACAGCATCATCATTCTTCAGCTCGTTAACACTTCTTGGAATCAAGTCCTGCCATTGTTCTGTTGCTTCTGCTCTACAATTTTAAAAATCTAATTAAATTTACTCAAATAAAAATGAAATATTTTGGTTGGACATCTTCCCTCTGACCTGCAGTTTTCAGCAGGACAATTTCTAATTTCACTGCTGAGACCACAACATCTTCTCCTTGGATACAACCCATGATAATCTATTTTTTCCTGATTCCACACCAGTTTCCAGGGATTTTTTTTTTTTTTTTTTTTTTGGCCTGAGCTTCCATTTCCTTTCACTTCCAGGTTTAACCAATTTATCCCTGCAGAGCAGAGTCCTTTAGGGCAAAATATCCTACACCTGTCCTTTAAAGGTAAATTATAAATTCTTTAGGCCCTGTCTGCTTTATTTCACTGCTCACTTTTCCCAGTAAAAGGGTTTTTTTCATTACTATTTTATTTCATTTCACTTCATTTTATTTTATTTTATTTTATTTTATTTTATTTTATTTTATTTTATTTCATTTCATTTCATTTCATTTCATTTCATTTCATTTCAATCTTCCTATTTTTCATTTCTTTTCCATGTAGCTGACTGGGAAATTTTGCTAAAGGGAAAAATTTAAAATTCGGCTGATCCACCTCTAATACTTTTCTGTGCTGAGCCTTTCAGGGAAGGACTAAAGACACATTTTCCAAACTCATTTACAGGGAAAAAACAGGAGGGAGAAGGAGGTTCTCATTCCTTCCTAAACCCCTTGGACATCTCCATGGCACAAACCTCCTAATTTCCAGTTTTCCCACATATTTATGCCATTCTGGAGTAATTTTAGAAGGTTTTTTTTACAAATTTTGCAAGTCATGGAGTAGTTTGACAAGAAACCTTAATTAAATGAAACATTTCTGATGCCACTTGTACCAGAAAAGCCTTCCCCCTACACCTGCCCAGTGGGATGTCAAGGATTTCCCACAGTTTTCCTGATCTTTTGCCCTTGGAGAAGGGACAGCCTGGGAGAAAGGCAGGGAATACTTTGGTTAAACACTGCAGGATTTTGACACAGTGAAGTCCTGCAGGATAAAATATTCCTTTTACAGGATAAAATACTCCTTTTAATGGATAAAATATTCCTTTCACAGGATAAAATATTCCTTTCTCTTGAAGGCAGTGACAAAATTCTCAAAGACTTCCACACCACCTCTGGTAACAAAAAAATTCCATGTTTCTCATGGAAGTACCACACTTTCACCTCACTGTTCATGATCCCTTCTTCCTGGTGAATGGATTTATTAAGCTGTCACTGGAATATTTTTCCCCCTGTAATCACAGTGTTCTCACCAGCTAAAATGCTCCTTGCAAGAAGGACAGGGTGGAATTCTTCTGGAATTCTGCACCATGGATAAGGTCAGGGTGGATAATCTTTGAACTCCCTGCCAGATTCATAAATCTGTCAATCTGTAAATCTAGAAATCCTAAATCTCTGAGCTGGCCTCTCTCACCTAGACCAGAGACCTTCTGGACTCTCTGAAGTCAGAGAAATCCAGTATCAATCCAGGCCTTTTCCTTCCTTTCCTTGGAGTAAATTGATGATATCTGGATGGGAATGGGAACTTTTATCAGAACAACGTGGTTGTTATCCCTGGCAAGGTCTCAGAGCTCTCAGGTTTTGGCTTTGACTGGATTTTCTGGAGGTTTTTTTTTGGAGATACAACAGCTCAGAGGTGCCTTGGGTGCTACTCACTGGCTCCTGCAGGTTTCTGTTGTCACTGGGGTATTACAGAAACCTTTTCAAAGCAATTCCTATTTTATTTCCTCCGAATTCTTTCCTGCAGTGCTGCACCACAGGTTTGGGAACAGGGAGCTCCAATCCTGATCTCCCACGTGGAGCTGCTGAACCTCCGATTACCAAACTCAGGAAATGAAAGCTGACAGATGTGGTTGCTGTCTTTGCAAACTCCAGAAGTTCTGAGGGGATTTGGAACGGGTTTTGTGGGATGGGGAAGTGCTGGGATTTACTTTTCACTCTCTCAACTTGAGCCCTGTGAGTGCAACGTGAGTTACTCTGTCAGACACGACCCATCTGCTTTTTTATTCCTATTTTAACCCAGGAATCTTTTTCCCCCTCAGCTTCAGGGGAAACATTTTCATCCCAGCTGATGCAGCCTTTGCTGAAGCTCTGTGGGCCAAGGGTCCCATTCCTCGCATTCGCCTCCCTGCAGAAGCCAGGGCTGAGCACCAGGAGCCAGCAGCAGCTGGAAAAGGAGTGGACACGTCCAAAGGTTGGAGTGATATTCATGGAATTACAGAACCAGGATGGTTTGGGTTGGGAGGGAGCTTAAAAATCGTCCAGTGCCACCCCCTGCCATGGGCAGGGACAATTTCCACTATCCCAGGTTGCTCCAAGCCCCATCCAAAGCTGGACACTTCCAGCATTCCAAATTAATATTTAAAAAAAAAACAACCCCAGTGATTGCTTAGGAAAAAAGTTCCTCACCCACTTGGATGAGGTCGAGATATTCCCCCAAAACCACTGGAAATCTGTGGTAAATTTTGACTTTTCATTGGAGCAAACCTTCTCAGTGCTTCTTCCTTTCTCTGTCATTCCTGCAGAGACTGAAGGCCCTGCTGAGAACCAGAGGAAATCCAGCAAGTCCAAGGTGGGATCTTCTGCTGTGCCTCAGCTCCAAACCCAGCCAGGCTCCCACTCCAAACTTGTCCTGCCTCCAATCCCTCCTGGACGGAAAAGCACCAACCCCTGATGGCCACTCCCATCCCAATTTTTGTCACACTGACTCCTTCTAACCCTGGTTTTCCTCTCTTTCTCTTCAACAAAGCAAAATCTATCAAATATTATTGCTAAATCCATTTCTGATTAACTCTAAAAAAAAAAGTTATTTATTTATAACTTTACTAAAAAGTAATTTCTGTATTTCCCAAAGCCAGAAATTATTTCCCTGGGCACTCTCTGCTGGGAAATGGTGGAGATTTTTTCCCAACAACCACAGGATTGTATCTTCCATTAATTTCTCTCTTTCTTCCCCTTCCTATATTATAGATTTAATTGAGGTGTGGAAGCAGCAGGGCTTCTGATAATTTCATCTGTATTGTAGGAGTGGTGAGTTATTTAGAAGAGGGATTTTGTGAATGTTCAGAGGGAAATTGGGAGTGAAAACCCGTTCAGAGTAGTTTGTTTGGGTTTTTTTTAAAATAAAATGTAGTTGAGTCACAATTATTTGATTTGCAAGTGGATCCTAAACAACCTAGCGAGGAGTCATCAGCAAAAATGAGAATAATTCTTGAGAACCAGCTGAAGGGGTAAGAAGTAAGAGAAGATCTGGGTTTTGACAAGACAATAAAACTCTTGAATTAATGTTTGTCCTGATTAATTTTCATTGCCTTCTATTTCCAGAGCCCTTTTGGCTGAGCAGGTTCATCCTCAGAGCCCTTTCCCTGCACAGAAAATGGGATTTTGTCCCAGTTTGGAGCCATGGAAGAGCCCAAACACCTCCCTTGTGTCCAAAGGTTTTGTTGATTACATAGAATGGACTGAATGAAGCAGCTTATGGGGACTAATTCAGATTCAGGGAGCCTGAAATTCCTGGGAAGCTTCAAAGATTTTTAGGAAGCGCTTCCCATGGAGCAGCTGGCTGGATCCTCCAGCTGAAGATCAGCAGCTCTTCCAAGGATCCAGATTTTCATCGTGGATTTGGGCAGAACAAGAAGTGAGGCTGTTCTATGCTCTGGGTCAGAGCGAGCTCAGAACCAAAAATGCAAAATTTGGGGTTTTTTTGGCCAAGGCAGTTCAGTGAGGAGGGTACAGGACAACTGAAAAATCACCCAAAATCCTGCAGCAATCCATGGAATGAATCATGGAATGGGCTGGATGGGAAGGGACCTCAAAGCCCATCCAGTGTCCAGAGACACCTCCCACTGTCCCAGGCTGCTCCCAGCCCCAGTGTCCAGCCTGGCCTTGGCCACTGCCAGGGATCCAGGGGCAGCCACAGCTGCTCTGGCAATTCCAGCCCAGCCCCTCCCCACCCTCCCAGCCAGCAATTCCTTCCCAATCTCCCATCCATCCCTGCCCTCTGCCACTGGGAAGCCATTCCCTGGCTCCTGGCCCTGCAGCCCTTGGCCCCAGTCCCTCTCCAGCTCTCCTGGAGCCCCTTTGGGCCCTGCAAGGGGCTCTGAGCTCGCCCTGGAGCTTCTCCTCTCCAGGGGAACATTCCCAGCTCTCCCAGCCTTTCAGTAATAATTATTATCTTGAACAGCGAAAGTATTCTTTGGCACGGAATCCTCAGGAACTGCCTCTAACTGGCGTTTTGTGGTCACTGAATAACCCCAAAAAGTCAATTACGAGCTGCTCCTCTCCACAAACAGCGCCCGACCCGCGCCTCCTCCTGACGCCACCTCAGCGCCGCCATTACCCCTTTCAGCTCAGAACTACAACTCCCATCGTGCCCCGCGGCGGGGCGCCAGCCCGGAGCCGCGCTGAGGCGGGGCGGAGCCTGCCGGGAGTTGTAGTCCCGGCGGCGGCGCGGCGGGCGGGGAGCGAACTACCGGCGGCCGGAGGAAGCGGGGGCGCCGGGGCCGGGGCCGGGGCCGGGAGCGGGGCAGAATCCCGGGATCGGGATGCGGGGGCGGCCCGGGACGCCGCCTCGCTGCCCGGAGCGACACTATGCACCCGGCCGTGGCGGTGGGGCTGGTGTTCGGCGGCTGCTGCAGCAACGTGGTGTTCCTGGAGCTGCTGGTCAGGTGCGGGGCCGCGGAGAGGGTTTGGGGGCGGATAAAGGGTCAGGGAGCCCATTCCTATGGGATCGGGGTGAGGGCTCCCCCACCGGCCTCAGGGTTCGTGAGGAGCAGCGGTGCCAGGGTGGGTTTTGGGGGGATTTAGGGTGTGAGGGTGCCCAGGGCTGGCACTGAGGGGGTTTTACCCCACGGGCCGTGGGGCTCCTCATCGAGGTGCCGGGATGAGCCCAGACCTGGATCAACGCCTTGTGTCGCCCCTGGATGGGTTTTTGGGGTGTTTTTGGGGCTGTCCCCTCGCTGTGGGCCGTGTGGGTGACCTGCCCGGCACAGGGACCGTGCCATCGGCGTGTCCCCAGCGCATCCCAGCCCCACCCCCGCTCCCGGGGCAGGCACCGCTGAAATCCCAAGGAGGAGACGTGCAGGAACTGCCCCTGGAGACAGCAGGGAATGTTTTCCATCTGGAAACGCGATTTTAGGAATCGTCGCTCGCTGCAAAGTCACCGAGTCACTGAGTCTGCTTGGCACTGGAGTGGAGTTGAGTTCCCAGCTCGGATGTTCCTTCCCTGATGGAAGAAGGCTGGAAGGGCTTGGGAAGGGGCTGGTCAGAAAGCTGGGAAAGCCAAAGGGCCTGACTGGAAAAAAAGTGATGCCTGAACTGGTTCTGTGTCTTAAATCCCAGTGAGTCAGCGCGGGGCTGCATCCCCTGAGCACTCCGTGCACTTCAGCCATGCCCAGGCTTTCAAAAACAGCCCTCACTCCCTCCCTGCACATCAGGATCCCAGATTATTACGGGAAAAAGGGAATGCAAAAGCCAGCAGTTGGGATATTTGCTCCAAACCGAGATTCAGGTGCCTCAACACAAGGTTGCACAATCCCTGGATAAATCAAGAAGCAGTTCCTGGAAGAAGAGACCTTGCGTGGGGAGTTGTCTTTCCTCGCAGGGATTGCTCCAACCTCTGCCTTTCCTGCCAGGTTTTTGTTGCAGCATCAGTGACAGAAGAGGAATGAACCTCTTGGAAGCAAAAAAAAACCCCTTTGGATTTGGTTTTTTGCCACTCGTGTCTCGTCCAAGCAAACCTTAAACCAAAACATTGGGCCCTATTCCAAGGCTGAATGAGAACCCCAGAGCAGCAAATTCCAGAAATCCAATTGCAGACATCAAGGAAAAGCTGCTTTTCACACCCAGCCTTCTCCTAAATTCCTCTGTTCCTGACGGCTCAATTCCTGTGCCTTTTACTTGCCCTGCTCACCTTTAATCTCAAAATTGGGATGACACCAATTACTTCTTTGGGTCTCGGAAGGAAAAGTTCCTCCTGCAGATAAATATTCCCATAACAAGCAAAATCCTGGAGCAGGATCACAGGAAAAGGCAGTGACCAGGCTGCTGAGGAGTAGCAAAGGTGATTGGGAAAAAGTTTGCTCAGGATTTATAAGGAAAACACAGGAATGAGAAGGGTTTAGCCTGGAGATGCCTGAGGACAGACAAAAGACTTTATAAATGTGTGGAGAGCGGCTGCAAAGAAAGGGAGAGAGACATTTCTGCTGGGCAGAGGCAGAAAAATCAGGGGCTTAAATTGCTGTGGGAGGGATGTAAATCGGGCCCAAAAATCAGAGTTTCTCCCTCTCCACGTGGCGAAGTGGGATTGCAGGAGAGAGAGCAGGGACACTTCTTGCTGGGGGGACTTTTATCAGTTGTCCACAGCCGAGGCAGATCTGGGGGTGACAGATCCAGATTCAGCTCTTGTTTCAGGTGTATTTGTGAGGACTGTGAGCCAAAGAAAGGGCAGATAAAGCCCTTTCTTATCTCCCTGTTATCAGCCAGCACAAAACTCTGAGTGCCAACAGTGCTGATAAAGGGGTCTGGGAGGAGGCAAAGTCCAGTGCCCGGAGCCAGCCGTGGATTATCCCAGGTTTACAGCTCTTTGTTGTGCTCCCTGCTGGAGATAAGGCTGGAGATAAGGCTGGAGATAAGGTTGGCAATCCTGGAGCTTCTGGCTCTGCTTCAGGGTCTCTTCTCTTCCCCCCATAAGGAACTTTTGGACCTTTCAAGCTCGGGATTGGAGTTTTATGGATAATTAAGCTGGGAAGGATGTGGGAATTGGCAGGTGGGCAGAGGGGAGTGGCTCAGGGCGGTGCCTATCCCTGGAAAAACCTGGGAGAGGGGAACTTCTCCAGGTGCTGTTGGTGACAGAGAAGAATTTGGAGGAGACAGCTTGGATATTTCTGTTTTCCAGGGCTTCTCCCAGCTTGAATCCTGCAAAACTGCATCCAGGGCCAGCGTGTTCCGTGAGGAAAACGTGTCCTTGTGCAGCAGGGTGGGGAGCAGGACTCTTGGAGAAGTCCTTGGCCTCAGTTTCTGTCCTGCACCGGAAAAAAATGGGAAAGATTCCCTCAAATTTTCCCCAAAAAGGGACAGATTCCCTCAAGTCCCTCTGAGCTTTCCCATTCTCTGCCCTGTCACGGCCTCCTCTGAGGCTCTGCCTCCCAGGAAACCCTTCCCTGCTCCCTGTCAGCTCCGTAGGGAGGAGCAGGGTGCAGGGAGGGTTTGTTTGGTGTCTGCCTCGGCGTGGAATTCCTGTTCCCACAGGATGAACACAAAGCTTGGGCTGCTCGGAGCTGGTGGCGTTTCTGCATTCCTGGGTCCCTGTGGGGGCACAAAAAGGGACTAAAAGGGTCTGTGCTGAGCTCAGACAGAGTTTTGTGGCTTTTGAAACCTTTGGAGTTGGTGTCACATTAACAGGATCCGTGGATGCCACGTGGGATTTACTGCCAGGACTTTTCTGGGCTCCTGTGATGAGTTTTTGTCCCTTCCAGAACCCACAACCAAAGTGGTTTTTTTTGTCATCCAGAAAACCCAGGGGAGCTGAAGCTTTTTTTTGGAGGAAATTGAGCCGGGGACACTCTGCCAGCACAGAGCTGACCTTGGCACTGCCCTCCTGCAGCGGGAATGAGGAATATTGGATTTCCAGCTGCCTTTTCCTCATTGTCACCTGACCTCTCACAAACACAGCAGCTTTTAGGAAGGGACAGAGCCCTGCTAAAGACACTTCCCATGGGAAAGAGGGAGATCCAGCAGTTTTCTCTTTCACTTCCTGACCTGTTTGACCAGTTCCTCTTTGGAAATGTTTGAGGAAGGGCTCCCTGCAGATGTTTGCACAAGTTCAGGTGACTAAACCCTGAGCAAAGCCTCTCCAGGGTGGTTCTCCCTCTGGAATAAGGAGCTGTTGCTTCCTTTTGTTGGATCCCAGTGGTTGTTCTGCATGGAATGGCTTTGATGCTTGTGTTTCCATGCCTGCAGGCAGTTCCCAGGATGTGGGAACATCGTGACCTTCTCCCAGTTCCTGTTTATTGCAGTGGAAGGTTTTATCTTCGAGGCCAACTTCGGCAGGAAGCGCCCGGCCATCCCCATCAGGTACAGTCCCAAGGTTTTTCCAGGCAGGAATTGCCTGGCTCTGTCTTATCTGCAAAAAGCATTTCATAGAATGGTTTCTCCACTCCTCCTGTGTAAATCCCATCCATCCTGCACACTTGCAGAGCCACGTTTGGAAGCTGTCAGGCCTGATAAAGCACAAACCCGTTTATCGGGAATTTTTAGTGGGAAATTGCCACCAGATCCTTCCCTGTCGAGGAACAGGGCAGAGTTTTGCACAGGGAGGAGTTTGCTGTGTTTAAAGAGCTCTTTCATCTCTGGGATTTGGTGTGGTGGGAGTGGGAAGGGAGAGTTTTCCTGGAAAATTCACTTTGCGTTTCTCCACTGGGGATGACCTTGGTGACAGCCCCGGGAGTTCCGCTCTGCTCCAGCCCCTTCCGTGCATCCCACGGTCATTCCTGAGGGCTCTCCCAGCATCCCAGGGAGGCTCCTGCCCAGCTCCCAGGTATTTTTCCGTGTTGCAGGAACTATTTCATCATGGTGGCCATGTTCTTCACCGTCAGCGTGGTCAATAACTACGCCCTGAACCTGAACATCGCCATGCCGCTGCACATGATCTTCCGCTCGGTGAGCCCGGCCTCCTCCTCCTCCTCCTCCTCCTCCTCCCATTCCCTCATTTCTGCAGGAATTACCCTGCTCCGAGTCTCCTGCCACCCTCTCCTTCCCCAAAAGCACCAAACCCCTGTGGAAATCCCGAATTCCAGCTTGTGGGGAGAGCAGCCTCGCTCCAAAGCTCAGCTCCAGGTCTGGCTTTACGGCGTTGATCATTAAATTCCAGCTTAATGGATAGACAGGGAGCAGGCTCTGGCAGGCTCTGGAATTCCAAAGGTGAGGGGGAAGTGGCAGTGCCAAAACCAATCCCAGGCTCTGGCTGGCCAAAGGGATCCAGCTTTCATGGTTCACGTTCTAATCTTGAACATCCCAGGTCAGACAGCAGGGATTTGGGATTTGGGATTTGGCCTCGTTCTACCTGCAGAGGTCTTTGCTTTGGAAAAAACCCATTAAGCTGCATCTTCACTAAAGTGTGGACTGTTAAAACCCAAGAAAATGGAGCTCCAGCAGCTCGGCACGCCCCTGGATGGGTATGAGAATGACAGAATCTCCTGATGGGAGCTGTTTTCCCACAGCACATCCCAGGGGTGGAATATCTGCAATCAGGAGAGGTGGAAAAGGGCAAAACCAGCCCACACTGAAGGAGACCTGTCCCACATGAACTGTGAGGGTGGTGCTGGTCCTGCAATCCATCCCTGGAGCTGGGCTCCTGTTCCCAGTTAAACCAGTGGGATTTGGCCACACTCTGGTCACTGAGTGTCACCAGAGGGCTGGAAAAAGGAAGTCCCCTGGCCAAGGGATCCAACCCAGAATCCTTGTTCCCAAGCTCACCTTCCCCCCTTTTCCTGGATGAAATCACTCAGAATGATGGAATTATTGAGGCTGGAAAAGAGCTTTAAACTCAGGGAGTCCAACCATTCCCAGCAGTGCCACTGCCCATGTCCCCAAGTGCCACAGCCACAGGGTTTTGAAATCCCTCCAGGAATGGGGACTCCCCATTGCCCTGGACACCCCTTTCCATGAAGGAATTTCCCCAATATCCCACCCAAAGGAAGCTGTTCCTTCTCCCTGTCAGTTTTCCCGATTCAAACCTGGAATTTCTCTTGTTTTGGCATCCATCACGCTGAGTTTGCAGTGGCCCTTTGGGATTGATTCCCCAGTCTGGGCAATTCTGTCCCGCTGAACTCCTGTTTTGTTTTTCCCTTCTTTTTTATTTCCCCCCCAGGGTTCTCTCATAGCGAGCATGGCTCTAGGCATCATCATCTTGAAGAAAAGGTAAATCACAAACCCCAAAGCTCTTCCCATATCCTCAGGGAATGCCCTGCCATGGCCTGAACCCTGGTGGGTGTTCTGTGCCTGTTAAATATTTTAATTTTAATGATGGGGAAACTGGGACACGCAGCCTGGAAGTTACGGGATACACTGGGATAAATGTTGGGACAGAGGTTTCTTTAGGAGTTGGAGTCAGCTGGCCCTTAGGAAGTGGGAATGTGGCCCTGATCCCAGATTTGCAGGGGATGAGCAGGCCGGGGTGGGTGACGTGTGCCTTGTCCCCTGTGCAGGTACAGCGTGTCCAAGTACACCTCCATAGCCCTGGTGTCCCTGGGGATCTTCACCTGCACCTTCATGTCTGCAAAGCAAGTGGTGAGGACTGGGAAGGAGCTCCTTCCTCAGGAATTCCCTTCACCTCGTTATCCATGGACACACGAGGTGCTCCCCAGAAGTTTTTCCTCCTGCTCCCTAAAAGTTCTTCCTCCTGCTTTTGTTTTCCCGTGGTTTGGATGCACACACACGTGGGATTTCATTTCATCACAGGTGGCTCTTAACCTGCTTTTTGCTGGGGATAAACCTGTTTTTTTTTTTTTTTTTGGCCACAGAAATAATGGCTAAAAGTTGCTTTTTCTTGCCTTGTGTTGCAGGCCAGGAGCAGGTGAATCCTAAACAAAACTCAGCCATCTGAAATCTTTTCATCCCACAGGAGGTTGTTGCCTTCCAGGCTGGATTTTTCCTGCCTGACCCTTAAATAAAGTACCTGTGCTTGGAGAACAGGAGGGAGGGAAGCAAATCCGTGTGGAACACACTCGGAGCTTTTCCTGGGTCAGCACCCACAGCCTGACCCTGTCAGCTGATGACAAAAAATTGGCCTGAAGTGAAAATTGGCTGCACTTAATCCAGCTCCGGGAGACTGGAAATGAAAGGGAGCTGTCAGAGCTCCGAATTCCCCATCACATCAGGGCTTTTTATCCTCAGCATGGCTGAGGAAGGGCTGGGCTCTGCAGCCTTGGCTCTGGGTTCATCCAGACCGACTCCCGGCAGGGCTGGAGCTGTGGGATGGAGCTGACCCTGGTGGCAAAGGTGAATAATTCCATTTTCCCTGAACCACAGGGAAAGAGCTGAGGCAAGCAAGGCTACTGGAGCTGGACCCTCAGCCTGATTTCCTCAATTTCTTGATCACAACCCTGGTTTTAGGTCTGGTTTTAGCTCCTACCTGGGGCTTGGCCAGAGCTCTTATTCCTTCCTGGAATCCTCCACACTCTGGGATGGGGACACAGGAAGCTGAGGGCTGGGTTTGAGAGCTGTAAAAGTGACCCTGATTATTATTGTGGTTCAAAGAGCTGAGTCTCATCCAGCCAGGGCGTTTCTTACAGGAAAAATCCTGATTTGATCAGACCCTGCCACTTTTTTTTGCTGGAATCTCCGCATTCCCTGGAGCAGAGTGGGAAGCAAATGGAGGGAGGAGGGAGGTGTGGGGCTCTTGGTGACTTTTGTGTCTCCCTGCAGGCATCTGACTCCAGCTTAAACCAAGAGGATGGACCCCAGGTTTTCCTCTGGTGGCTGCTGGGTACGTGAGGGCCACCTCTCCATTTCCTGGGACACTGGCAGGGCTCTTGGAATTCTCTGCCTGGTGCAGAGAGGGAGAGGGGCCGTGCCTCATCCGGGTGTTCCTCCAGCACAGGATTTCCTGGACGAGGCTTTAAAGTCTGGCACTGGACTTTGGTTTTCTGCCTCCACCCTGGGTCTCTTGGTAGCTTTTTGGGAAATTTGGGATTGATTTTTATCAGTAGTGGCACAAACTGCAAATTTTAAGAAGTCTCTTGGCGTCTCAGCCTCTAATCAAACCCCAGTGGCCCCAGGATCGTTATCAGTTTTCTTATCAAGGGTGGTTTGGTGGGGGTTTCTTTCCCCTGAAAGCTGAATGTTGTGAGTTGGAGCCGCTTCCCTTGGGCTGTGGTGAGGGCTGTGCTTCCCTTGCAGGCATTGCTGCCCTCACCTTCGCCCTGCTGATGTCTGCCAGGATGGGGATTTTCCAGGAGACGCTGTACCAGCGCTTTGGGAAGCACTCCAAGGAGGCCCTGTTCTACAACGTGAGTCCCCGGGGCTCCTGCTGCTCTCAGAGTCCCTTCCACCCCTGGATTGGGCACTAAAGGGTCCCACGCTGCCAGTGAGCAGCCTGCTCTCATCCAAGGTGGGAATTGGGGTGGAATCCCATCCCCTGATCCCACCTTGGGTTTGTTTCTGCCCCCAGCACGTGTTGCCGCTCCCCGGATTCCTGCTCCTGGCTCCCAACATTTACCACCACGCCCTGCTCTTCAACCAGTCTGGTGAGTGCTGGCAGGGAAATCCCTGCTCCTGCACCTTCCCGGCCTCTGGAAAATCCTCTGGGAAGTTTCCCTCCCGCAGTTGCGCGTGCTGGCATCGTGGGGTGTTGAAGCCTTTTGAATTTTGAGGAATTGTCAGGAAGGAATTCCTGGCTGGGATGGAATTCCCAGAGAAGCTGTGGCTGCCCCTGGATCCCTGGAAGTGCCCAAGGACAGGTTGGATGCACCCTGGGACAGTGGGAGGTGTCCCTGCCATGGCAGGGGTGGAATGGGATGGGTTTTGAGGAACCATTCCATGATTCCATGATGAAATCCCAAGTTTCTCACGAATGCCCACACAGCAGTTGGGCCCAGCCACATCCAGGAGTGATCCCTGGGGAAAGGAACGTGGTGGTTCAAAAATGGGAATAACAGGACCAGATCCTCAATGAGGGATGTAAACCTGGACCTGTTGGGGTTCTTTTTGCTGGTGCTCCAGAGGATTTGGCATGGGAACACATGGATTCATCCAGCATGACAGCCCTGACACAGGAGAGCAAGACAGAGCTTTACTCCTCATCTCTTTTTCCTGATTTTGCCTTATTTTCCATTCTTCCTTTGGAATTCCAAGCAGAAGGGCTGCCCAGGGAGTCTTGGATCATGGCCAGTCCTGGGAAGGAGGGAGACTCCTGTCCTTGGAGTGACCCCATCCCATCCCTGTTTCCCTGCAGAGCTGTTCCAGGTGCCGGTGATCGGCCTGACCCTGCCCATCATGTGGTTCTACCTCTTCATGAACGTCCTCACCCAGTATCCTTTACCCTTTATCCTTTATCCCAGCTCAGCTGGAATGGGGTGGGAGAGCAGGAGTGGGGGTGGGTTCCTAAATCCTGGGAGTCTTCCCTGCCCTTGGGAGCTGCTCTTGGTGTAACTCCAAAAATACAGGGAAAAGGGGACTTTTGTGGTTGTTTTTAGGTTGGACTCGATGATCTCAAAGGTCTTTCCCAGCCTGGTTCATTCTGGGATTCTGGGACTCCTGCTCCATGGAAATGGAGCATTGGGATTGTCACCTTTGCCAGCTCAGCCCCAGCTGCTCCAGTGGGGGAATCTGGGATTTGGGGTTTCCCTGAATTTGTCACGTCCTGTTCCAACCCAGCCACGGAGAGTGAATTCCACCCATCCACACCCATCTCCCTGATCCTTCCCATTCCCAAAGGGCCTCCTGGGGATCTCCCCAACCCTGGGCATCTCCCCAGTCCCTGGGAACCTCCTCAATCCCTTAACCTCCCGCTCCCAGGTACGTCTGCATCCGCGGCGTCTTCATCCTGACCACGGAGTGCACGTCCCTCACCGTCACCCTGGTGGTGACGCTCCGCAAGTTCGTCAGCCTCATCTTCTCCATCCTCTACTTCCAGAATCCCTTCACAGGCTGGCACTGGCTGGGCACTGCCTTTGTCTTCGTGGGCACCCTGATGTACACCGAGGTGTGGAACAGCCTCGGGCCCTTCCTGGCCCGGAGGAGGAGGCTGAAGGAGGAGTGAATCCAGGGATTCTCCGCAGGGACCTGTTTGGTGTTTCCCAGAGCGGAGCAGAGCAGCAGGGAACCCCCCAGGGGGGGGTTTTGTAACAGGGGAGGTGTTGGCTGTGCCAAGCTCCTGGGAAAATGGGGAGCCTCCGCTGGGAACTCGGGGAATGGATCATGGAGAAACAACCCGGCTGTTTTTTGTGAGTCGGCATTTTTGGTGCAACTCCTGTGTTGCTTCCAATTTTTCCTCTTTTTTCCTCTTTTTTTGGTTTTTTTTTTGTTTTTTTTTTTTTTTTTTTGTTTTTTTTTTTTTTTTTTTTTTTTTTTTTGTTTTTTTTTTTTTCTTTTTTTTTTTTCCATTGGAATAACCCTTTTTAAGGAAAAGCTGACCCAGGGCTTTGTTAAGAGCCCAACCCTGTGTATGGATCAGCTGGAACCTGAGCCAGTTTGGTGCCATCCTTTAATTGTCCCATAACTGGACATACCCCGTTCCAGTGGGAATGCCAGGCCTGGCTGCTCACCTGAATCCCTGATCCCTGTGCTGGGAGGATTTGGGATACACCCCTGGCTGGAGCTCCCAGTGGGTCCTGAGGGGATGGTTTTACTCTCCCTTCTCCAGCTCTCCTCCCATCCCTTGGGATCGGCTTCCTCGTGGCTTTTGTGTCAGCCTGGCACACGGCCCTGTCCCTCAGTGCCACTCCTGACTGCTTTTCCTGGAGTTTTCCTGGAGCAACACCTTGTTCCCATAGCAGTGCTGCTGTCCCTGCACAGCTGGGGCAGGTGAGGCATCCAGGAGGGATAAAGGGGGTTTAATAGCAAAGGAAAAAGGATGGAAAAAAAATCTGAAAGTGCTGGAAAGGCAGCACCTCCCACCCAGGCAGTCCCTGAGCCAAGGTCGCCTTTCCAAAACTCATCCCTCTGTTTTTGTTGCTGATTTTCCTGAGCTGTCTGGGATAATCCCCAGCTTCCTGTGGCCTCATCCTTGCTGGGAGTCGGAGTGGGAAGAGGGGGAGGCTCCATGCTGTGCTGGGAGCACTGCTTTAGCCACAACCCCAAATCCCAGCGTGGGAAAAGGGAACTCCATCCCAGGCAGAGCCAGCCCCAGGTCCTGAAGGATTTCCTTTCCCAGTTTCAACTTTTCCTGAGCCTGAAAAAGCTGAATCTCAAGTTCCACGGGTATTTCCAGGGATTTTGTAGATGGAGAGGGTGCTTTCCACTACCTGGTGTCCGTCAGGTGTTGCTTCCAGGCTCCGGGAAGGACCCGGACAGAGGCAAAACAGTTATCCCTGATTTTCACCTCCCAGGCTCTTCACAGGGAGCTTCAGCTGGGACTGGGGAGGTGGGGAAGGCAGCAGAAATTTGGGATGAAAGGTTTTAGGGACAGGGAGTGACTGGTGAGGTTCTTCAGAGATCGCAGCAGGGAAACGCCGGAGCCGTAACTCCAATGTGGGTGTTGGATCCAGGGACTGTCTGATCCAGGGATTGCTGGATACAGGGATTGTCGGATCCAGGGATTGTTTTATTGAGGAATTGTTTTATTGAGGGATTATTTGATCCAGAAATTGTCAGATCCAGGGATTGTCGGATCCAGGGATTGTCGGATCCAGGGATAGTCGGATCCAGGGATTGTTGGATCCAGGGATTGTGTGATCNATCCAGGGATTGTCGGATCCAGGGATTGTCGGATCCAGGGATAGTCGGATCCAGGGATTGTGTAATCCAGGAATTGTTGGATCCAGGGGTTGTCAAATCCAGGAATTATTTGATCCAGGGATTATGTGATCCAGGGACTGTTTTATCCAGGGATTGTTGGATCCAGGGACTGAGCAGAGCTGAGCCTGAGGGAGTGAACGCTGCTCGTAGCTACCCCCAGGACCTCGTGTGTTGTCCCCAATTCCCGTGGGATGCGGGAATGTTGAGGGATTTGTGCATTCCCGTTTTTTTAACCATGTGCTTTTCACTCCAACACGTCAACCATGGGTTGTTTGCTGCTGTCAGGGGGATTTTTTTTAACTTCCCAGTGTGATCAGTGTGTTTGGAATATTTATTTCTGCTGGGAGTCACTCGGAGCGATTCCCTTCCTGCTGGAGGAGAGACGAGGCAAGGTCCGGGCAGAAGGGCCTCGTTAGCCAAAATTAATTAAATCCAGGCTCCCCCTCCGGGCTGGGGCCGCTGATTGGTTTGGTTTTAACGTTTGTGCAGAGATCAGAGCAGCTGTTCTTTAGCAGAGGCTGGGCAAGGGAAGGAGCCCGGCGGCTTTTGGGGTGGCTGGTTGGGTTCAGGGTGGGATTTTGGTTGGGTTTTTTAAAGTGAAATAAATCCGTGTCCTCTTCAAAAGGTGTTGGGTTTGTGTCTGCCTTCACGCTTTGCTGTGACTGCGGAATTAATGGAATTGTGGAATTGTTGAGGTTGGAAAAGCCCTCTAAGGTCATTCCCAGCACTGCCAAGGCCACCACTGATGGTGTCCCCAAGTGCCACATCCACAGGGCTTCGAAATCCTTGCAGGGATGGGGGCTCCACTGCGCTGTTCCAGCCCTTTCCAGGAAGAAGTTTTCCATGAATATCCAATGTAAAAATCAACACAGCATTTCTCTTTAATAGGAGAGGAAATGGGAGAGACTCGGCCTGGCTGGGTGGGGTTCAGGAGAAGACCTCACCCTCTCCTCCCTGCAGACACCTTCCCACAGGGTGCACACCCAATTTCCATAAATCCAGCACCAATGGGAGCCTGGAGCAGTTGGGGCTGAGGGAATTCGGGATCTGAGGTCCCCAGGCAAGACTCAAATCTTCATCAGAACCTGAGGTTCTCCAACAAGATACAAATCTTCATCAGAATTCGAGGTTCTCCGAAAAGACTCAAATCCTCCAACCACCCAGATTTGAGGTTCTCCAAGCAAGACTCAGATCCTCAAACCATCAGAATTTGAGGTTCTCCGAAAAGACTCAAATCTTTACATCAGAATTTGTGGTTCTCAAAAAAACTTTAAATCCTCAAAAACATCAGAATTTGAGGTTCTCCAAAAAGACTCAAACCATCAGAATTCGAGGTTCTCCAAAAAGATTCAAACCCTTAAATCAGAATTTGTGGTTCCCCAAAAAACTTTAAATCCTCAAAAACATCAGAATTTGAGGTTCTCCTAAAATACTCAAACCCTCCAACCACCCAGACGTGAGGTTCTCCAAGCAAGACTCAAATCCTCAAACCAACACAATCTGAGGTTCTCCAAAACAACTCAAGCCCTCAAATCCACATTTGAGGTTTCCAAAGAGACTGAAGTCCTTAAACCATCAAAATTTGAAATTCTCCAAGATGACTCAAATCTTCAAACTGTCAGAATTTGATCTGGAATTCCAGCAGAGGACTTGGGTCTGGAGACTTGGGACACGGAAATCCTGTCACAATTCCTGGAAAAAAACTCCTGAGGTAATAGAAATCGGGAATTTTCTGAGTTCCTGAAAAAACCTTTGTGAGATAACAGAAATCAGGGGAATTTCTCTGAATTCCTGAAAAAAACCTCATGAGGTAACAGAAATCAGAGGAATTTCTAAATTCCTGAAAAAACCTTTGTGAGATAACAGAAATCAGGGGAATTTCTCTGAATTCCTATAAAAAAATCTCCTGAGGTAACAGATAATCAGGGGAATTTCTCCCTGCCTTGATTTCCCTGTGTGTGACACAACGGAATGTGTGGAGTTCCCTCTTCCCTTTGCATCCACAGCAACCACGATTCCTGATTTTCCTGAATGTTCCATTTCCAAAAGGAAAATTAAACAATTTCTTCTCCTCTCCTCTGTAAAACTCCAGGCTCAGTTTGACCACGACCAGCTTAAGGTGTGACTCTGCTGGAATCCAAACACTCTTCCCTGCCAATAAAAACAGAATTCCCTGAAAAAAAAAAATCTGGGAAGTGGAATCTCACGTGGAAGTTTTGGAAGCTCAGGCCTCAAGAACTGATTGTAAAATAGGAGATTAATTTCCAACATTATCATCTGAAACAAAGGCAAGTGAGCCCCTGATCTCAGAAAACAAATTTATTTCTTTTCACAGCTGGGAAATGAGAGGAATATTTATCCTCCACCTGTGTCCTCAGCACTGCGGAATCCAAATAAAGACACAATTCCTGCGCTGGAAAGGCTAAAATTTAAGGCTGTTCCTGTAAATAGGAGAAGATTGAATCGCTGAGAGGCTCAAGAGGCTCAAGGATTTTGCAGGATTCTGCACTCCGAGCTGAGGAAATTCAGGGAAAACTGAAGGAGGGAGTGAATATTCCAAGAGTGGAGAGCTGGGGCTGGATGTGGAAATGGTCTCGGCTGGGAGAACTGGGCAGGGATGGAAGCAAAAGGAAGGAGGGGCTGACACGACTGGAATGGTGAATCCGGGTCTGGATCCAACAGCAGCAGGACCCGGAGCTGCTGGAGAGAGTCCAGAGGAATCCATGGAGCTGCTCCAGGGCTGGAGCCCCTCTGCTCTGGAGCCAGGCTGGGAGAGCTGGGAATGTTCCCCTGGAGAGGAGAAGCTCCAGGGAGAGCTCAGAGCCCCTTGCAGGGCCCAAAGGGGCTCCAGGAGAGCTGGAGAGGGACTGGGGCCAAGGGCTGCAGGGCCAGGAGCCAGGGAATGGCTTCCCAGTGGCAGAGGGCAGGGATGGATGGGAGATTGGGAAGGAATTGCTGGCTGGGAGGGTGGGGAGGGGCTGGGCTGGAATTGCCAGAGCAGCTGTGGCTGCCCCTGGATCCCTGGCAGTGCCCAAGGCCAGGCTGGACACTGGGGCTGGGAGCAGCCTGGGACAGTGGGAGGTGTCCCTGCCATGGCAGGGGTGGCACTGGATGAGCTTTAAAATCCCTTCCAATCCCAACCATTCCATGATTCCATCGGGGGTGGAATGTCCAGTTCGAAGGTTTTATGGAATTCCCACAAAATCCTCTCTCAAACCCTCTGTGATCAGCAGAAGCCCCAGGGACTCAAAGGGGGGAGCTCCATCCCACAGAGATTTCTCGTTTTCAGCCCGTTTCTGATCTGGATCTGCTCTTCATCTCTTTTCAGTCTCTGAATGCCACAGGTGTGAAATCCCCTGAACCAATCCCAGCGAGCCCCAATCAGTCCAGGAATGAAAAATTTCCTTTTGCTGACTCCCAGCTCCTCAGAGAACGTGAATGAAACCTCGGCAGCTCCTCTGCTGCCAACAGCTGCTCAAGCCGGGGTGAAACTGCCAGCGTTGCCCCTTTTTTTGGCTCACTGGGAGAGCTTTTGGGTTCTCTGACTCCAAACCGGAGACCCCAAGGTTTCAATTCCTCACCTGGGGGCTGGAAACGGAGATTAATTGGAGTTTTTGTCCTCAGGATTTGAAAACCTGGAATCTGAAGCAGTAAGAGGCAGAAATCTTTGGATGTCTCGTGGCTTTTGCCTGCAGACAGAAACCCTGCGGTCTCTTGATCAAATCCTTACAAAATCAGGGGATTTGGGGCCTCCTGTGTGGCATTTCCAGGAATCTTGGCTTGGATGTTCTGCCAGAAAATGATTCTTTGGTGATCCTGTGAGAGCCTGGAAACCCAAAGGTTTTGCTGAGCTCTTGCTCCGTATTTAACTGAAGTTCATTGTGGCCCCACCTCCCAAAATATTTTGGTGTTTTCTGACCTCTCTCTAGGCAGAAACACTCCTTGATCTCCCACCAAGCCCTTTAAAATGGTTTATAATTAATTAAAAAGCACCGTGGCTCATTAGCAGCCGATTTTTTTTGGCACTTTTTAACATTTCCAGGCTTTCCTGCTTCCTTTTCCTCAGCCTCTGCACAGGTCAGGATGATGGAATTTTTTCCTTTTCCCTTCCCTAATCAGCTTTTGCTACTTTTGGCCTTCCAGTTTCGATTTTTTGGAGCTTCCAAGGGAGGTTTTTGGGGGGGAAATGAGGTGGTTTTGCTGCCACAATAATGCAGCACCTTGGCTCTGAAAGCCACACAAGAAATTGGGGTTTTTTTGAAGTGCTCCAATGTGACAAAAACCCCAAAATGTCAGCTCAGGAAGCTTTTGGAGCTTTTTGGCCATTTCCTCCCTTGTTCCCTGGGAGAAGAGCCCAGCTCCCACCTGGCTGCATCCTCCTGTCAGGGAGTTGTGGAGAGAGATTTAACAAGAAAATGAAAATTAAAAAAACTCCCATTAAAATAAAAATTAAATTCCTTCACAGCTCGGTTCGCATCCGTTCTGTGACATCCAAATAAACGACAAAATAACGTCAGAAAACAGGAAAAAAATTAATTAATTAAAAAATATATCTTAAAAAGCAATTTAAGAATCAGTTTTCACCTTCACTGGTACAAATCTGTGGCACTCCAAGGCTGGGATAAGCCCTGGCAGCAGCTGGAATTCCTGACTTCTGGAATTAAGGGAAAAACCAGAATTGTGGCCTCTTGGGATGTTGGGTGAAGGATCAGAAATCCTTCAAGGTGTTCCCAAGAGCCACGTTTGGAGTGATCAGTGAGGAAATGGGAGCAGGGAATGCGGAATCCCAGATTTTTTTAGCAGTTTTCCACTTTTCCCAGCCTTGATTCCGCAAATCACAAATCCACAAAGGATCGTGGATTTTCGGTCTTTCCTTTGGGTGCAAACCCAGTGATGAGGGGAACCAGGCAGAGCTGCTTTGTCCTGCGTGAAAAATTCTCATTTTCTCTTCAGGAAATCGTTTTTTAAGCCCGTTAAGTGGAGCAAAATGTGAGAAAACACCAGGAAATTCGACTTTGAGACACGGACAGGCTGTGGATGCTCCATCCCTGCAGGTGTTTGCGGTTGGACGCGGCACCAGGAACGACCTGGGTTTCCCGTTTTTCCTCTCTCTGTGGTTTTAGGAGCTGAGAGAAGATGAATCCTGCTGATTTAGAGGTTTGGAGCACCTTGAAGGTTCCCGCTGTGGGAGGCTGATCCCAGGTTTTAGTGGGATTTAATGACTCAATGGACAGCTTTGGAAAAAAGGCCCCAAAGCATCTCCAAGTGTTTTTCCTGGAAACCCAGCACGGTGAGATCCCTCACCTGGCTCCTCTCCTTCCCGTTCGTGTGCCCCAATCCCACCCTGCTGCTTTTCCTGGTGGAAGACGAGGAATTCCTGTGGGATTTGTGCCGACAGAGCCAGACCTGTCCCCTCCCCCAGGCAATTCCCTGCACCTGAGTTCCCTGCAGGATAATTTGGAACCAGCGGGGAAATGACTCGGAGGGGAGAACTCGGGGATTTATTTCCTGGTTTTCCTCACAAGCTGTTTCTGGGGAGTGAAGTGAGGGCAAAAGAGGGAAGAGTGTCCTGGGTTTTAGTGGGATTTGGAGTGCTGAGTTCGATTTTTAAGGGATTTTTACCCTCAGCTCCTCAGCACCCTGTCATTAATTTCATTTTTTACTGGGTTTAGGTGGGGAGGCTTTCACACAAGATTCCCAGAGAAGCTGTGGCTGCCCCTGGATCCCTGGAAGTGTCCAAGGCCAGGCTGCTTGGAGCAGCCTGGAATAGTGGGAAGTGTCCAGAGGGTGGAACTGGATGGGTTTTAAGGTCCCTTCCCACCCAAACCATTCCAGGGTTCCACCTCAGCCAAGCTGCAGACGCAGAGACTCAGCCACGTCATGAGGGGAAAAGTCGGGAATAGATCCTGGGATTTGGATTTCCCCCCGTTCTTCACAGGGGTGAAACCACGATCCCATGATCTGTGGGGAAAAATAAATCCTTTGTGGTGCTGGATCCCACCCAAAGTGTCCTTGGTGGGGACACAGCTCCTGTCCCAAATCCCTCAGCTCCAGAACTTCCCATCTCAGCTCCTTCACCTTTTTTTTTTTTGGGAATGTGCACAACAGAAACTGCAGAAGTGCAACTCCACTTCCATTGGAAATCTCCCAACCCCTGGAATTTTGCAGCTTTCCCTCCTCTCTTGGGAAGCTTTTTGTGGTCGTTGGCTTTAATTTCTCAATTAAATTCCCATTCCTTGTGTTCCATCAAGTCATTAAAAACAACCAAAACAAACCCCTGAGGTATTTTCGGGTGCTTTTGAAGGGCTGAGCCTCCTCTCCTGAAATTGTCACATTCTTGGGATTATTTATTCCATCAGAAACTTCCAGCTGCCCCAACCCTTCCTCCTGCTGCCCCCTCAGCGGAGATTTTCCCAGGAATTCCAGGTATTTGCTGAAACGCATCGCATTTTTTCGCTTTCCTCAGCTCAGCATTCCAGAACCGATCCCTGCTTCTCTGGCTGGAGAGGACGCATTCCTGCTGTCTCAAACATTCCATTTTCCACGAGGCCCAGGAGATTTTTTTTATTTTTTTTTTCACTCCTGGATGTTTCCCAGGATTTTTCCCTCGGTTCATCCAAAGCTCCAGGACCTCGTGACACGGAGCAGGTGCAAGGAACTGCTCTGCCCCCGCTCCTTTCTCCTCATCAATTCTTAAATTCCCCCCGGTTTTTCCTGCCTTTTATTTTCCTCTGCCAGTTTTTTCCTTTGGGATGAATTCCAGATTTTTCCTGGATCAAGCAGTGCTGCTGCTACGACGGCCTGTGTGCGTTGGAACTTGTCAAGAAGAGTAAAGCCCAAAAACTCCAGGCATGTGTTGGGGGGAAAATTTGAAATAACTCAATTTTTTGGTCTTTTTAAGCCCTCTCCCCCTTCCTCCTCCTCGTTCCTTAAGGTTGTTAAATTTGACATCCCTGTAAATGAGCTGGAAAAACTCCAACCTGAAGTGTTTTTTCCTTTGGAAAGCCCTCCCTGCCCTGGATCTGTCTCTCCATGCTTGAGGCAAGCGACTTTCCGGAGGTGATTGATGGAAATTCTTTCCATTAAAATTCCCTCAACACCTGCAAAGAGGAGAAAAAGAGATTTTTATATTTTTTTAACTGGTTTTTTTTTTTCCCTTGTCCAGAAAGTGAATCAGAGTCATCTGGATCCAAACATGGCTTCTTTGGATTTGGAATTTTTGCCTTCAGTGGGATCCATGGGAACCATCCCTAAAATGTTTTTTTCCTGGACTTTGTGTCCTTTTTTAATTTTTCCCCAAATTTTGCTGCTTTTGGCCCCCACGTTTGGGAATTCGAGCTCTTCCCGACCTCATGGAACCAAACTTTGTTTTCAGTTCACAGCGGGACATGGAGAGGTTTGGAAAATTGGGCTTCCCTGTCTTTTTGGAAGAAGTTCCATGGTCTGATAAAGGGTTTTGGAATCACAGCATTCCCTGAGGAACCTGATGTGGCCATGTGGGCTCCAAAAAGCCTTTGGGAAGTTCATGGAATCATGGAATGGTTTGGGTTGGAAGGGACCTTAAAGATCTTCTCATTCCAACTCCAGGAAGGAGCTCAGGGAATGGACACGGCGTCAAAATCCTCCGGATTTATTGTCCCCCCTTCCATTGGGGGAGTCTAGGAGAGATCTTTCCATGGGATTTGGGCTCCCAGATCCATGGATGGATGATTTATTCCATGACTAGCACCGTTCCTGGCAGGAAAATGTCCCAAAAAACCACCACATTCCCAAATAACGCCCAGATCCAGATCCTGGAGCCAGGAGCAGGCAGTGAGGACACGGCTCCTCTTTGGTGAGGGGATATAAAGATCATTTATAATTATAAATTAAAGCTGTTTTATACTTTTAACAGAATTCCTGAGGTTGGAAAAACCTTCCAAGGTCATCCAGTCCAATCCCCTCCTTGTCCCCAGCCCAGAGTGCCACCTCCAGGAATTCCTTGGACACCTCCAGGGATGGGAACTCCAAACCTCCCTGGGCAGCCCATCCCAATATTTGTTGGCCTCACACCCTCGTTATAAAGCACTTCTAATTAACCTAAATTGACTTTAATTAATTTAAAACCACCACTCTTTGTCCTACCACAAGAGTTCATTCCCATTTTTTTTTTTACAGGCCCAGGAATCCTCACCTGAGAGAAAAAACAAGGGAAGAAAACCCAATTTCTTCTCTTGCTGCTTCATTGCCTGGAATTTTTCCATGCAGGTGGAGAATTGGAAGGAGTTTCTCCACTTGCTCCTGGCACAGGTCATTCATTCCCTCTCCAGTTGTCCGTAAATTATTCCAGTTGTCCATAAATTACTCCAGTTATCCATAAATTACTCCATTTTTACATTAATTACCCCACTTGTCTGTAAATTACATTTTTCCCCCGTGGGTCCCAGCGTTTCCCTGCAGCTCGGCCTCAAGGAAATCCTGTTTTCCTGTGGATTTTCCAGGTTTTCCCAGCCTCCACAGGCACTCCAGAGCTTCCCAGGTTGCACTGTGGGTGCTTTGACATCATTTTGGGTCTTTCCTTGATGCACGGACAAGATTCCCAAGTTTTGGAGGTGCCAGTGGGGATGTGGAGGAAATAGCAGTTGTCCCAGATTTTAAACACCAAAATCATGGAATTTGGTTGGACAAGACCTCCAGGATCATCAAGTCCAACCCTGAACCTCCCAAGCCCCATTGTGTCACATCCAGGTGGTTTTTGGACACTTCCAGGGATGGAGACTCCACCACTTCCCTGGAAAACTTGTCCTAATGCCTGACCACTCCATCAGGGAAGGAATTTTTCCTAAAATCCAACCTGAACCTCCTCTGGCACAACCTGAGGCCTTTTCCCCTCATCCCATCCCAAGATTCCTGGGAGAACAGGCCCAACCCACAACCTCCTTCCAGGGAATTTTGGGATTTTCCTTGTGTGCAAGAACTGAGTGGCAGCGAATGAAACCAAGGATTGAGGTCGGAAACCAAGGGGAGGAGATAAAAAGTGGGATACAAATCCATGAAACTCATCCCTGCGGGAATTGGGAGAACGCTTTGAAAAAAAGTGAAATGGTTAAAAAATTAAAAATTCCCAGAAGTTCCTGCAGGGTGGTGAAGGGAAACACATCCCAAGGGGCCTCAGGAAATCCCTAAAATCTGGCTTCTGGAAGGGTGGAGGTCTCTCCATGTGCTTTTCCTGCTCTTCCACTCCCGTTTTCCACCTGCTGTTGGTCGCTGGAGGAAACAAACCCCAAGCTCCAAGGGCAGCTTTCCCTCTTCCCTCGCTCCCAACGTCTGCTGCCGTTACAGGAATGTTTCCCTGGCACCAGCTGCAGCTCCCTGGCAGCACCGGAGGCAGCAGGGTTGACTCCCAGCTCCTCGGTTTTTCCCAGAATCTGCAGGATTTTCGGTGTGTCCTGGAGAGCTCCGCTCCCTTTTCCCAGCTCCGTCTCCGGGGAGGTTTCAGAGGATGGAACATCTCAAAAACGCTGAGTTTTGGGTGCTCCCCTCTCCTTTTGTCTCCTGGGGACCAGGTGAGTGAAAAAATGGGAGAAATCCTTGGGGGAATGGGGAAAACTCTGCCCTCCACAGTGAGGACATGAGGTAAGGTTGGAATTCTGAGTCTGATTTGAATTCTGAGGAAAAAAAAAAAAATGCAAAAAAAAAAGAAAATGAGATTTATTCTTTATCTTGTAACGGTCTCTGCGCCGGGGTTTCTATGCTCTGACCTTCTCATGGATTTTCCGGCTGGTAAATCCCACTTGGAGCAAAAAAATATCTGGGAAAAGGATTAAAAAAAAAAAAAAAAAAAGAGAGGAGATCTGGGAGGTTCCTTAAATATTCTTTGGGACACTTGGATTCGGGAGGATGCAAATTAAGGATATTTTTCCTCCCTCCTTGCATTAAATCAAATCCTGCAGCTCAATATTTACAGGGAAGATAAAATCTGAGCTGGAGGCTTCAAATCTCATCTACAGGAGTGGCTCTGGTTATTTTTTTAGGGATCCCGGGCTGGTTTTTCCATTGGCATAAATCAGAATTCCAATGAGGAATTCGGTGCCGTGGCTGTGGCGGGGGATTGTCACCGCGAGGGCACAGCTCTGTGTCCCTCAGTTTTATCCTTCTCCGCTTGCTTTTCTCCCAAAGAAACAGGCTCAGCTGACGCTGTTCCCTGGCAGAAATGGGATTTCATCCCTCTTTTCACCTCTGTTTTCCAGCTAATTCCCTGTGGAGCAACCACAAATTTCTTCCCATGGAAAAGCGACACCAAGAGCCTGCGGGGACCCCAGGCGGGGCTGGGGACAGAGGCCGCCCTTCCTCTGGTCTGGAAATGCAGACGAGAAAGCAAAAATTATTTCTTTTATTCCCGTTATTATTTTCCCTTTCCTCACAATATGAATATTGTTAATATCCTGACAATATGAATATCAATATACTGGAAATATGAATATTATTACACTGAAAATATGAATATTATTACAGTGAAAATATGAATATTATTACCCAGAAACTATTAATATTACTAATAGCCTAATATCAATATAAATACACCGGAAATATTAATATTATTAATACCCTGACAATATTAATATCAATATACTGAAAATATTAACATTATTACACTGAAAATGTTAATATTATTACCCAGAAAATATGAATATTATTAATACCCTGACAATATTAATATCGACACCCTGAAAATATTCCTATTATTACCCAGAAAATATTAATATTATTAATACCCTGACAATATTAATAGCAATATACTGAAAATATTAATATTATTACCCAGAAAATATGAATATTATTAATACCCTGACAATATTAATACAAATACACCAAAAATAGTAATATTATTAATACCCTGACAATATTAATATCAACACCCTGAAAATATTCCTATTATTACCCAGAAATTATTAATATTATTACCCAGAAAATATGAATATTATTAATACCCTGACAATATTAATATCAATATACTGAAAATATTCGTATTATTACAGTGAAAATGTTAATAGTATTACCCAGAAAATATGACTATTATTAATACCCTGACAATATTAATATCGATATCCTGAAAATATTAACTTTATTACTCCGAAAATGTTCCTATTATTACCCAGAAAATGTTAATATTATTAATACCCTGACAATATTAATATCGATATCCTGAAAATATTAACTTTATTACTCCGAAAATGTTCCTATTATTACCCAGAAAATATGACTATTATTAATACCCTGACAATATTAATATCGATATCCTGAAAATATTAACTTTATTACTCCGAAAATGTTCCTATTATTACCCAGAAAATATGACTATTATTAATACCCTGACAATATTAATATAAATACACCAAAAATATTCCTATCATTACCCAGAAAATATGACTATTATTAATACCCTGGCAAGATTAAGATCAATACCCTGAAAATATGACTATTGTTACACTGAAAATATGAATATTATTACCCAGAAAATATTAATATTATTAATACCCTGACAATATTAATATCGATAGCCTGAAAATATTAATATTATTACCCAGAAAATATGACTATTATTAATACCCTG
>VZTJ01002734.1:56108-82547 GCA_013397795.1 Orthonyx spaldingii | reverse complement strand
GTGTGAGACTGAAGCTGGTCACCTCAGTTCTCTCAAAGGGGGGCAAGAGGAGTTAGACAGGAATGAATGTGGATGACTGAGTGTACTACTACTGCTCAAGCAATTTTCCCCATTGATTCAAAACTGAGGTGTCTGTGTGTCCCAGAATCTCTGCACTCCAACAGGTACAGCTCTGTTCTCCCTTGGAGGGGACATGAATGCCCTAAGCTGTGAGAAGAGGGTGGCAAGCCTGCACCCACCATGGCACAGAGCCTGCAGGGGCCCAGCCCACAGGAAGCAAGCTGTGGTACTCACAGCTGCACCATCTGGGAGGACACAGGTAGCAAAGTCCTCTGATCCTGCTTGAACAGCTGTGTGCTGGCCACAAACTCCACCACACGTCCCTCTCCCATGTTTTTTTCCTTTGTGCACATGCTCTTGTCAGAAACCCTCAGGCAGACCCTTATCGCCGACACTCCCAGTGGTGACCTGCAGACTGGACTTGACACTGCCTTCAGCAGCCCTTGCCATTTCCCCAGGCAGCACAGAGCCCAAAACCTCCTGTGCCCCCACACCCTGCTTTCCCTGCTCAAGAAGGGCAGAGCAGGGCAGCCAAGAGGGCTTCTGATCCCTCCCTTACCACTGCACTCCACTCTGGACCGAATGCGGACCCAGACACCTCTGGAGTCTTCTCTGGCCCAGACTTCTCTGTGTACAGGTTTCCCGTTAGTGAAGGACTGGACTTCGCTCTGACATTTGACATGGGTGAAGGATGGATGGAAACCTTCAGGGCAGCTCAGCATCACTTCTTCGTTCTTCTTGTAATTGTTCTGGTCTGGTGCCAGCTGGAGTCTGGAGTCCCACAGGGGCCTTCGGCACATTTCTGGCAGAGGTTGAAGTGGGTGTTATTTGGGCTGGAGGTGATGAGATGGGGTATAGGTGAGTGGTGAGAGACAAAACCCCAGCAACCCCTCCAGCCAATGAAGGGAGAGGAAAGGTGACACATCCATCTGCTTGGATGTGACCTGCAGGCAAGGCTTGTTGGGAAGGGGCTTTCCTTATGCATGGAAGGTGTGAAGGATCACTCATCTATGAACCTCCCCCATTCACCTTTGTGTCCAGGGGCACTATGTTCCCTTCTCCGTCGCCCACAGCAGGGAGATTACCAGGACAATTACCCTTGCACGAGGAGACTCCCTCCAGCCTCTCATTCAGGCCTGTCACCCAGCCCAACTCAAGTGGCACTTGCTGGGCCATGGCACCACCACTCCTGCTGGGATGCATGTCCCTTCAGTTATGGCTCATCCGTCCCACAGGGATCATCCACACCCCTGTTACACTTCTGGGCTACCTGTTCTGACTCACTCAGTCCCTTGGCTGCTCTCCTCCTGCCCCACACTGCTGCGCAGTGGGACATGGGGGTGAGCACTGCCTTCTCCATTCACATTTCCTGCTTTACCAATGCCCCTGCCCCTTTTTCCTGATACAACCCTTACTTCTTCTCATCACCTCCTCACCAAATTCACCATCTTCCAGGCTCAGTAGGCACAGCCGGTCTCAGCAGTTTGTCAAATGCTGTGAGGGGGGCTTTGTAGCAATGATTCCTACAGAGAAGAATACTGGCTTCTGGGAGGAGCTCTTTCCTATTCAAGCTTTTGCAAGAAGCTTTGTGAGAACTGAAAGGGCTTAAAACACAATCTTCCTTCTCCCAAAGGGACACACACAAGGGATCTCACAAGGTTCAGACCAACCTCTGAACAGCCACAAAGGGAAATGCTGGTGACAAGTCACTTGTGCTCAGGCTTTGCTCTCAAGCAGCCCTGATGGCAGAAGACCAGAGATGCCCAGCTGAGCACCACAATCAGCAGCTTTGTCCCCTGGCACACAGCCATGACCCACTCCATGCTCAGACACCCAGCCACTGATCCTGCCCAGGCCTGTCTGTCTGGCAAAGCAGCAGCAAGCTCCCTCTTGCACTGCTCTCAGCAGGCACATTGTCCCTCAGGCACACTTGGGGATAGGATGTGTACAGAAAGTGACACCTCTTCTCCCTGAAAACCCTTCCTCTGATTCGCAATGTGTGAACTGATGCCCAATTCATCCCAGCAGTCTCCAGAGAATGATTGGCAAGCTGGTTTTCTGGAGGGCATGACCCATCACTGCACATCCAGCCCAGTCCTGTCTCTTCCACAGCACCCCTGTGTACACTGCATTGTAGCTCCTGTCCCTGGGGCAGAGACAGTGGGTGCCCCAGTTGACACAACCCACAGGGGTCCATCTGGGCTCCAGCCCAGGGCTACAGGCAGTGAAGATGAATACCCAACTTACAGGAGGAAAGGCAGCAAAATCTTCCAGGAGGAAGAACCACTTCTTACCTGTTCCCTGTGGCACTACTTGGATGTTGAAATTAAGTTCTTCCTGGCCGTGTGCTGACAGCAGAGATGCAAGGACCAGGAGAAACCTCAGAGCCAGTGACTGCAGGGCCATCCTAGCGTGAAGTCCTCAGGCAGGACTGAAATCTCAGCTCCACTCGCTGCCTCTGAGCCCAGGCATCTGTATCTGACTGGAAGGCTTGCAACCACAGGAAGGAAATAGACACACCTCTTCATGAGATGCAGGAGGCTTCCTCTTTGGGCAGGGAACCCCCCATCATTGTCAGCACTTCTGCCTTTTGATATCTTTTTGCCTCAGGACCATCCAAGCTCTGGGACTCAACAGAAGGAACCTTGTCACCAAGATCGCAGAGTTTCCTCCCAAAACCCGCCTAGTTACCAGGGCATTCAGGAAGTATCACTCCTGTTTCTGAGGTAATATCCAAGTGCTTCCTGACATTGCGTGGGTTTTAGAGTAGTGATGAGTCACTTCCCCTAATGATCGCAGGAGATGGAGGACCTTTGAGAAAGCACACAAAGAGCTGGTCAGAAGCATGGATGGGAATGGGGACATGAACTGCAAGGGGTACTTCAATGCCTGAAACAGTCTGTGGCCCTTCTGAAAGAAAGTCAACCCACACCCTCTCTCATCCTTCCCCACTTCTCTATCTTCAGCTGCCTCCTCCTCCTGCTCCCTCTCAGCCTGGCAGCGCTCTCCTCTGTCCCCAAGTGTGCAGACCATATGCCCTACCGTGCCAGCTGTGTGCTTGAGAAAACACTCCCAGTACTAAACCATCTGCTTTGCTCGTCAGCAGCCACCGCTTTTCTCTTTCTCCAGAATCTCCCATCACTTCGGATGTCTCGGACTCCAGAAGGCTGGGTGATCGGATATGGGGGGCTGCAGAGGCACAGAGACCATACTTGTCCCTCAGCTTTGCCTATAGCACATGCACAGGACACTTCTGCCCAGGGCAAAGGGTGCCCTTCTCATGGCTCCCCTCAACAAGGTGCAGTTAGCTCAGCACCCCACAGGGAACAGCACCTCACAAGGGCAGTGAGGCGACTAGGCAGGAGCTGGGGGACAACAGGTAGCCCTCTCCAAACAGACCAGCTGGAGTCATGAGGCTGACTCTCATTATAAAGATATGGAGTGGGAAGCAGGGCAACCGAGGAGGTGGGAACTGTTCTCCCCTATCCCAAGGCTGCTCATTCCCCTTTCTCAACCAACAGCAGCCACACAGGGTTGAATTCCTCTTTCCCTCTCTGCCCAATACCCACAAAGAACAGCTCCACCAGGCACACGTCACACCAGCAACAGTCTGCAGGAAGGAGATATTTTGGTCCTAGTCCTGGTCCTAGTTGGATATAGGGGCCAGTTGCAGGTACTGAGATGGCGGGCAGACAACTCATATGAAGAACTGTCAAAACATGTCTTTACCAGCACATGCAAGTCATGCCAAGCTAGAAAAATGCTGGAGAAGAGAGGTCAATTGCTCTATCTTCAGGCAATGTCCTCCTCAACAAGGAGAGCCTTCAGGCTGCCCCTCAGTCTCCAGGCTGCACTGAGTTTTGGCATGCTTAACAGGGGAGAAAGATAACACTGAAGCAAAAAACCATGACATCTCTGTGTTCAGGGCTGTAAAAAGCACAACCAGAACCAACTTGTCATTCCCGAGTCCAGGGAACTCAGAAGAGGCTGTGTGCCTGAGCGCAGGAGAAGGAGATGGAAACATCTCAGGCAACACACAGAGAAAACAGAGGTTGATTGCCCCATTTTCCAGCAGTGTGCCCCTCACCAGGGACAGCCTTTGGACTGTGCCTCAGCATCCAGGCTGGCACTGGCATCCCACAGGGTGGGAGACAGCAGCTGTTGGAGGTGATGCTGGGACAGCAGCAGCAGCCAAGAGCCAGCAGATCCCAAAGGCTGCAGGACACAGATGTTGCAAGAGGGCCGGTGCCAGCTGGCACCTCACAAAATGGGAGACAAGCACCAACACCCACAGAGGGGGACACAGACCAACACAGATCTCCAGCCATGCATAGTGGAGATGGTGTTACCTATAGGATGGGGAGGTGGGAAAGCAGACACCCAAAGCATTGCACTGCCTCAGGTATGCTTCCTTGGACCTGCATGGGCTTGAAAAGCCTACTCCAAACTCCTCCCTGAAGATTCATGGGGTCAAGTCTTTCACACACAAAACAAAGAGGACCCATGACCAAGTGGGAGCTGTTGTGGGCCAGGCAGCCCCTGCAAACCAGAACAATTTATTGGTTGTTCAGACACAGCAGCAGAGTGGCCAGGGCAGCACAGCTGGGCCAAACTCAAGCAAAGGACAGAGGGATACAAGGACACAGCATGGAAAGACGAGTTGTGAGCCCCTTCAGTCTCAGGGGACATTTGCGGGCACCAAGATGCTGTTGAGGTGGCTATGCCAGAGTACTGGAGAACTACCAGGACACATCCTTGCTGGCACAAGCAGGTCATCCCACACATTGAGCTGCTCCTGTGTTGTGACAGAGGGTTATGGAGCAATAACCCATGACAAGATTCATTGTCTTGCTTCCGGTGGTGGAGGGGCAAGCCTCAAGAAGGGAAGTGCTATCACCACTGAGCCTCAGATGTTCATTCCAGCTGCTCTTCTTCCTCACTGTTCTGACTGTCTCTTGTGGATTCCAGAACAGGCAGGGGTCTGGGAAATGGCTTTCCAGCCTGGCCACATTTACCTAAGGAAATAAAGAGAACCCAAGGCAGAGGCTGCTGCATGCACTCAGCAGCACGAGGAGCTCAGACACACCATCACAGCTGCCAGTTCCCACTCTCTCTGTGCCATGTGGAGTCACAGGCAGGGCAACCCATTTCCTACCTGCATCTTTCTCTGCCAGAAAAGTCTTCATCACGCAGTAATCATCCCCGTGTACATTCTCATAGGGCTGGAGCTCTGGGGGGAACAAGAGGACAGAAACAGCCTGAGGGACCCAGGAGTTGTGGGAGAAGGAACGGGGCAGCCTCATGCAGGCAGCATCACCAGGGTCTGCAGATCATCCTGGGATGTGCACCATCAGGACAGCAAGGCTGGGAAGAGGGGCTGCCTACCCCAGAGAGGGTGAGAAGGAGCAGCAGTTCCCAACCCTCACTGGCACCTCAGGGAGACCCCAGCCAGGAGCTGCTGGAAGAGGCCACCGAGCAGGCCTGGGAATAGATGTGGGACACTCTGGTCTGACAAGTCAGCCAAAGCCAGCTGGGCTGCCTGCAGCCCTTTCAGAATGCCAGTAGGCCGTCCTGAAATACACCTGCTCCCCTCCCAGCTCCAGCCCTACTGTCACCTCTGTGCTGGGGACCCTACCTGTGTAATGATCCTCCTCAGCTTTGCTGGGCAAGGCCTTCTTTCTCCTGGGAAGGCAAAGTGCAGTCCTGAGTCAGGGAGAGGCTGACCTGGGCCAGACTCTGCTGAACCCAGCAGCAGTGGCATGGAGGGTTCTGCACACCCTCCCTCTGCCCTGGCAGGCATTGCCCACTTACACCCCAGGGGACAGCAGTGGTGGCTGCAACAGCAGCAAGGGGAGAGGGTCTCTTAGCACATACGGCCCCTGTCCCAGCCCTGAGGAAGACACTTAGAGCCCCAGCCAGGAGCCCTAGACCCAAATTATGGTACAACCAGCCAGCTGCATCTTCTGCACCCAGAGAAGGGTAGGAGCAGCTGGGGAACCCTCTCCATCCCAACCCACCCCATAGCACAGCATGGCCTGAGGCAGAGCTGAGACTTCAAGGCTCCCGCCACTCACCTGAACAACACAAACCATAGGATTCCTGCAGACAAGGGGATCAACACCACCACCACCACCACTACCGTGACTGCTGACCCAGGCCAAGGGCCCAGAGGCTGCCCTGCAACTAACACACAGAGAAGAGCAGGTGCCACAGCCTGGGCCATGCACTAGCAATGGCCCTAGCCTTGGTGCTGGGTGTCTGCATGTGTGTAGAAAAGCATGTCCAGGCCCTGCTGCCCTGGCTGCCGCAGGGACAGGCAGAGAGACAGTCTTCCCCTGCCTACACATGTGCTTGGGCAAGGCAGAGGGAGGCTCTGGAGCACAGGGCCTTGTCCCATGCCCCCAGCTGGAGAGTCTGGCAGCCTGTTCAGCCATCCTGCACACAGCAGGAGGATACAGACCCAGACTCAGCAGCCCTAGTGCTCTCTGACCTTGAGCCACCCATGTACCCAAATGCAGGGATGGGTGTCACCTTCTTCAGTGGAAGAGTAGAGGGGGCAGGTCTGCTATCAAAGGCACAAACACTGGCTGAAGCAATGCAGCTCCTCTGGGGACCTGGCAATGCAAGTCTTTGAGGCAAGACTCATCCAGGCTGATGCCCACTGCTGAGCCAGGTGCCCACACTCCCTGCCTCTGTCTGAGCAGTGACAGCATGGTTGCACACACAGGTCTGGAAGCTGCTCCAGTCTCAGCACTCACCCCCTGAGAGGCCACCCCAACCAGACACAGGGCAGAACCACCATTACCCAGGACGTAGGTTTGGAATTCCAGCTGTGATGCAGCCCCAGCCCCAGCCGCTGTGAGGCCCTGCACTGTCACCATGTATTTGTTGCCAGCTGTCTGATGAGGTGGCACGTACTCGGAGACAGACTGGTTCACCAACACCTGACTGAATTCGAGGAAGCTGCCATCCTCTGCTCTCATAGTGGTGATGTTCAGCTGGAGGAAGAACAAGGAGCTGCTAGACAGTAGCGCCAATGTCCTGCTTCTGCACTGAGCAGCTCTGTGAAGAGGGGCTGCTACTGCTGGCTGGGCACAAGAGGGGGCTTGGCCCGGCCAGGAACCCCAGCAGCATACAGCCTGTGGGCCCTGGCCAAGGAGGGCTCACACCTCTCCTCAGACTGCCTGCACAGAGCTCCAGCCAAGGTGAGGGGGACCACGGGAACTCCGTGGACCCCTGGTACCTGATATCCAATGATCTTCCCTTTGCAGGGGGGCAGCGCCTTCCACCTGAGTGACCCCGTGCTGGGATCTATCCACAGCTTCTCTGGTTTGTCTGGCACTGGAAACACAGGAGAACAGGATAATGCATGGATAGCAAGTATTTGTCCCCCACAAAGGCTGCTTGTGCCTCTGCAGCAGCAACGGTGTGGTGAGGAGGAGGAAAGTGAGGAGGGAACATGCCCTGCTGCAGGGCCATGCACAGCCCCTTCCCCAGGCTGCAGGCAGCTCTGATCCCAGGAACATCATAGCAGGGAACAGAGGCTCTGACTGAGCTTCAGGGTGAAGGGCATCTTGACATCTCAGGTAAACACACCCACTTCCTTTGTCCTGAAGAGCCGTGTGTACAGGATTGTGCTAGGCAGCAGGGAGATGGTGACACTGTAGACAGTGAAGGGCTGCAGAGGGGAGCAGGTGAAAATTCCCTCCTGGCCCTGTAGCATCTCCTCTCCTTTCACCTCCTCAGCCTCACAGTTTGAGGAGGAATGCTGCTCCAGCCGGCACCTAGCCCGAATACTCTGGCACATGTCAGGGAGCATGCAGGTCCAGTTCAGTTTGATGCTGGTGCTGGAAATCTTCAAGGTCTCGGGGACAACCTGGAGGATATCTGTGAAGGGAATGTTCTGAGAGGATCACTCCCTCCCTTCTCTTCCAAGTCTTGACACCAAACTCCATCAACATCACCATTCCCTCACTAGCCTGTCCCTAGCACAGAGTGGACAAGGACATTCTGCCTTCTCCCAGACTACACATGCCAGAGTTGCCAACAGCACAGACACGAACCTGGGATGCATCCAGAATTTTCTCTGGATTTTTCTGCCATGTGCTGACCACCCCAAGCACAGGGCACTGACGCTGTGGCACACATGCAGAATTGCTCTCCATGCCTGGGGAGCACAGACTGAGAGCACTGGGAGAGTGTCTGGATTGCTCACTTACCCACACATGTCAAGTTCTTCTCCATAAGGTGCCAGGTGTCTGTGCCGTTCCTCACTATCCAGCCTCTACGAGGAATCATGGAAGCTTCCCTTGGCATCAATGTCACGCATTTGATCTCCATGGGTGGAGGCCAGTACCCCTCAGGGCATCTCATCTTCACCACTTCATTTGGATTGAAGGTCTCCTGTTCTTTGTCAAAGATAAACTTGGGGTCCCACTGGGGCTTCTGGCATTTCTCTGCACCAACAAGATGGGAAGGTGTTAGCTGGGCAGAGTGTGGCTCTGCAGGGTATGCCAGGGGATGGAGCAGGGCATCCCCTTCCCTGGCCCACCAGGGCAAGAGATGGATCTCCAGGACACTGCATAGAGCAGCCCTTACACATCAATTCTTGGCAAGAGAATGAGGACAAGGACTCCAGATTTCTTCCGCCATACCTCTTGGGAAAGACCAGGAGGAGCTGGAGTCAGGGACTAAAGGGAATGCATGAGGGGTTTGCCCTGTGCACAAAGCCTGCCCAGAGCCTCTGGTTCCCTGTTTGTCCCTCAGGCAGGATGACAACACCTTGACTCCCCCTGAGAAGGCTCCAAAGCTGGCTCTGCAGTGACAGCATGCAGCAGGGACAGGGAGGGGGGACCAGCACATGAGGAGTGGGCCAAACTTTTACCCTGCCTGCATGGACTGAGAGTGAAGGATCTGGAGTACAAGTCTGATAAGGAACAGCTGAGGGAGCTGGAGAAAAGGAGGCTCAGGGGGATCTTTTTGCTAGAGGTGAGGGCTGGTCTCTTCTCCCAGGTAACAAGTGAGGAGAGGAAAGAGCCTTAAGTTGTGTCTGGGTGGTTTAAACTGGATATTAGAATAAAAATTCTTTGTTGAAAGGATTCCCAAGTACTGGAACAGGCTGTCTGGAGAAGTAGTGGAGCTGCCATCCCTGGAGGTATTTAAAAGACATATAGGTGTGGCACTTAGGAACAGGTGGATTTGGCAGTGCTGGTTGATGGTTGGACTTGCTGACCTTAGAGGTGTTTTCCAACCTAAACAATTCTATGATTTTGTGACACAGGGAGCAGAATCCTGTGATCTCCTAGAACCTGACACGAGGCTTCTTGCCAACCGTGCCACAAAACCACTGTCAGACCTACAACACTGTAGCCCTGACTTCTCTGCACATGCTCTTGCCAGAAGCCCTTAGGGAGACCTGTGTCTCCCACACACCTCCCAGCCCCCTGTGAACACAGCCTGGAGCCCTGCATGGTCTCTGACCTCCTGTGCCATGGGTAGAACTGGTTATGCCAAAATGACTACTTTGATATCAAGATACGACCCTTTGTACCTAAACTTCCTCCTGCCAGGACCCTCAGGGACTAAAGGTAGCATCAGTCCTCTCCCCATGAGGGCATCCCTGGAACCCCAGGGCAGGCACACGGCAGACTCAGGAGCTGCCTTCAGCAGCATCTGCCATTTCCCCAGACAGCACAGAGCCAGATACATCCTGTGCCTCCACAGCCTGCCTTCCCTGTTCCTTTAGAAAGGACAGATCAGGGCAGTCAGGAACGCTCCTGAGGCCTCCTTACCAAGGCACTGCACCCTGAACTTGGGCTGAATGTTGATCCAACTGCCTCTGCTGTCCCTTCCATTCCAAGCTTCTCTGTATACAGGTTTTCCATTGATAATAGACAGAACTTTTCCTGTACATTTGACATGGGTGAAGGATGGCTGGAAACCCTTGGGACAGCTCAGCATCACTTCTTCATTCTTCTTGTAACTCTCCTGGTCTGGTTCCAGCTGGAGTCTTTGGCCCCAGTGGGGTTTTTTGCATGTTTCTGGCAGAGGTGAAAGTGGGTGTTAGTTGGGCAGGGAGGTTTCAAGGAGAAGCAGGGTATGTGGTGGTGTCTCAGCAATCCCCAGCAGTCCCTCTAGTCCCTGACAGGAGAGGGAAGGTGACACATCCACCTGCTACATTGGGACCCCTTGGCAAGGCTAGTTGGGATGGGGCTTTCCTTGTAGGTGAGTGTCAGCTGGGGCTGTGGCCTGTCCAGGCAGGTCGTGGACAAGGCTGTGCCAGAATTCAGCAGGGGAATGGTCTCAGGTATCAAATGCACTGAGATCTGAGTGGCCTCGACACAGCATCAGAATTGCATCCCTGGTCACAGTGGTGATGGAAGCTCAGAGATGGATGAACGGGGCAGAATTTGACCACAGAGCTCAGTGGGGAGCACTTCCTGACACCCTGCTTACCAATGCACACGATGTTCCCCTGAACATTAATCCACACATCACTGCTCTTTCTCCCCAGCCACACATTTCCCTTTAGAGGTAGAGAATAATTCAATGGCTGAACCCTGTTTGCACATTTGACATGGCTGAAGGATGGCTGGAAACCGTTGTTGCAGCTCAGAGTCACTTCTTCATTGCCTTTGTAACTGTCACGGGCTGGAGCCAGCTGGAGTCTTGGGTCCCACCAAGCAGGCCTTTGGCATATTTCTGTCAGGTAAAATTGGGTGAGGAGTACTTTTGGGAGGTTATGAGAGGAGACTTGGGACAGGTCTCTCATGACTCTGACTGTTCATCCTGACACATATGAGTGTCATGTGCCCAGGCACTGTCCAAGGGCACAGGGCTCCTCATCACCTCATCTCCAGGACTCACAAGCCTCCCTTGGATTCCACCCCTCTATGGGGTGTTTGAGCCCCCATTTTCTTGCCTCTCTCATGCACAGGTGAACCATGCAGCAGTAGCACAGTAACACAGCCTCCCACACCAGAGACAACCCAAACTCTAGAGAAGCTTTCCAGGCAAACAAGCAGAACCCCTGCAGCTTATTCCTATTCCATGCTGAGAAAGGAGATGCTGACTGGGAAGGATTCCTCTCCCCAGGAGCACAGACCCCAGCAGGTGCCTACAGCAAGGTGCTGAGACAAAAAGAGCGTTGTCACTGCCAGGACATGGGGGAAAACCAAGGTAGCCAGGTCTCCCTGTCTCCCGTTCCTGCACTGTCATGTGCATGACCAGGTCACAGAGGGTCTTTCACCAGCTCAGGACCCTGGGTCAGGGTGGTGCAGGGCTGTGCTTACCCTTGCAGGTGGCAGTCTCATTCCACAGGGGCTGGGCCCCTCTGGAAATGCATTGGATCTGGGGGACAGATGGCACAGCCTCCCCAACACAGCTCAGCTGCACCAGTTCATTCAAGGCATAGCTGTTCCTCCTCGGGTTAAACTGCAGTCTGGGGTCCCAGTTGGAAGGAGCTGTACATATTCCTGTGTGCAAAGGCCAGGAGGAAGAGCCTGAGGGTCGCTGGGCTCTGGCAGCGTCCTCGGGGGTGAGGGTGTTCCATCCAGAGGGGTGCCAGTCCCCCTCTCTTCAGAGGGGGGGCAGAGAGGGCAGCTCCCAGGATGAGCCCCATCCCCCAGGTGCTTTATCCCTCCTCACAGCCTCGGGGGCAGTGCAGGAGGGTTATCCACAGGCCCTCCTGCCCACCTGCCACTGTAGAGATACCCCAGCTGGAGGGATCCAGCAACCTGCGGGATGCTGCTCTCTCCCACAAAGACAGGGGCTATGGGAGTGCACCAGACCCAGGGAGTCTCTGCTGCTATTCCAGACTCTACAGCTTGGTCCCATGAAGTGAGTGCCAACAGCAATGGTGAATAACAGGAGCAAAGTTCCAGACAACAAGAGAAAAAACAAAGCAATTCAGCAGTGGAAGTAATAACTACAGGAATGAGACAGACAGAAAATGAATAGTCTAAGTCCTTGAAAGGGGAAAAACAGAACAGATAACACCCTTCTCATCCAGGATGTCTACCTGTGAGCTAATAAACACCCAGTTTTGATGAGTTTTGTTATGTTATTCATCACCCTAGTGATGAGTCCTTGCTCTTAATAGTAGTAAAAAACCCACGTCCTCAGTTCATTTGCTTCCTTCTCTCAAAAAGACCACCACTAACCTAGCATGTACCAGGATTTCTTGGAACACCGTGCTTTTACAGTGAAGAGGGAAAAGGATGAGTCATAGTAACGCAGGCAGGCAGTGACTTCAAAAAGATACACTAATAGCCAAAGATTGTGTCTGTGTAGGTATACCTGCTTTTGTCTGCCTTGGTGTGCTAGATGTGGGTTTGCAACGTAGCACAGCTTTCTGTGTAGAATTGTAAATAAATCAAACACCTTGACTCTGTACGTTAATCAGCTTTTTCCACACTGGATGAAAGAAGCTTTCTGTGGTCTGCCCCTCAGACAACCTACATTCACACCAGTGGCCACAAAGCCCATACCCTGCTCCATGCCCTCAGCCTAGCCTCTGCACTTCAAACAAAATGAGTCTGTCTTGTCCTGCCCTGGCAGACACGTCACCTAGACTTGCTCACTCAGTGCAAAACAAGTCCGAGAGGAGGCACTGGGCATGAAGGTGGCCTTCCCTGAATGAAGATGAAACACCTCTCTTCAGCTACAGCTGCCCACTTCCTGCCAGCCAGCACTCACCACTTCCTTTGTCTGGTAGCGGGTTTCCATGCCATCATCTCAACCCTCTTCCCAGCTCTCCACCCCAAAGGCCAGTGGTCACCAGCCTCATCCTTTTAGACCACATGGTGCAGAAACGAAACTTCTTCCCCCTCAGCTGTGTCTCTCCCAGTGTGCTCTCAGCAAACACACTTCACTCTGACAGACAAGCTACCTGACAGACATGAAACCCTTGACTTGGTCCCAGCCTCATTAGGCATCCCCCTCACACACCTTCCCCCCTCCTGTCATTAGACACCCTGAAGTAACACACACCCTGCTCAAGGGTGACATCCAGGATCCTTTTGTGTCAGTCCCAGACACGAGCACAGACTGAGAGGAGAAGAGGCTCCATCCTGCCCTGGACAGCTGAGAGCTGTCCATTGCTGGAAGGACAGCATCCCTGCAGCCACCAGTGATGGGCAGCATGACTCACAATCCATCTCATGATTTGTCTAGCCACTTCTGCTCCCATTTCCCTACAGAGAGAATGACTCAGAGCTCAGGTCGCCTAGCGATGTTGTACCCCATAGGGACCTCAACAGGTACCAGCAACTCCAGGGCACAGCACACAATCACCATAGGAAAGCCCACATTCTATGTAGGAAGAGCCCAGCAGAGATCCAGGAGTTGCCCCTAATCGTCCTGGCATGGAGATAGAACAGAAGAAGCCTCTCGATGTGAACAATCCCACCAAACTACAGTTCCCTTAACCCCAGGGGCTATGGGAGAGAACAGGCATTCCAGCTAACAGAGCTCACAGCTCCCCACATCTTGGATGAACACCATCATCAACCTCCCCTTGGCAGGGGTGCTGCTTGGACTGCCCAGAAAGGCCATCACTGCTCTGATTACCCCAGATTCATCTGTCTGCTGCATAACAAGACCCAGCCACCTCCTGCTCCCAGCAACACTACCCACTTCCTAGAGGGACACTGCAACTCCCACGCTTATGGAAGTTTCCCAGCACACTGAGCCTTGCTGTCCTCCCTCCCAAATAGAGCTTTGCCCCGCTACAATGTGAAGGATGCCTGAGTGTCTCAGCTGATGCAGACACCAGCTTCAGCCCTCCCATAGCCTCAGCTATGGGCTGAGCAGGGTAAGGCCATGTAGCAAATACTCAGGTAGAGGAGCAGCAAAACCATCTTTGTAAGGGAGAGGCACAATCCGCTCTTACCTTCTTCCTTATATACCCGCAGACTCACAGGACCGTGGTGCATCTGTCCCCGTGCAAGCAGCAGAGGAGCAAGGACCAGGAGGAATGTCAGAGCCAGCGCTGGCAGGGCCATGCTGGCATGAAGTCCCCGGGCAGGACTCAGTGTGAGCCACTCAGGAAAGGTGTCTGTGCAATCCTGCACAGGAGAGGTGCTCACACAGAAATGAGCCCCGCAGGGGAATCACATGTGGTACAAGAAGCTTCCTCTTTGGAAAGAGAGCGTCCAACCAGCCTCAGTGTTGATTCTCACGCATCTTCCCACAGACAGTGGGTACAGGCTCCATGCAGTCTCCCAGGTGTCTTGGTCCAGCCTTTTCCCTGGCTATCTTAGGTTTCCACAGCCCTGCTCCCACAAACACCTCCAAAACCTTCTCATGTCTGTCTCTCTGCTCTCTCCTTCCAGATCCAGTGGAGGATGTTGAGGAACACACTCCTGATTAATGTGCCCTAGGCCACCCTAAGCTGCTCTCATCACACATCGCCTTCACTTTCAATTCATGAAATTATCTATGTTGGAAAACACTTCTAAGATGATCAAGTCCAACCACTAAGCCAGTACAATATGCCCACCACTGAAACATGTCCCTAAGTACCATATCTATATATCTTTTAAATACTTCCAAAAATCTCTCTTCTTATTACCTTGAACTGATACAGCTGCAACATTCTTGCTGTTGAATCCCACCAGCAGAGTTTCCAGATCAGACAAGCTCTTGAACTGAAGTGTTCTCTTTTCCTTCCTTCTCCAAACCCTTCCTGCTCTGAGCTGCTCTTTATCAGTGCCTTGTAGGATGGGAAGCACTTAATATGGACAGTGTGGACAGCATGGGACTACGAGGGTCTTTCTGTTACTCTTGAGATCAGGTAGGGTCTTTGGGTATGGGAGAGAATTCTCTAAGTGCTGTCTATTTGGGACATGCTCACATTCCCCCAATCTCCTGTCCCTGCAGATGTCACCATCAAGCTCTTCTTTTAGCCCCTTTTCAGCTCACACACTGTTGCACAACTTCCATGAGTCCTGACTCCCCGTGCTGTGGCAGCCCTCCTGGGCCATTCCTCTTTCAACTCTGTGCTTTACAGACTTTCTCTCTCTCTCTGTGTTTTCATAGATAGACAAGCACAATTGCCTTATGGTCCAATGCTATCAGTGTTCTGGGAATGGGTGCTGTCACCCAGAGTGTTTTTCACCACTGGGTTGGGACTGGTTGGCCCAGAGTTCCCTGGCAGATCCTTCCCCAGGAATCACCATCCTCAGCACAGTGCTTGGTGTATCTATCTGTATTATCCCAGTAAGCCAGCAACACTGAGGGCTTTCTGTAAGACAGATGTCTCCTTAAGTCCTTTGGAAACATTATTACATCAAGTCCAGCTGGGTCACATGTGGCTGTTGTGAGGTTAATGGGTGAAGTCTCCGAGAAAGCTTTCAGCAAGAGGAGCAGCAGCATTAAGTCATATCCTCCTTGTTTCCTTGGTGGATCCCTGTCCTGTGGGAAACAGGTTTTTCTTGCCCCTGTGCAGTCAACAAAGATGCAAGCACCCAGGAGAATGGCCACAGCCAGCACTCATTGGGTAATGTCCTGATAAAATCCCAGAGGTAGACACGGACAGTCTCAATGATTCTCCTTGACATGTGAAAGAAGCAAAACCAATGAAATAAAACAGCCAAGCTTCAAAAATTTGCACGTGGTACAACAGGCTTCCTATTGCACCTGATGAGATTATTTCTTTTCCCCTGCCCTGAAACACACTGAGACCTGGCAATCTGTGTTTGTCCTCTCCCTCTTTAGAAATTTGTCACTGTTTTGAGATTTGTTGTTGTCTTGGTGTATAGCATCCACTAGAAAAATGCTGAAGAAATACTGAAAGCCTGCACAGTCAGCCATATGCGTTGAATTCAGTATAACTGCAAATGGGATTGATGAGCTGTTTACTGAAGGTCCATTTGGTCATTGAAGAACTACCAGGACTCAGACCTTTGGACCGAAGAGAGAAAAACCTAAACCACCTGAAATTTACAATCAGATTTACTTTTGATAGAGAAGAACACTGAGGGCTCAAAACCATCCACAAAACCACAAGAAAAAGGAGAAGTAGCTGTGGCTTTTGAGAATCAGGCTTCATGGAAAGCACTGGTAACATAGCCACCATGTTCCCCTATAGTCTATTACTGTGTCAGAACTCACAAATAACAGAAGTATATTAGGGTCTTATCCTCCTCCCTACCGCACAGCTGTTCCCAAGGGAGCCCAGTGTGGGGTGTACCTATTGATGGTGGTGTCAGAAGGTGGTCAGGTGATGGGGGTGGGCTACAGCCAGGCCAAAGGTGCTGGGTCAGGATCAGGCCTGAGGAGGGTAACCCAGTCATATCCAGCCCTGGGAAAGCTAGGAAGGGGTCTGTTCTCTGCACAGCACAAGCACATGACCCTGTGTGATCTGGTGGTCTGGGTCCCCACATGCTGCTGGTCCCTCTCCAGGATGCAGAGTCTGCCTCAGTCAGGGCTGCAGTCTGTGCTGCCAGAACCTAGAGCCTCTTCTGGCAGGGAGAACTGGAAAATACCCATAGCATCCCAGCCAGAACCCAGTCTCAAACCCTGCTGTAGGCTCTTCCCCACCCCTCCAGTGACTTTTTCTACCCCACCAGGCCCAAACCACCTTCCACACAGGGATCTTGCAGTGCCATCAACAGGACAATGGCCTGTGCTCCATGCTACCCTGAAATTAGGAACCCTTCAGCCCCTTTCCCAAAATTAAGATAGAACACAGACATCTCAAACCCCTACAGTTCATCTACAGAGCTGGGGGTAGAACCTCAGATCTATAGGCAGAAGGAGGGTAAGGGGAGCGCCAGTAGTGCTGGGGTGCAGAGGGATCAGCCCTGATCATGATGAAGGTGACAGCCTGGTCATGATCAGTTATCATGGTCTGCCTTGGACCCAGTAAAATAATCTGGGAGGTCTGCAGGGAGTTTTGTCCACCTGAGAGACGGTTGGCACTGGGGCATCTTTGCTGTCATCCAGCTGGTGACAGCGGCAGAGGCAAGGACTCCCTCTTGTGCAACTGGTTACCCAAGGCTACCAAGCCTAGCACAAGGCTACCACCTCTGCTCCTATGGTGGCTTGAGGACCTGCCAGGTCTGATCCAAGACAGGTGTGCTGAGAGCAGAGCTGTGACAGGGGAGAGCCCAGCATGTTGCAGGGTTCCCAGGAGGGCACTCCTGGGTGCTGGGCAGAGCAAAGGTAGGTCCTGGGGGCTGGATAATCCCTTTTTTATGACTACTACGTTACCTCTTCCCAGGGGACAGAGCAGGACCTGCTGACTGCTCTCCACAGGGAGCATCTCTGCACCTTTCTGAGTCCACTTGCACATGCCTTCTCCTCAGGAGGACACACCCAAGCCAAGCAAGACTCTGCCCTGGCACAGCCACTATGATGCAAATCTTCCAGCCCACCACCCCCTGCCTAGGCCACCCAGGCTCTCCTGGCCTGATACTGCAGCCCATACCAACCCCAAATACACCCCGACTCCCCTTCATGCTCAGACTGCCAACATCTCCCATTTGCCTGCATGTTTGCTGACTGCCCAGAAACATATTTTTAGCACATAAAATTGGACATAAGCAGATTGCAGCTGGGAGCAGGGTGGAGTAAGGCTGGGGGGGGCGGGGGGGGTGGAGTGGGATGTTGCATTTTGGTTTGAGGAAGATGTGCTCGGAAATGGGGTTTCCAGCTCTGGCATCCAAGCACTTCCACATCTGGCCCAGTCAGTCCTGTTTCCATCCCCAGAACCATCTTCAGCACATCCCACCCTGGTTCTTGGACAGGGAATGAGGCTATGCCAGGAGGTGGAAACTGTAAGATTTGGGGCAGTATCTCAGGTCAGAATAGCTTCCGCCTGAACCCTGCTGCCTGAAGACTGCATCAAGACCAGAGGTCCTGATCTGCTCTTTCTGCCCTCTTGCTTTATACCCACATCCCACCATCCACTCTCCATCATGGGTGGCATATCGTGCCAGTGGTGTCTCCCACTGCCTGAGCAGCTCTCTATCTCCTTGACAAAACCCTTCACCCTGCACCTCCTTCACTGCTCAAGCCTCCCTGCATTGCTCCCATTCAAACATTACACCCCACCCTATGTGCTGACTCCAGTCATTGCAGTCCTCTTTCATAGAAAACTGATGGAATATTTGGTGGAGCCTGGAGTCTCTCCTTCTATCCCATTAACAAAGGGCTTGGACTTCCCCTTTACAGTTCTCAGCTTATACAGCTTCCAGAGAAAAGCAAATCCTGGGAAAAAACATATGCCTCTCAAGGTATCTGAGAAGAGAGAAGTGCTGAAAATATACTGACCCCAAAAGGAACCAGATGAAAAGGGAAGAAAAAGACAAACAGTGGTTTCTCCAGTGAAATGAAGCCAGCAGCCTGGAGGAGGGGAGAGGTGGCAGAGCTGGTGGTGCTATCTGGTATTCTGTGGTCTTCACGGCCCCTTCATCCTGCCTGGTGCTACACCAATGGTGCATTGGAGGAGGCATCACTGCTGCCAGTGGGATCCTGAGCTGGCACAGCTCCTACCTGACCTATCCCAGGATGCCTGTCCATGACCTGGCTGTGCAGGTGCCATCAGTAGATCACTATGCCTCCCCAAAACAGCTTCCTTCACACATGGGACACTGGAAAGCTGAGATCTTGGCTGGGCCCCTGCCAACTCCTTTACTCAGTGGCCCTGCAGAATCCCCAGGAGCCTGCTGTCTTCCCTAGCACTCAGCCCCTGACCAAAGCTTGTCATGGAACAATCCTACTCCCTACAGAGGCTGGGCAGGTGGAGGAGAAGGAGACAAGAGGGCACAGTGTCCTGGTAAGTCAGTGTGAGTGGTGTGGATGGCACAGTGCCCAGAGCTCAGAGAGCAGCTGCCCTTTGTTGTATAAATACGTGCATAAAATCACGTGTGTTCCAGCCCAAGATCAGTCCAAGGGCATGATCTTGAGCAGATCTACAGTAGCATCACAGCAGAGCTGGGGGAAAAGGGAAGGTCCTGTCTCATGCCACAACCTCCCATGGGGAGCCCTATGCCCCTTCAGCCAGCAGAAACATGGATAATGCCTTTTATGATCCCTCTTTGTGAGAGTCCAGGTTGCAGGGCATTCACAGAGATGCTCCTGAATGACCCATAAGGAAGGGCCTGGCATGCATTGTGTTGTGACTTACATCCCAGGCACTGGGCTGGTGGTGACACACTTGGCTCACCCACAGCCTGCAGCACCGAGTGTCTCTTGGCTGTAATTACCCCCTAGAGACCAGTCAGGCCAGGGCTGGTGCAATCGGCCACTGCAGAACAAGGGCTCTGCAGGGTGGGGTGACCAGCCACCCATGACACAGGTGGACAGAAATGAGGTCATGGCAATCAAAGGTATTAATGGAACCAGGCTCCAGCATGCACGACACAGCAGGATCAAAGTCCTGCCCCATTTGTCTCAGCTCTGCCTTGTGCTGGAACCAGCATATATCCCACCTGCCACCATTTGTCCTGGCTCAAGTACCCTTTTCTTGTCCTGCTCCTGGCCTGGGACCATCAGCCTCATGTTTGACACTAACAGAGCCAAGCAGGACCCACCCTCTTTCCCCACTTTTGACCCACTGTGCAGTACAAGGCTGCTGTCTGTGGACAGCCCTGTGCCCTTGCTGTCATGCTGTTGAGATGTCCCCAGTTAGAACAACACACATCCACTTCCCTTGCCTTTGTCTTCGTGGAAAAGCCCGGCACACCTTGACCATGCCAGATCCATCTATGTATGCTGGGGTGCGGGTTTTTCATCCCGGGCCCCATGGAGCCCTTCCTCAGCAGTCAAGGTGCCTGGACTCATGGAAGAAGCCAGGACACAAGGAAGGTTGGCAGGGCTGCTCATGGATCTCGCTAAACATAATGAGATTTTCAACAGCTGGGGGAAGCAATAAAGAGCTGTGATTGAATTGGCTGCAAGCGGCAGCTTCCACGACAAACACAGCACAGCTGCCTTCCCTCCCCACACTGGGAGGCCACGCTTCAGCCTGTGCTGCCTCAGCCTGCCCTGCCTGGAAAGGGCACAAGGACACGGGAAAGGACTAGGAAGTGCCTGCAGTTACAGGGAGCTCCCAGTTTTCCAGTGCACAGAGAACTGATGCTTTTCTTTCCAGCTCCTCCAACACCTGGACACAGCATCACCACCCACATATGGCTGTGGCAATGGTGACCTCCAGGTGAAAAGCTTCCACAGGCATCCAGAGTACAGCACCGTCACACTGTTCCCCTGTGCCCTGGCACGGAGAGGGAAAGCCAAAGGGGAAGGCAACAGACACAGGACAGGCACAGAGATCAATTCTCTGCCTGGAGGTGGCTGTGTCCATATTTTTTCTTGTGAATAATCTGCACGATGACCTCCCTTTAACCTGCCCTATTTAGCTCAGGCCACAGCTGTGTCAGGAAACAAAACTGCATGGTGTGGATGATTACAGGACCATGGGCAGGCCAAGGAGTTACTCAGAGACGTGTAGCCTGAGTGACCACTGGCTCAGGGGTGAGGAGCTCCTTGCAGCACCCACCTCTTGCTCAGGCATCTGGGAGAATAAGCAGGGCCCCACCATCTCTACCTGGGGTCAGGAGAGCAGAAGGACTGGGAGCATATCTCTCACCCATGCTGACATGGGGCTGGAGTGGGATGTGTCCTTCTCAAACAGAAGCTCAGCGCTCAAAGGGGAGTGGTTCTCCAGCATTGCTTTCCTCCAGAAGGGGTTTTTTTTGTCAGTTCTGGGATGAGTAAGGAATCCAGGGCAAGCAAGAGGATGCTGGTTTGTTAGGGCAGTGTCTCTGGGGTAAACTATGCGTGTGGGTGTGTTCTGTAGGGTCTCTGGCAGGCACTGTGTTGAGTTATGCATGCCCTCAGAAGCCTTCCCCTACACATTGCTGTGCTGCTTCTGAGTTCCTCCCTGCAGCAACATCAAGCCATACAGATCAAAGGGCAGTGATGAACCACGAGTGAAGGCTCTGGCTGCCCTGATGTCGCAGCTTAACCACAGGCGGCAACTCAGTACCACACAGATGCTCACTCACTCTCCCTCTGCCACGGTGGGGAGGAGATTCAGGGGGAAAAAAATAAAATTTGTGGGTTGAGATAAGAGCAGTTTAGTAATTTAAACTATATTATTAATAATTGTTGTTATTAATATTAATAATAATAAAATTAAAAATTATAATTGTAATTAAAAGAAGAAGGAAAAAACTCAAATGAATTAAATGAGGCACAACACATTTGCTCACCACCCACTTACTAGTGCCCAGCAGTTATCTGCAACTCCTGGGCATGACGTTCTGTGACATGGAATATCCCTTTGGGCAGTTTGGGTCAGCTCTCCTGGCCATGCTCCCTCCTGGTTTCTTGTGCACCTGCTCACTGGCAGAGCATGGGAAACTGAGCAGTCCTTGAGTTAGGGTAAGCACTGCTGAGCAACAACTGAAACATCAGCGTGTTAGCAACATTATTCTCATACTGAACCCAAATCACAGCACTGAAACAGCTACTAGGAAGAAAATGAACCCTATCCCAGATGAAACCAGGACACTTGCTCTCCCACAACCGGTGCTGTAGGTCACAGGCTCCACCCAGTCCAAGGCCAGCCTGCTCTGGTATGGCCACACTTGTCCCACCACTGTAGCCAGACCAGGTTCTCGGCATCTGTGCTTCTGGCTCACATCTGGCAGAACTACAAGCCCTTCAGGTGTGCTGCAATGTCCCTGGGGAGTGTTACTAATAGATTAGCAAGATGCAGGACACGAAGAAAGCTGGCACAGCCTACTGGGATGTGGAGCTGCTAAGAGCCACATTTCCCAGGTCCAGGTCAAGAGGACAAGGAAAAGCCCTGTTACCTACTGGGCAGTGCTGAAGAATGGGAGTGTGGCCAGGTATTGTGAGATAAGGTGTTCAGGTTTGTTCAGGAGCAGCGTGGGTGATGCTGGAGATGGTAGCACTGTCCCTACCTGGCATAAAGCGACCAGCTCCTGGTGATCTGTGAAGGTCCCTGCAGTGCTTAACTACTGCAAAAATGTGGACACAGAACTGTTGGAGAGAGTCAAGAGAAGGGCTATGAACCTGATAAGTGGACTAGAGCATCTCTCCTATGAAGACAGGCTGAGAAAGTTGGGGATGTTCAACTCTGGATAGAAGGTTGTGCGGACACCCTATAGCAACCTTCCAGTATCTTAAAGGGGATCTACAGGAAACCTAGAGAGGGACTTCATCAGGAACTGTGAAGTGATAGGACAGGGGGGAGCAGCTTCAAACTCAAAAAGACTAAGTTTAGATTAAATATTTGGAATAAAAAATTTCCTTGTGAGGGTGGTGAGCCACTGGAACAGAGTGCCCTGAGTTGTGGATGTTCCAGCCCCGGCAGCATTCAAGGCCAGGTTGGATGGGGCTTTGAGCAACCTGGTTCAGTGCAAGCCTGGTTTAGTGCAAGCCCATGACAGAAGGATTGGAGCAAGATGATCTTTAAAGCCTTTTCCAACACAAATCATTCTATGATTCTGTGCAGTTGTGCTCACATGGCTGCATGTCACATCACCCTGGGTTACATGTAGTGCAGGCACAGCCAGAGTTGCCTGTCCCTCCTTTTCAGAGGTGGTGGCTGGCTTTCCTTTATCAGTGTTCTCATTGTTTTCAATTTCACTGGTCCCACGGGGCTTCCAGCAGGTACACACTCAGCTAGGTTCAGACATCCTTGCCCCCCAGGCACAGGCACGGGGGTTTGCGTGAGGAGAAGCAGAGCAGGGAGCTGAAATCACTGCCCAGCACTAAGAGACAGGGATGGATGTGGATGCTGTCTCCATGGATGTCACAGTACTGGCACCCAGGCATGAGAAGCATCGACAAGAGATAACAGGAGGCAGCAAGCAAATGCTGCCAGGTGCTGTGCTGACTATGCTTGAAGAATATTAATGACACAACAAATATTTGCAGCCCTTATGCTGCACACAACCCTGCAACAGCTTTGTAGCTGGAGTAACAGGGAGGCAATGGGGGTACAGCAACGTGCCTGCACAGCAGGGACCTTACCAGTCCCTGCTTGCAGGTGGATAAGGGCTGCTGCAGCCTGCAGCCATGGTGCTTTGTGTGGAACATGCAAGGCCCTGCCAGGCTGAGCAGCACATAGTGCACTGGGAAATGTAGTCTGGCTGCATCACCTCTGTTGGGTGCTCCTGGACATCACCAGTCTGGTGTTGAGACCTTCTCCCATGTACCCTGGGCTCCTCAAAATGACCCAAGTTTCCAAGCACCATATAACAGCCCCTCCTGTGCCCTCATCTCCTATTTCCCACAGGGCAGAAGCATGAGCAGTTTTTCAGGGAACAGTCATCTCATAAGCAGGGAGTTGGGGAACATACAGGACATGGGGTGTGAGGTGTGGAGATCTGCAGGTTGATGTGTGGTAGTGTAGGAAAAGAGCAGAGATTTTCTGGTACAGAAGGAACGAGGATACTTGGGACCAAGAGGCTGCACCAACATTCTACAGACAAGCACCAAAAGGAGTCATTTGAGTCAGCCACTGCTCTTTGTCCTGCTCACCCCTGTGTCTGCACAGCCCCTCCAGATTGGAAAACCCACGTGCACTTTAGCCTTGTGCCTGCTCTAGCAGCGCACCCGTGGCAGCAGCAGCCGTTGATTTTCCAGAGTATTTGCACAGAAGGAGGCTCCGGTACGGACAGGTTCTCACACATGGGTTCAGAGGAGGGGACTGCACAAGTTCTGGCTCTGGGGCTCTGAGCAAGGCAAGACTTTGGTCAGGGTGGATTACTGTTGGCTCACCCCAATCAGAGCTGTCCTGCCAGGACCCCAGTGCCACAGGTGCCATTGTGGAATAGAGGTGGGAGTGCAGCAAGGAACAGGTTTTCTGTGTGGAAAGCCCCTGCATACCTCATTGCCCTGCACACAGCCTGTCCACTCCACACTTGTAGTGTGCCCTGATCCTTACAGGGCAACCCTGCACTTCTCCAGCTCCAGCCTCCCTAGGTTGTTTGAAAGCTCCCACCCCTGCTCTGCCTGGGTGATGCACTATTCCCATCAGGCAGGGTAAAGATGTTTATTAATCCCTGAGCCTTTTCCCTGTGAGACAGAAAGTGTGTAGGACCCAGAAAGAGAAGGGCAAAGAGGACAAAGCCCCCCTCCTCTCTCCCCTGCAGATCCACGTGAGCAGAGTACAGCCAGGGAGACCTCCTTTCTGTTTTCCCTCACCAGGGATTGAGGAGCTTAATTCAGGGTTTGCTGCAGGCTCAGCCCAGCCTGACTTTGCACCCAGCTGCTCAGAGTGTACTTGCCTGCACCATGGGAGGGATTTGGGGCACTAGAGACTTTTAGCCATGTCTCAGCTCAGCCCTGCTGTGCCAGGCAGGAGCAGAGCGTGATGGAAATAGCACAGTAGAGTTACCAGTGTTGATGAGAGAAGGGACTGCAAATCCTGCAGCAGCAATTTCCACAGTCAGAGCCGTCTCCAGGGCTTTAATTTATCCATTACAACTTAATTGGATGTAAACCCAGTCACTTGTGAGCAGCAGGAGCTCTGATCAGGCAGTGGTCCTGAGTTTCTGTCTTCAGATGCCTCACCAGGACTCCCCATCTCTGTTGCGGTGCCTTGACCATCAGGAATCTGCTGCAGTCAAGTGGAAGGGAGAGGCTCTCCTTCTTGCCCCAGCTGAGATGACTGTGCTCCTCTGAGCAGTGTCCCACACCACTGAGGAGCTGGTCCTTGGGCTGTGGGTGTAGCAGCATGCGCACATTTCAGGTAGCAGGGCTGAGCCCAGATAGGCACTCACAGCCACCCATCCGAGCAGCTGCAGCTGGACACCAGGCTGGGAGGGCACAGCCCGCAGCCTCCTGTCCCCACAGACAGATGCTGGTTTCTCTTCTCATCCATGAAGCTGCTCCTGTCATTTTGTTGGGCTGTTGTCAGCAGGATAGACATGTGAGGCTGAGGAAACCTAAGAAGGTGGCCTGTCGCACAGCACTCTACCCCATGGCTGCAAAAGCTTCCCTGGCACACACCATCCAGCACTCTGGCAGGCTGGAGTGGTACTTGTGAGGAAAAAGCTCAGACCCCATGAGACAGGGACTGGCAGAACTCTGTTGCCTGGCAGAGCTCTGTTCCCCGGTTCTGCCTCCCTACGAGTGGGAAACTTGCCCTGCACAAACCCACTCCCTCTGCAGGCCTGGAAGAGCAGGAATACCATGAATTCCTAGGGGGAGGGCAGGGCACTGTTCCCACTATAAATAAGCCAGAGGCTCAGTTCCCTGCTCTAGCCCACAGGGTTATTCTCCCTCCTGGGACAAGGAGTAAAGCCCAGAACTCATGGTCCATAGTGTTTATGCTGTGCTCGCTGGCACCTGGAGCCAAACACTGGCCAAAAAATGCCAGACCAGGAGATACTCTATGTGGCTGCTTTTCCCAGCAGGAAAAGCAGCTAGAGTGGTGTGGGGCACGTGCAGCCAGTCCTACCACACAGGGAAACAGCTGGAGCAAAGCTGTTCGAGGAGAGCTGCAGAGTCAGGATTGTGGCAGTGCCCGGAGAGGCGGCTGGGGCAGGGCTGGGCCAGCACAGGCAGGCGGATGCCAAGGAGAGCGTCAGCGAAATGTGTGGGACAGAGCAAGGGCAGATCCAGCTGCAGAAAGTCCCTGGGCAGGAAGGACAGGACAGATCAGCCTCAGAGCAGGCAAAAGGCCTGAGGTGGGGGAGCGGGAAGCAGAAGGAAACCAGGGAGAAGTGGAAGAGCTCAGGAAAACAAGGAACGTGAAAGGGTGCAACAGGCATTGGGCATGCTGTCACTGAGAGGCTGCACTTCCCTGCTCCTCCGGAGGGCAGATCCCACTGCCCCTGGAACACCATCCAGGCGGCGGGGGGCGGAGGTGCACGGGCAGAATCAGACCCCTGTGCAGAAATCCAATCTTATTCCAACGGGACTCATCCTGCCAGCAGTTGCTTGTATGGAGGAACTGGTCTCACGACACTGTATAGGGTGGGGCTGGATATATGGGGAGATCGGATCAGATCTCCACGCCTTTTGTCCATCCATCAAGGACCGGGTGCTACGAGGACAAAGAGAGTCCCGTAGCTACACGGGGAATCCGGGCAGGGCCCAGGGGAAAAAGGAAGTCCCGCACCTACAGTGTGCATCCAGGTGGGACCCAGGCGAGGAAGACTCCCACGACTGTAGGGCGCATCCAGGGGTTGGGGACAGTCAAAGCCCTGTGTCCGTGCGGTCTGCCCAGGCCGTGCCCCGGGATCTCAGGGCCTCACAGCCCACCCTGGCGCGTAGGGAAACGCCCTCTCAGCGCCCACCGGCGACCGGTGCCGGTGGATGCGGACATCGGGGCGTGTGGGACCCCGCGCTGCCCGCCTGGGCTGGGCGGGGCAGGGCGGTGGGGGGGGGAGG
>VZTJ01002734.1:24952-55737 GCA_013397795.1 Orthonyx spaldingii | reverse complement strand
GAGAGGCGGCGGGGCCGTGGCCGGGCTGCGGGCGGCTGCGGCCCTCCTCGTACCGGGCGCTGCGCAGCGCCGTCTCCACCCTGGCGCGCATCGACGACTTCTACTGCGAGAAGATCGGGGCCGGCTTCTTCTCCGAGGTCTTCAAGGTGTGCGGGGCGGGAGCGGGCATGGCGGTCCGCGGGGCGTCCCGCCGGGATCGGGCATCCCCCGGGACCGCAGCAACAGCGCGGCCCCGGCCGCGCCCTCGGCTGGGGGCTGTTGTCCCCCCCTCCAGCCCCGGCAGCCGGACGAGGCCGGGGGGTGCTCGAGGCGGTGCCGTGCGGAGGGGACCTGGGGAGCCCGCCGCTCGCCCCGTCCCGGCCGGGGCGTTGTGCCTCCATCTCCCCGGGCAGGGGGAGGGGAGCGCCGGCTCTGTTTACAGCCGGGGAGGCTGAGCGCTCCGAGCGCTACGCCGTGGGTTGCGCGGGGGGTCGGGTGGCGGGCAGCCCAGCCTCGGGGACCCCTGCCAAAAGGCCAGAGGCTCGAGCCTGCCCAGGGTGTGCCTGAGGCAGGGAATTCAGGTAGTGTGCCTAGCCGCTCCAAGGTGATACCCGGCGTTGCCGTGCCTGCTGGGCAAGTGATGTGCAGGATTCCCCACAGAAACCCCACGAAAGTGTCTGCCTGTGGGACAGGGGTGTGATGCCGTAGAACAGCTCGGGGCTGACTGCTGGCCGGAACCCCAGAGCTGCCTTTGTCCTCCATCCTCTCCGGGACTGTCAGGGTGGGGATGCCTGTGTGTGTGTGGCCCGTGCCCAGGATAGGGGTGTATGAGTGCTGGTGGGAACTCACGGTCTCCAGGAGTGAGGCAGAGGTGCATGGTGACAGTATCCTGCCAGCCCGGTGCTCTGCTGCTGGGGACGACGGGCTGTGCCTCGATGTCAGCACCACCTCTCCCGGCAGAGGGGAGGTGTCTGCATGTGTTGTTTTGAGCCTCTGCATCGCTTAAGGTGCCATAAGCCATTGGGCAAGGACTGCCCTTAAGTAGTGAACTAGTGGCTTCATATCCCTCAAAGAGCAGCTTAGGGCTGGGCACAACCCCTACTACCTGCTACCACAGTCACTGGGGTCACAGGCAGCACAACTGGGCATCCACATCCTGGCCGTACCCTGGGGTCCCTCTCCAACCCTGACACCATTCCCCACTCAGCAGGGTGACCTCAAGACCCGTCTCCTCTTCAGCCAAAAAAGAGGTGTCCTGTGAGGGGACATGGAAGGTGTGCAGAGGGTCCCTCTCCTCCGTGCTTCCTCCTGGAGCTCCCAGTGGAGCCATGACCTCCCTGCTGGCTGGGTTCCTGCTATTGATCTCTGGCTTGGAGTGCACAGCAGCACCTTGGAGCAGAGGGAGGCATTTAATAATGTCAGGTGTGAATATGGCTCTTTAATAATGGATGCTCCCGTGTCTCAGTGAGGCCACGGTCTCTTCTTGCCTTGCTGTTTTTTTGCCCAGTCTCTGCAGGAGCCACAAAATGCTCCTTCTCCCACACGTTGTTTATGTTCTTGTGGAGCCACTGGCATGTAGGATTTGGGGGACTGGCAAAGGTTGAGGCGTGGGGGGTGGATCAGGAGCAGGAGTCGACATGCGTGCATGGTGGCAAGGAAGCAGGGACGGGAGGGGGCCAGATGGGTCTTTGTGCTCGTGCAGTGGGTTGAGTCCAAGAGCTCAGCAGGATGGTGGGGTAAGCCTGGGATCTGTGCTGGGGTTTGGCCGCCTGAGCTTGCGAGGAGGACAGAGCTTGGCAGGGCAACCCAGGACCCATTTTCCTCCCACCTCCCTTGTTCCTTCTGTAGCTTTCTAAGGCTATGGACACTTGAATCTGCCTCCTCTGTGTGGCTGCTGAGTCCTACGTCGTTCCAGCCTTGGTGGGTGTGGGGGACAGGGAGGGGACCTGGACATGTCTGCCCCTGCACAGGTAGCTCAGTCCTGGTGTGCAGCTGAGCCAGGGCCAGTCAGGGTGCTGGCAAGCATCTGACTGTCTTCTCAGCACTAAAGCCAAAGGGCTCAGTGTGTCCAAGCCCTGGTGTCCCAGGCTAGCCCATCCAGTCTTGCTCCAGCCAAACACCTCTGTCAGAAGGCTGTCCAGAGCAAACAGGAGACACCAGTGACAAGAAGCTGCTCTTTTCCATGGCGCTTGTTCATAGCTGATCCCCCACTGTGCTGCAGAGCAGGGCTGTTTTCCCTCTGGAGCAGCTGGTTCTTATTGCCTTTCCCTGTGCAATTTCAGGGGCACTAGCCCCCCCCCCGTTTTCTCAGATACATTGCAGGAAGCCACCTCTCTACTTCCAAGTGACTGAGCGGACTGAGCCAGGTCTGTTTGTGCCAGGCATTTTCTCTAGCCCTTAAACCACTGTAGCATCTCTTCCCCAGATCCCCCTCTTACTTTCCCATGTGCTGTCTGCAGCAGGCACAGGTGCTGTGGGCAGCATCCTTGGGTCTGTATCCAGAGATCTTCACTCATCTGAATCTCAGCCTTACCCTGATGTTGCACAACCTCTTGGAAATGCCGTTTCCCAGGGCGCAGCTCAGTAATGTGGTCTGCCCAGCACCGCATTTCCATGGCATTTTGTGTGTTGTGTGCGTGTGGATTAGCTGCTGCCAGCATGGGCAGAGCTCAGGAGAGGGTTTTGGCATCACTGACACCTGCCCGTCTCTGCTCGCTTCCCTGCCAACCTTTGGGATTCTCTATGTACTTCCAATTTTCCAGTGCAACTGATGGAGCAAGTCGCACCCTCTTATCTGCTGCCCTTCATCAGGGACCTTTACGGAGGAGAGGGGAGCAGCGTGACACCAATGGGGAAAATAAGGCAAGCAGGGAGGAAGTGAATTTGCCAAGGTCAGCCAGCTGTGGCAAGGCTGGGAGCAGCCCTGGCCCCGCTGTGGCCTCTCGGGAGTCCTGGGCACTGGAAACGTGTTGTGCTGACCAGCTGGAGACCTGCCAGCACCTCTCCTGCTCTATCACAGGGCATGCTCCAGGCTTGCCAGTGAGGGCAGGCCTGCCACCATGATGCAACACTGGTACTGCCCCGGCTCCTGGTGTGCCCACAGAGCCGCTCCTGGGAGAACGGGAGGTGGGAGCTGCTGATGCTCAAACACTCACCAGTGCAGGTACTTTGTCTCTTCCTCAGAGAAAGTCTGTCTTGACTGATTCTACCTTTTCCATTTGATAAGCGTGTTTTCCAGTCCCACCCAGTTGTCTTATTGGGATTCCAGTGAGCTCAGATGCAGCTGTTGTGGGTGGCTGTGCAGTTCCCAGTGGCACTGGAGATGCTACCTCCCTTGCCCCCCTCCAGTTTTCCCCACAGAACTCTCTGGGGTGGGGGGTGCAGGATGGTGTCCCTGTGTGACTGTGCCTTGCCTGTGTGGGGCAGGGGGCCAGGGAGTATGCAGAGAGTGGGGCTATGTGCCACGCTGTGCCTAGTGCAGGGTGCAGGGGGGCTGACTACTGAGACCTCCAGGTGGGGAGATGTCAGGGAGCTTTGCCCCATGTCTAGACGGGAGCGCCGGCTGTGGGGAGGGAGCAGGCCGTCTGCTTGCTCTGATTAGCATGCTCTTTAAATAAGACTCTAATTTCTGCTGTTAAAAGAGCTCAGATCCCTTGTGCCCAGGCTGGGGCTGCCGCCAGCACATCCCATCCCCCAGTCCTGTGTGCTGGCGACAGGTGGGATGGGGACCAACATGGCACCCTGGCTCAGCCGCGGTACCCCCATGAAGTGCCCAATGGACCAGTCATGTAGGATGCCAGGGAGCATCGATGAGGGGTGAGGGCTTGCCTGTTTCCTGGGTGGGGGACAAGTGGTCTGCCCCCCCTCTGCAGCCCCACATGGCTGCCCGGCTGAGCTCAGCTCCCAGGAATGCGCTGGGATTCCAGGGCATCATGCCAGAGTGCATGAGAGAGGCAAGAGGGGACACCTTCCTGCCCGAGGAGACTGTGCTGCCCACTGCCTTCCCTGGGTGTTAGTGAGGGAGGAAGCCCCCTTAGTGAGGGAATTCAATCCCCCTGGGGTCGTGGCTTGTGCCCTTTGCTGTTTTGTGTGTGTCAGAGAGTGGCCAGGGTGCTGGACTGGTGCTAACACCTGGACAGACTGGCTAAACTGACCAGTGCATGTGGGAGCCGTAGGAAGAGAGCATAACTCCTTCCCTGCTGTCCCAGGTATGGACTGGCCTTGAGCTACAGAACTTGCAGGGGAGATGGCAGAACAGGGCCTCACAAGTGAGCTCAGGATGTTGGACACCCTCAAGGACATCACACCCTATGGACATGGGGCTGCGAGCCCCTAGAGCCCTCCCTGTCTCTGGGGATGGAGTTATGGAAAAAGACATGACGGCATGGCTGTACTGACCAGAAGCTTCTGGGATCCCTGGGATAATTCCTGGAGAAGCAGCTTTCACCAGACCTTCCCTCCTCCAGGATGCCTCTCGTCCAGTCTTAAGGTGTCCAACACCATGTGACTGCACTCAGACCTCACCCAGCCTAGTCCAGTGGCAGGTGGCTTTTTAATAGGAGTTAAGCCACAACTACATCCAGACCGTGTGCGGCTGAGCCGGTGCCCACCAGACACTGCTCCCTCATGCAGGGCCGCTGCTGCTGGCAGGGAGCTGGCCAGCCCTACAGCACATGGCCACCAAGTGCCAGCATTGTGTGTGCTGTGCGGCATTCCCGACGTGGGCGCGTGGCGCCGGAGCCTTGCCGCCTCCAGCCATCCCAGCGGGGATGAGCCTGCCTGCGCCACTGAGCCGGGTCCTGCTGTCTGGCAGCTGCTGGTGCCAGACAAACTGACCAAGCCAGTCGTGCCAGCCCCACATGGCGTGGGAAGGGAAGGAAGCACTGCTGTCAGGAGAGCTGGGTCAGGAGCGATGGGTCTTGCTGGGCATCACCCACCGCCAGGGGCTTGGCAAAGCTGTGGATCCTGCTGGCCTTGTCCAGGATCTGGCTCCCTCAATCCCCGTCTCCATGGGGAGCTGGAGGGACCAAGGGAGACTGTGCCCACCCTGCTTTGGTCACACAGGCCCTCTCCTTAAAGCCTGCACTGAAGCCTGGCTGAGAGCCCAGTTTCTGTTTCTGGTGCTGCCCTCAGCTGCCCTGCCGACAGGGATGGAGTGGAGGGAAGACAGTGATGGTGGGGTTACTCCTTGTCCTTGGTCCAGGTGTGGCCAAGGAGTCCTAGGGCACTGGGATGGTGTTGGCAGCAGTTCCAGGTGCTGCTGGGCAGTGGTGGGGTGAGCAGGGTAGTGAGCATAGGGAGTACTTGCAGCACCATTAGATGGGTGCTCCCCACAGCAGACACTGCAGTGTCACCCTGGGAGAGGCTCTTCCTGAGCCCAGGAGCTCAGTATGTCCAGTGTTCAGCAAGGAGGAGCATGGGGAAATCCACCCTCCCTTCTGCCTGCAGCATGGTGGGGTGCCAGGATAGGGATCTGTGGTGGCAGGTGTCTGGGATGTCCCCTTCCCACTCGTCCAGGGTCCATTCTGAGCTCTGCTGTCACATGGCCCCTGTTGGTGGGTCAGGAGTGCCAGCTGGCTGTCTGGGGCTGGCTGGAGGTGGCACAGGTGTAACTGGAGCCGGGTGCCCACAGGCAGGTGTCTACTGAATTATTCAAAGCCTCTCCATGAACTCAATGAGCTGATGACGGTGGCACAGCACAGTTATCCCCTCTCACTTCCACTCTGACTGGGGCTGGTTTGGCATCAGTGCACACAGACATGTAGAGAGATCTTCATGGAGCACTCATTTCCCCCAGGCCCTTTTGAAGGGATGTGCTGCTGCCCATCCCCTGGGTATTTTCTGCTGGATAGATCCCTGTCATGGCATGTACCCCAGGATAGCTGCTCCCTGAGCAATGCCAGCCATGGGGTGAGAGGAGAGCCCTGGAGGGCCCAGCATACCAGCCTTCCTCTGTTGTGGGGGCAAGGACCAAGCTGTGAGCAGGATGGGGATGCTGGCGATCTTGCCTCCAGCCAGCCCTCCGTGTTTTGCCTGTGAAGGCAACCCCTGAGGTCAGAGGCGTTGTGAGGGTGTTCTGGGGCTGGCCAGGGGCTGGCACCCGCTCAGCAGTCTCAACCAGCATCGACTAAAAAGGAGAAGCACAGGGAGCTGACGGCAGCGCTGAGGAATGCCTGCGCCTCCGTGCACAGCTCCGTGTGTGCTGAGGGGCAGCTGGGATCCACTGGGTTGTCCCCCCAGGCAGCTGCTGCTCTGAGGAGGGGGTAGCATCCCACCCCCAGCACCTGCTCAGGAGGGGACCCTCAGCACTGGTTTGGCCCCCCCATGACAGTCCTGGGTCAGGGCATCCCGTGCTCTTCCCTTGCCCTGCACATGCCAGGGAGCTGCAGATGGATGGGGTGTCCGTGCTTGGCCATGCTCCAGCTGCTGTTCTTGGCGGGGGACCAGGCCCCCAGATCGCATGACAGTGTCGGGCTGGGGCTGGCTAAATATACAGCTCATCCGATCACCATACCCTGCCAGACTGGGGTCATGCACTACAGCAGCATCGGCCACACTAGAGCTGGTTTTGAGAGGCAGTGTGCCCCCTCTGTTCTCTGCACCATGCTGTTGGGGTCTTGCTGGGTGGTGCTGACATGAAAAAATCCTCACTGGTGCTCCCCAATCCTGTACCTGCGTGTTCTCGCAGTGGAGCTGGGCTCACAGCTTGTGGGACCTGTTGTTGCCTCTCAGGAGTTCTGGGCAATGTAGCCTGGTGGAGGGAGCATAACAAGCAGGGTGCCCCAGGAAGGAAGGATGGGGATGTGTGTCATCAATACTGGGAGTGCTTGGAGATGTGGGGAGAGTGCCCCCCTAGCCCAAGTGGTCCCTGGGGTGCCATGTGCCTTGGGCATATGGGACGCTTAGCTCCCCTCTCTGGGACTGGGGTGGGAGCCAGGTGAAGCCTGGTGTCAGTCCGTGGGGGCTGCAGAAATATGTGGGGCTCAGCCTTCCTTGCATCCCCCTCCAGGTGCGGCACCGCCAGTCAGGGCAGATCATGGTGCTGAAGATGAACAAGCTGACCAGCAACCGGGGCAACATGCTGCGGGAGGTGCAGCTGATGAACCGCCTCTCACACCCCAACATCCTCAGGTAGGACCTGCTCCCACACTGCCGGCTCCAGTGCCCCCTTTTTCCCTAGCCTGGGGGTTTGGAGCTACTGCTGATGATGGATAAGCTCCTGGGGCTGGTCCCTGCCACAGCAACCCTCAGGTCCCCTTTATCTCACAGGTTCATGGGGGTGTGTGTGCACCAGGGACAGCTGCACGCACTGACGGAGGTAAGAGTGTTGCAACAGCCGTGAGTCCCAGCGTTCCTGAAAGCCTGGGGAAGGGTCAGTGATACCTGTGGAGGCACATTCTTGGCCTGTGACATGTGCAGGCAAGGCCTGCTGGGAGACTGTGCTGTGGGGTGGTTGGAAGATGCATTAGGGTGAGAGATAGGTGCCCAGTATTAAGGGGGGGAGGGATGCAGTGATGCGGTGGTCTGGCTCTTCCCATCAGTACATCAACGGTGGGAACTTGGAGCAGCTGCTGGACAGCCCTGTGCCCCTCTCCTGGTCCATGCGTGTCAAGCTGGCCCTCGACATCGCCCATGGCCTACGCTACCTGCACTCCAAAGGCATTTTCCACCGTGACCTCACCTCCAAGGTATGGGATGCTCCAAGGCACCGCATTGCCCTCATTGTCCCATGCCCATGTTGCTGCCTTGCTGCCCCAGGCATGGCCTTGCTGCCCCAGGCTGGGGAGCAGGAGCCTGTGCTGTGCTGGGGCCTCCTGGGAGCAGTGGCCAGGGAGGCAGCGCTGGTGCAGTTGGTGTGACAGGTCCTCCTGTGCCCCCAGAACTGCCTGGTGCGCTGCGAGGCCAGTGGCTACACAGCTGTAGTGGGTGACTTCGGCTTGGCAGAAAAGATCCCCACCTACAGGTACGTGGGCAGCATCCACCTGTCCATCCCCATCCCTGGAGCCCACTCAGAGCAGAAGCTGGAGAGGGATGGCTGTTGGGGATGCAGTTAAAGGGTGGGAATGGGGGTGGTGAGATGGTGCCTGGCAGGGGGGACTCCAGGAACAGGTGGACACATTTGGGAATGGCTAGGAAGGGATGAAGAACTGGGTGGTGTGGTTGGGGAGAGTTGAGTTTGTAGGGTGCATGGAGGAAGGGTGGCCCAAGAAGGGAGATGGGGATGGTGATGTAGACTGCCGCAGCAGGAGGGTGGGAGGTTGGACATTTGGGGGACTGGGCAGCCCCTAATATTCTACCACGTCTCCCAGCGAGGGCAGCGAGAAGGAGCCACTGGCCGTGGTGGGCTCCCCATACTGGATGGCACCCGAGGTGCTGCGTGGGGAGATCTACAATGAGAAGGTGAGGTTGCCCTGCATGGGGCTTTACTCAGGCTTGTGCTGCCAGTGGTTTGCAGAGTTTGCAGTCCTGGGGTGCACCTAGAGGGAAGGAATTGAGCATCCTTCTGGTGACGAGGTGACAGAGCCCTGGTGTGGCTCTGCAGGGAGGAGGAGGGCTGTGGCCTTGCAGAAGGGTGGACACATCACCCAGGGGCTGCAGGGCACCACCATGACTCCCCACTCTCTGCAGGCCGATGTGTTTGCATACGGCATCATCCTGTGCGAGACCATCGCTCGTGTCCCAGCTGACCCTGACTACCTGCCCCGCACTGAGGTGACTCTCTGGGATGGAAACGGGGAGTTGTGGGTAGCAGCATAGGGACTGGGACTGCTTCATCAAGGGGAGCCATTCTGTGTTGGGCAGAGACCCACGTGCAGGACTGGTCCCACATCTCAGGGCAGGGGTGCCATGTCCCATTTGCTGCCCAGGGAGGGATGGTGTCTGCTGGTACCTCAGAACCCATAGTCGGCCTGAACAGAACAGGATAGTTGGATTCAGGCAGAGAGCAGAAAAGACGTGTGTCCCAGCATCCCCCCAACCTTACTCCAATTTGGGGTGATATCAGGGTCCTCCCTGCTGTGTCTCATTTGGGGTGCTTCCAGATCCACCAGCATCCCCCCGACCTTACTCCAGTTTGGGGTGACATCAGGGTTCTCCCCTGCTGTGTCCCATCTGGGGTGCTTCCAGGTCCACAGCCCTGCGTGACAGTGCAGGGGAGAGGGGACTAGGCCATGTCAGGTCCCCTGGGCCTTGTGGTGCCTCAGGAGACCCCATCTCACTCTTCTTTCTTTCCCTGGTGCAGGATTTTGGTCTGGATGTCACCACTTTCCGCACCATGGTGGGAATTGACTGCCCGGCGGCCTTCCTCCAGCTGGCTTTTCACTGCTGCAGTGTGAGACTCCCACCTCCACTGCCCTTCCCCACCAGGACGGGCGGGCAGGACAGGCTGCCTTGCTGGCTCACAGGGAGAACAGGGAGCTGCCTTGGCTATGCAGGACTCCCTGGGGTGCTTAAGGAGGCACACACCTGACGGGAATCCCTCCTGCCCACAGATGGAGCCCACCTCCCGCCCCTCATTCCTGGAAATCACGCAGTGCCTGGAGAGCATCCTGCAGCACCAGCTGGGCACCGAGGATGCTGGGGCCACCCTGTTCAGCATCGGGGAGAGCCTGCCTGCATCTGGAACCGCAGCCACACTCAGTGGTACGTGGGCGCCTCGGGGACAGGCCATAGCAGGGTGCAAAGATGGGGGAGTGTGGGGTGTCCCATCCTACCCCGTCAGCTGTAGGGGAAGAAGGCGGATGTGCGAGGTCCGCAGGATGGAGCTGGTCCCTGTTCCTCCCTTGGAGTGCACGCCTGAGTTGTTGGGTGCCCAATACCCCGTAGCACCCCACAATGGGCAGCTGCTGGCTGCTGGTGACACTCTCGTGTGCCCATACCCAGGAGTGGCCAGGAGATCATCCAGCCACACCGAGCAGTCGCCCCTGCGTGAGGTGGGGACACAGCACCTGCAGCCAGACCAGCGCCTGTCCCACAGCCAGTCCGACATGTTCCCTCCCAAGTCACCTGCCCTGCTGTGGCCGCTGGAGCCTTACAGCGGGGCCAGGTCCAAGGAGACGTCCCCCCGTGTCAACCCCTTCTCCCAGCGTGAGGACCTGAAGGGGGGGAAGATCAAGCTCTTTGATACGCCGAGCAAGTCGGTCATCTCGCTCACCTTTGACCTGCCACCCCCCGCCCCGCTGCAGCTCAGCACCCCTGTGACGCCTGAGCCCGCCGTGGAGGTGCAGTGTGACTTCTCAGCACCCACCACCAGCCCCCGCAAGTGCCACTCTCTGCCCTCCTCTCCTGAACTGCCCCACCGGGGGGGCCTGGAGCTGGGTGTGGGGTCCCCTCATCCCACTGATGACCCCCAGTCCCCTACACTTTCTCCTTCCCCAGTGTGGGGAGGAGCCTCTACCCCCAGGTCCAGGGCAGAGGAGCAGATGGACTGCGGCACAGACAGCTCTGAGCCACCGCAGCCCACCCCACTCTCCCTCAACAGCAACTTCATCCGCACTGCATCCTTGGGCACACGGCCCTGGCAGCCAGATGTCCGAGCCCCCAACGGGCTCCTCATCAACAACAACCACGTGGTGGTCAGCAAACCTCTGGCCTGGGGCAGTGGGCTGGAGCACGGCTTCTCTGAGCTCAGCATCTCCTGTGCAGCAGCGCTGGAGCGGACGGAGTGCTCGGCCATGCTGCCTGGGCACAGCTCTGGTGCCATGCTGGAGCAGGACGACGTGCTGCCCTGCCCCGGCTGCTGCCTGAGTCCTTTCAGCTTCAGCTTTGCCTCCATCTGCCACCGGCCAGCGCCCAGCCCACCCCGCTACCAGAACCTCAACTGCGAGGCCAAAAGCCTCATCTGCCATGGTCGGGGCCAACACCAGAAAACCCCAGGGCCAGTGCTGGCTGAGCCCAGCCTGAAGCTGCCAGAGGCACAGTCCTAGTGGTGGGGACCCCGGGGAGTGGGGCTGCGTCCAGCTGCCCCTTGCACCCGTCTGCAGCCACAGCACTCCGCAGTGCAGGAGCCTGGCACGTCCCCACTGTCTGTCCTCACTCGGCATGTGGTGGCCTCCAGTGGCCGTGGTGCCAAGTGCTGTGGCTGCCGCGGCGCTGCCCAGGCAGTTGGGCACCCACCCCACTAGGATCAGCCTTGGGGATCTGCAGGGAACCCTGGAGGTGGGCTGAGTCTCTGCTGGGGACCAAAGTGCAATAACACTGCTGCCCTGAGCACTGCCCCAAGCGGCAGGGCTGGTCCCCCGCGGGGGCCACGGGGCTCAAGCCCTGGATCCAGGACCCCCTTTCCCCAAGGGCTCACTCCTCTGCAGGCTCTCGCAGAGGGGTATACGATGAGCCTGCTACTTTGGGAGAACTGGGAGTCCCTTGTACCCAGGTGGGTGAGAGGCACTGGGCTGGGGTAGAGAGGTCAGCGTGTGTATGTGTGTTTTTGGGGATCCTGGGGAGCTGGTGGGTGAACCCATGTGTGTCCACAAGTGTGGGGAGCACAGCCAGTCCCTGATATGGGGAGAAGAGGGCAGGGGACCGGTAGAGGGGCAATGCCCATGGGCAGTGCACAGGGAGGATTGCCAGCACTGGGGTTGTCCCTGCCTGACCAATGCTGGGGGTTGGGTGCTGAGTCAGCACTGTGCCTCTGGCACGCAGGTTTGGGAGCAGGATGCTGGCAGAGGGGCCAGGATGCCATCCTGGCATCATGGGGATGGGGCCAGTGGGCAGCACAGCTAGGCTGCCTGGCCCCCGGCAAGGGTGGGAGCCGGCTTTCCTCCCTCCTGCACAATGCACTGGTGAATGCAGAACTCTTTGTGTTTTTTATTATTATTAATAATAATTGCTAGTAATATATACCCAGCTTATTTAAAGTGTTAAATAAAAACTGAATGTCCCAGCAACTCAGACTGCTGGTTCTGTCTGTTGGATGCATATCAGATGTGGAAGGGATCCCTGGCCCAAAAGGTTGTATGGTCTTTCCTGGGCATTCTGGGGAACTCCTCCGGGACTGCAAACCAGCCTAGCTCAGCCCAAGATCTCAACTCTGCTAAAGCAACCATCTCGATTGAGATGGCTTCAGATGAATTCCCATTCATTATTTAGGTTCTGTGGGCTTGTGCCCTTGAGTCCGTGTTTGCTGTGGTACACAAGAAAGCAAAGAGCAGATGAACTGGATCTCTTTATTGCTACAAAGTGGATTCAGCCAGCGGACAAGACAGACAAGTGACACGTGCCACCTCCAAAAAGCCTGCCTTTAACACCCTTTTGCTCTTCATGCAAGCTCACTCACATAGCAGTTAATCAGCTATATATGGCACATACAACCCTATTGTAAACCGAGAGCATTTTCGCCTGGTTGAACATAACTTCCTCTGCTCTCACCTGGCTGCAGTGTTACATCAGGCTACTTTGCTTAATCTTCACATGTGCACGTGTAGCAGCTATTTAAAGTCCTGATGAGTTGTCTCACAAAGCGTCAGCCTGCTACAAGTACCTGAGTTAGCTTTTGCTTTTGAAAGGCACAATCACACCATGGGACTCTAAAGGTCACTTTTCTACTTTCTAATTAGCTCAAAAAAAAAATCCCCAAACGTCAGCACAGGCGCCGGCCAGTTCAGGCTCAGCTTCCCTCCTTGGGTGCCGAGGCTTTGCCGAGGCCGTTGAGTGCTGGGTTGTCTGAAAGCCATGGCCAAGCTGGGGTCCTGCGAAGGGGTCAGGCAGGAAATTCCTGCTGTGGGGAGGGGACTGTGTGGGGGTGGGACTGTGCTGTCCCCAGCTCCCACTCCTGGCATGCCAGCACCGCAGCTCTCTCCGTGCTGGGGATGTGGCATGGCTCCAGCACTGAGTATCAGTGCTTGGTCCATTCTGCAGCCGGTGCCAGGCTCCCCATTGCCCACCCGTGATCAGGAAGACCCAAAGCGTCCCATGCAGGTGTGGGGTGGGTTGTGGGGCCTGTACCACTCAGCCAAAGCACATCAGCTGGATGCAAAGGGCCACTGGGCATCAGTGGGAAGGACCTGGGCTGCGGGCTGTGAGAGGGAAGTGGTTTGCTTGAATGGATGGGACATCCTGGGCAGGGATGAAGCAAAGCTGGAGCGGAGGCGGTGCAGGGTGCAAGTGCTGCAAGGGAAAGCAGAGGAGGGTGAGGGTGAAGGTGAAGGTGAGGGTGAGATGCTGGCCAACCTCCACCACACACAATAGGGAAAGCACCTTGCCAGGGGTTTTCCCCCATCATGCCCCTTTGCTGAGCTACAGCTTCAGGGAGTCCTCTTGAGTTACCTCAGACCCAGGACGCCCATGACAGCGAAGGGATGGAGGCAGGCTCCATCCAGCACAGGAAGGTGACTGCATTCCTCTCTCTTTCCAAGGGAGGGGGATCAACATTCCCCAGGCAGAGCTGCAGGCTCCCTGCTTTCATCCAGGCACACCCCACAGGCCCCCTGCACCCCAGACTCAGCAGCATCTGGTTTGGGCAGACTCACCACAGCAGTGCTGGGGCCAGCAGCCGTCATCGCTAGAAAGGGAGGCTTGGCCCTGCTGCCTTCTCACAGATCCAGAGGTGCAAGTCATTGGGACCAGTGCACTGGGCGGGTTTGATACTTCCACGGCTTATTATGGCACAGGTTCCATTTGATTTTGACTGCCATGGCCTGAATGGGGAAACAACACATCAGGCACTGACATGTTCTTTCTACAAATCAGGCCAAGGCAGCTGTGGCTGCTGACAACTGCCTTTTGTGCACTGGCAGAGGAGGGGTTGGGTGCTGCAGTCAAAGGAGGATCCCCCAGTCCTCCCCTACTGATTTCACAGGCTGAAGGCTCAGCTGATGCATCCCTGCACTTCTTCAGGCAGGCTAAGAAACACTGCAAAAAGTTTGCAGTGCTTGCGACACCCGTTTAGCCTCGCCCTTCTCAGCCTCACTGCTGAGCTACAGTGGGGAGAGCCAGGTGCTCCCTGAAGACATATGGATGACCAGAGGAGCTGGCCTGAGCCCTGGGTTTGCTTTGGGTGCAGCCCTCGTGGCGGGGCTGAGGATGGAGGGCCAGGTACCCAGAACCTGGCCAGACAGGTTTGTTCCTCCCCAGTGCTCTCAGACACTGCAAGAGGAAACAGCAGTGAGCTGAGGAGGTGGTGCACGTGGCAGGGAGGAACCCAGGACTCCCCACAGACAGGAAGGCTTGATTTTCCTTTGGAGAGGAATCAAGAAGGCATGTGGGGGATAGAGGTGGTGTTCAAACACCTTGCCTACGCCGCAAATAAAACTTGGGATTTCTTCTGTCTACTCTTGATGCCTCCTGCTTCACATGCCCTGCATTTTACCCACTCTCTGAGTCGCGTGTCCTCTAAGCATGCCATCACACCACTGCACCCACCTCCCCTCAGTCCCTGCTGCTCTGATGCTCCTTGTTTCCCAGTGCCTGTGCCTGGAACTGGGTAGTGGTGGGATTTTAAATGCTCCCTAGAGCCATGCCAGAGGAGGGGAGTTTTGGCAAGAGGCAGTGCTGCCACGTACCTTTCGTAAAGGGAGCCATCCACCCAGAACCAGGCCTCCGAGGCCCCCTCGCTCTCCAGGTCCTCTTCCTCCAGCCCACCATAGTCGTACCAGGGAAAACCACCCTTCTGCAGCCCAATCCAGTATGGGATATCTGCATTCTTCAGGAAGGTCTGGAGAAGAAGAAAAAGTGCCTTTCCATGTTTTATTCCACAGCACCTGTATACTGCAGCACTAGGTACTTCACAGGAGGGTGATCATCTCCCTAAGGAGCCTCTGGGGTTGGAGCTTCTTGAGGCAGGACAGCTGAGCAGCCCTGGTGCCCTGCTCCAGCTTGGGAAACATCCAGGGGTGCCAGAGCCTTTCTGTCCCATGTCAACCACCAGCCATATGCTCCAGAGAACAGCCTTGCACCCTCCAATGCTTTGGCAGTACAGGGGGCCCACAGAACAGCACTAGCCCATCTGGGAACCCCATGGCTGGGTACATCATCTCCTGGTGTATCCAGCTCCCCCAGCACCCTACCGGCACAGTCCAACGACTCCAGGATTTGGTGACCAGGAGCTGAGAATACGTCTTCTCACACTCATCTCTGCTGTCTTCCCATGTCTTCTTCTCCGAAGAGATGAAGAGGCACTTGCCCCTGTACAGCAGCCAGCCCGAAGGGCAGCAATCTGTGGGTAGCGGCAGAGCTCAGGGGCTTGCTCAGACACAAATGCCCTGAAGGGGAGCAAGGAACAGCCCTACACCTTTCCAGCAGACATTACAAGCTCAGCGTCTGCTCCAGGCATAGCTTCAGCCCTTGGACCACCCTGTCCCCACCATGTGGCCAAAAAACCCAGTACTTGCCCCCTGGCACTTCCTGAGGGGTGCCAGTCACCTGGAGCACCCCATCCCTGCCCCACCATCACCCTACCTATAGCCGTGCAGGAGCGCAGGAGGGCCACAGTGTTCTCGCTGTTGTTGAGCCTCCCCTGCACCTCCTGCACCTCCCTCTCCGTCTGGCGCAGGACCCCCGTGACGCGACGCAGCTCCACGTTCAGTCTGTCCAGCTCCAGCTGGCTGACGTTGCCCTCACGCCACGCTCGCTGCAGCTCCACTCTGGCCCACGCCAGCTCCAGCTGTGTCTTCTCCAGGCTCTGCTCCTGTGCCCGTAGCTCCTGTGACAGGCGGCCCTGTTCGGCCGCGTGCTTGTGGGAGGTGTCCCGCAGGCTGCGGGTGACCTGCCAGTCTGGGGACAGAGTGAGTGAGCTGAGGCATGGGCATGGGACAGTCTGGACATGGGACTGACCCTGCTAAAGGCATGTAGGATGGGCAGGGCAAGGCAAGGCAGGGAGTTATCCATGATGAACAGGAAAGGATGGGAGGGAAGGACACAGTGGGAAAGTGTAAGGTTAAGGGTTGGGCAGGATCTGGCAGGGAGAGCAAGGCAAGGCAGGATGGGGTGTAGGAGCAGACTCAGCATGTCAGGGGCAGGGAGGGTGCAGCAATATGAGGCTGGGCAACGCCAGGATGGGAAAGAAAACGAGCAGAAATGAGGAGTGAGGTGAGGAAGATAGATGATAGGAGGCAGAGGATGTGCTCAGGATGTGCAAGGGATATAGGCCAGCTTGTGGCAGACAGGGCAGAGGGACTCAGCAGTGAGTGTGCATGATTCACCCCCCACTCACCCACAGTGCCCACCCCAGCCAGATGGTCCCTGACCCAACCATTCCCTGCCCAAAATGTTCACAATGCCCCAACTCACAGCAAACCCCCAGGGCCACAGTGGCCACCAGCAGCAGGCAAGTTGCCAGCAGGCCCACAGAGATGCACCACCGACGGGACCAGCACCCTGCACAACACAACAGACAACAGACATCACCTGAAGAGCTGGAAAACCCACGGCAGCCCCCAGACCTCCCTCCTGCAGGCTGCAGAGTGGTGGCATGACAGCACAGGTGGCATGGTGCGGGTAATGGCAGTGGGAGGACCCCAAAACACCACCCACTACCCACTCCAGAAAAACCCTGGATCCACTGGAATCCAGCTGGATACTCACCTGGGCTGGGCTCTGCCTCATCCCCATCCTGCCCTGCCAGTGCCGGCTGCGTGTTGTCGTAGGGGCTCTCTGCCTCATTCATGCCGAGGGCTGTTGGAGGAAGGCAGGGGAGAGCAGCTGAGGACATGGGGCTGGGCAGGGCAGGCACAGCGTGGTGGGGCCAGTGGGCTCTCACCTGCCTCCAGTGCCTGGCTGGCCTGGCTCCGGACACCCATCACTTTGGCAAACCTCAGGTCAGCATAAAGCTGGGCCATGTGGGCAAACGCTGGGCAAGCCCTGAGCCCTGCTGGCTCCCGCTCTGTCCTTGGGATGCCTTTCTGAGATGTTGCTGTTCCTGGTGATTGCGCCGTCTCTCAGAGGTGCAAAGGAGAAGTGCAGCCAGCATTTACAGAAGCAGAAGTTTGCTCTGCACTGTAGCAGATGGGACCAGTGAGGCACGGCTGTGGGGACCAGCACCCTCTCATTGGTCCCAAAAATACTGGCCCATCCCCTCCCATGCCCTAATAGTGCACATGGTCCCGCTCAGCACAGGGCAGGGCCAGGGGAGCACAGCCAGAGGTCACAGCAGTGGCAGAGAAAAGGATAGACCCAAATCTGTGGGCTGGGGGGGATTTGGGGGAGAGTATGGCAATCCTGAATACAGGAGCAAATTGCCATGTGGACAGATCTATGGAGGGCTGGAGGTCTTCACAGATAGAGATTTCCCCTACCAGCCTTTGAGAATGGGAATTTCCCCATGATGTATTTTGTTCCACTGCTTCTCATCCACTCCCTCGTCCCCTCCCAAGAAGACCCCAGCTTCGGCATTGCTCCAAAACACTCCCGAGAATTACAAAGATCAGTGACATCCACTTTGCCTTCCCTTCCCAAGACTACAATCCCACATTCACAACACCTTCTTCTTGGTCCCTCCAGGCCCTCAGCATCTCAGAGGTCTCTACTGAACTGCATCCAGAGAAGGGCAGATTCCAGAAGGGATGCCTCCAAACCCTCCCACTGCTTCCCATTGCCTGCTACTGCCTCCCATTCTCTTCCACTGCCTTCCCATTGTCTCCCACTGTCTTCTAGACGGCCAGATGGGTACATCTGAACACAGCCAGTCCCTGGGACAGCACTGGAGCTGCACAGTGGTGCTGGTGGAGCATACCATTGCGAGGGCACTGTCCATAATCTCTGCAAGAGTAAGGGAAGTTCTTCATCAGTGGAGAAAAGTAAAAATCAAAGCCAGCTTCAAAGGGAACAGGAAGGAGAGTTGGAAAGCTAAAGGTTGGGCAGCCTTTACTCAATCTCCTGGAAGAAAATGAAGCATGTCCTCTTGGACAGGCAGGGGCCCAGACCCAGGGAGGACATGCTGGGGAAAGGTCAGTGGGATTGATTGTGTGACTGCCCAATGTACCTCCTACTGCTTGGGAGCACCAGCCTGGGGATGAGGAGAGAGGAATGGGGCCATTTATTGTGACCCTTCTATCTCTGGGATGTGGTTTTCCATAGTGTACTTGCTGTCAGAGTGGAGAGATGTGGCCATGACAAGAGGAGAAGTGAAAGATCATGCTGCAGTGTGGAAATCCCTTTTAGTCATTAGGGCAGCGATGCTCAGATCCTGGAGCAGAGCACAAAGAAGAGGGAACCTCCATCCTGGATGCAGTCAGCAGTAGAACTATCTGTTCCCATCTGGAAGACAGACCTGCTCTCCCCTGCCCTAGGGAATTTGGTCAGTTCTCTGTAGGCTGAGCCCTACAGCTCTGCCAGTGCCCCAGCCCCGAGCTGCATCGCCCCAGTGCCATCCCTGGGGACACTGAGCAGTTTCGGGGTGTGGATGGCGGTGCTGGGCCAATGGCAGGGCGCCGGAGACGTGGCTGTACTTTCCCCTCCACCGCACCTCAGCACACTTCTGCTTCTGCGGAAAACAGCTGCACTTCGCCTTTGGAGCGGAGCAGAGTCCGCAGGGCCATCGCGGCCGCCCGGGGCATGGCCCAGAGCGTGGTCTATGCCGACCTGAAGTTTGCTGCGGGCCCCCCATCCACCGTCCCCGATGACGACGACAGTCCCTACGAGAACGTGCCGCTGGGGCCGGTGACAGCAGTGCCCAGCCCAGGTGGGAACCCGCAGGGATGCCCCAGCGCAGGGTGGTGGCAGGGGAACCGCGGGATGACGCCTGCGGGTGCTCCTCTCTTGTAGGGCGCTGGAGCCGGCGATGGCGCGTCCCCACAGCGCTGCTGGCAGCCAGCCTGGTCCTGCTGGTACTGCTGCTGGTGGCCATCGTGGCGCTGGGGGCTTGCTGTGAGTCGGTGACTGCCGCGGGGTGGGCAGCCGGGAGGGCGGCCCCAGGAGCGGGCGTGGGGCTGGGCGAGGGACAGGCTGCGGGGGGCTGCCAGGGACGAGGGGTGCCTGGGGCTGGGTCCGGGGCTCTTGCACGGCCACCTGGAACTGCCTCCCACTGCCCTTCCCACTGCCTCCCACTATCTCCTCTTGTCTCCCCTTGCCTTTTCCACTGCTTTCACTGCCTTCCACTGCCTTCCATTGCCTTCGCAGTCTCCCATCCCTTCACATGGTCTTGCCCCGGTCTTCCCACTGCTTCCCACTCCCTCCCACTGCTTCCCACGCCCTGTCACTGCCTCCCATTCCCTCCTACAGACTTCCCACTGCCTTACATTCCCTCCCACTTCCTCCCGTTGCCTCCCACTTCATCCCATTGCTTCCCATTACCTCCTCATTGTGTTCCCACTGCCTCCTATTGCCTTCCCATTGCCTTCTACCGCCTTCCATTTTCTTCCCATTTCTGCCCAGTCTCCCATTGCCTCCAACTGGCCTCCCACTGACCCCCAAACCCTCCCACTGCTTCCCATTGCTTCCCACGCCCTTCCATTGCCTCCCACTGCCTTCCACAGCCTTCTCCTTGACTCTCCTTGCCTTCCCATTGTCTCCCATTGCCTTACAATGTCTCTCCTCCACTTGCCACCACTGGAGCTTCCTTTCCCTTCCCACTGGCATTGCCAGGACAGTCTCCACCCACAGCCAGACACTCTTATCCTGCTCTCCCTTGCAAGAGCCATGCCCCAGCTAGGGCCCCATGCCCATGTCCAGCTCACCTGCCCTGTCCCCAGACTGGCAGGTCACCCGCAGCCTGCAGGAGACCTCCCATGAGCATATGGCCGAGCAGGGCCGCCTGTCACAGGAGCTGCAGGCACGAGAGCAGAGCCTGGAGCAGACACAACTGGAGCTGGCATGGGCCAGAGAAGAGCTGCAGCGAGCGTGGCACGAGTACAACATCACCCAGATGGAGCTGGAAAGCAGGAATGCTGAGCTGGGGCATGCCCAGCAGAAGCTGGCTGTGTTGCAGGAGGAGATGCAGGTGGTGCAGGGGAAGCTCAACACCAGTGAGAGCACTGTGAGCAGCCTGCGTGCCTGCGTGAACACAGGTAGAGCCTGACAGGGTCGGGGCAAAGGCGATGTTGCTGCTGCAAGGATATGGGGGCTAAACTCAGCCAGGCTGGGCCCCCAAAACATCCATGGAAGGATGAGCGCCTGAGCTGTGCCCCCACCCCCAGATTGCTGCCCCTGGGGCTGGGTACTCTACAGGAGCAAGTGTCTCTTCATCTCGGTGGCAAAGAAGACCTGGCAGGAGAGCCAGCAAGAATGCACAAGAAGATCTGCTCAACTGCTGGTCCAAGACTACTGGCAACCATTGCTAGTGCCGGTACAGAGCAGGGGGTTGTGGTACTCCAGGAGGGTGGGGCTGGGCACAGCCTTGCAGGGCCAGCTGGAGAGTGTCTGTGGAGGTGCCAGGGTGGCACCATGAGCCCCGGGTTCCCATCCTGGCAGTCTGGAGGCAGAAGCACAGCCAGCCCTAGGGCTCCTGGGCACCAGGCAAGTGCTGGTCATGAAGCAGGTGGTTGACAGCTTCTCTCCCCCCCAGTATTTTGTGCAGGTGTCTCTTACAAGGTACTGGATTGGACGAAAAATTCTTTATGAGCCAAGGGGATCTTCTTGGATGGACAGCAAATACTCCTTGTAAGTGCAAGAGTCCTTGGCACAGGCACCTGCACTTTTGCCATGCTAGAAAGGTGCTGTTTTGCCCCTGTGACATCCCTCAGCAAAGGGGGTCCCACGAGCAGTGCCCCACGTGAGGGGGGTGAGGGTAGAGCCAAGCTGTGGGGTGCAGTGCCAAATATCCAAGTGGCAGAGAAGAGCAGGAGAAGGAATGTGACCCTTCCTCAGACTGGTCTCTGTGCCAGGTGCCCTGCCCACCCCAGCAGCACTGGGATCTGTAGGAAGTGGTGTCCCTGGTGAGGACGTTGTCACTGCTGCTCTGAGATGTGCCCTCTTTCCTAGGAGACACCATAATTCAGACTGCCCGTCACTAAATGAAGGGGAAGTATGGAATTACCAGTGCAACCTTTCCTTCCAGTGGATCTGTGAGAAATCCCCAAAGCTGAGCAGTGCATCTGAGACCCGACCTCCTTTCCTGGCCAAGGACTGACTGCTGCCATCCCCTTCCATCACTGGACTCAGGAACAGGACCTGAGGGTGCGCTCTGAGACCGTGTCCCCTGTGCACACTTTGCCTCATTTGCGTTGCAAAACAGCTGGGAAAGGGTGTCTCTTTTTTAAAGCAAGAATTATGGAAAATAGACCTTATTCCCCTCTCCCACACTCATGCATACACCTATTATACTGCTTTGTACTGTGCCACTGCATGTCCCTGTGTGCCCTGGCCAGCACAGCTCTGACCCAGGTCTCCAGTGCAGAGCCCAGCTCCCACCTTCTTTGTTACCCCAAGGCTGCCAGGGGTGCAGGATCTGCCATTTGCATCTTTTTGGAGCTGGGAGATGACACACTGATGTCCTCAACCTGTCCATTGTGGGAAGTCCTGTGGATTTACAGTCTGTCCCTTCTGTCAGCATTGACAGCTCTCGTCCTGCCCCTTTTCCTGCCTCCATCACCTGCCTAGGGCTTTGGGCTGGGTCCTACCTGGAAAGGGTGCTGACAGCGGTGCCATCAGCATAAGAAGTGGCTGGGAAGCCCTGAGACCACATAGGAGACAGGGGAGTACTGGGGAACCTTGAAACATGGTGGGTGAATGAGGAAACCCTGAAACCATGGGACGAAAACAAGTGCAATGAAGAGCCCTAAGACTATGGGAGGTGAATGTGGGAATTCTGAGACCATGGAAAGAAAGGGGGTGCAGTGGAACTGCAAATGAGGGTGGTCCTGAAAAAATGGAGATGCACTAATAAGACAGTAGGAGGGAGGGGGGAGCACTGGGGAGACTTGGGAACATGGGGAAAAGGGGAGACCCCTGCCACCAAGGGGGAAGATCCCTAAGAATGTGGTGGGACCTGATCTGCCAAAGGAAGGTGATGAGAGACCCCCTGTCCAGGACCCAGCTGGGGTGTGGGGGGGAGTCCAGCAGCAGCCCTCCCTGTGTCACACAGTGTTTCTGCAGAGAGTAGAATGTGTTGGGAACCATTTTGCTAAGCTGCAGGTGAGACAGCCAGCACAGCTTCACCACAAGTCCTGCCTAACCAACTCAGTGGCCGCCTACAATGGAGTGATTGCATCAGTGAACAAGGGAAGGGCTACACATCTTCTGTGTGGACTTCTGTAAAGCCTTCAACACAGCCCCCTTCTAAACTGGAGAGAGATGGATTCAATGGGTGAACTGTTCAGTGGGTGAGGTTGGACAGCTGCATCCAGAAGATAGTGGTCAATGGCTCAGTGTCCTGATGTGGACATTGGTGACAAGTGTTGGCCCTCAGAGATCCACTTTGGGACCAGTGTTATTTAATGCTTTTATCAACAATGTGAACAGTGGGATCAACTGCACTCACACCAAGTTTGCATGTGACACCAAGCTGAGGTGGTTTGACACACCTGAAGGACAGGATGCCATCCAGAGGGACCTGGACAAGCTTGAGGAGTGGGCCCACAGGAATGTCATGAGGTTTAGCAAACCAAGTGCTGGTGCTGCACCTGAGTCAGGGCAACCCCTAATATCAGCACAGGCTGGGCATGAACAGACCGAGAGCAGCCCTGCCTGGAGGGACTTGGGGGTGCTGGTGGGTGAGAGGCTGGACATGCCCTGGCCATGGCACTCACAGCACAGAGAGCCAAACGTGTCCTGGGCTGCATCCAGAACCCCATGGGCAGCAGGGAAGGGAGGGGATTCTGCCCCTCTGCTCCGCTCTGCTGAGACCCACCTGGAGCACTGCATCCAGCTCTGGGGTCCCAGCACAGGAGGGACAGGGACCTGTTAGACGAAGTGCAGAGGAGGCCACGAAGATAATCAGAGATAGAGCACCTCTCTTATGAGGAAAGGCTGAGGGACTTGAGATTGTTCAGCCTGGAGAAGAGAAGGCTCCGGGAAAAACTTATTATGACCTTCCAGTAACAACAGGCGCTACAAGAAAGCTGAAAAGGGACTTTACACAAGGGATTGTAACAAAAGGACAAGGGGAAATGCCTTCAAACTGAGAGGGCAGCTCCTGGGAGATCTTCCACAGAAGGAGGCTGGTGGAGCCAGCCCAATGGCATGGCAAGGGTGGGGCAGGATTGCAGAAGGTCCCCTGCAGTCTCAACTATCTTGCAAAACAAAGACTTGCTGCATCTGACTTGTCCTGGAGAGTCCAGTCGCGGTCTCCTGGGTGCCCACAGAGGACCATGCTCCCTACTCCTGAAGGCTTGAGCTCCAGCCTCCACTGCCCACAGTGTTGTAGTTGCCACGACAAGGACACACTGCAGACCCCACCCAGCCTCTGCTTCATGGGTCCCCCAGGCCGGTTCAGCATGGCTGCTTACTTGCCCATTTTGATGTGTGGGGCTTCTCCTTTCTTCCCAGCTGCAGGATTTGCACCCACTCCAATATCAGCAGGCTCCCATTAAGGCATTTCTCCAGGCCTCTCTGTACCTGCATCCTGCCCTCCAGTATACACACTACTGGCCAGTTTGGTATTGCCCTCAGCTGCCTGAGGCCACTCCCAACCCATCATCCAGTGCACTGATGAAGGCTCCAAAGAGGTTAAATCCCAGGATCGACCCTTCAGTGCTGTTGCAAAGGCAACAAGGGCGGTGTTGCTCAAACCCACTGCCGCCCTCACACCATTCAGGTTTTACACACACTTTCTTCTCCTGACCTAATATATACCCATTCTGCCAGTAAGGATACCATGGAAAACCATGTCCCAGACCTCAAAGGTTCATGATAAATGTCCCCCATTACCCTCCCCTTATCCACAGCCCATTGTTCCCACAGCAGCAGGCAGGTCAGACAGGCATCACTTGCCCTTGGTAAATGCTGTCTGGCTTTCCCCATCCGTCCTGGACGATCACATGCCCAGGAGGTGTGCTACATCTTCTTCCTGGTATCACAGTGGGACAACAAAGCTCAGCTCAGGACAGGTGATGTAGGGATAAGAAAGGGCAGGACAGGAGCCAGCAGCAAATAGTGATAGAGGCAAGGGGCAGCCAGGAAAACCAATGGAGGCCTCAAGGGGATACCAATGACACCATTTTACCCACCTCCACAAGGTGCAAGAGGCTCCTCCCAAACCACCCTCAGCGGAAGGCAGCAGAGGTGAGCTGGAAGGTTGGCATAGACATCCCCTTGTTGAGGAATACCTGTGCTCCAGGTAGCTGGGCTCGCAAGCTGCAATTAGAGATGCAGGTGGAACTGCAGATTGAGCTCTGGGTGGGAGCCCGAGGCAAGAGGCTATGAAGTGCCAACCCTTGGGACAATAAAGGGCAGGAAGATGGGTGGTGCCAGACAGGTACATGGACACTGAGAGGCACAGCAGGAGCCGGGAATTTCTGACCTTTTGGATAACAAAGGAGAAGGGTGAGGAAAGCAAGGTGGATGGACACAGAGAGGGGGTGGGAGAAGAGGACTGAGGAAGAAGAGTGAGGCTTGAGCACAGACAGACAGTAAAGGGATAAAAGTCCAGGGTTTCTTTTGTTGGGGGTCCCTCCTTGGAGGAACCATTTCAAGCTGTTTCTGTGTTACTGTGCCGTGAATAAATGGCTTTGTGGAATGAGACATCTGAGACTCTTTCATGGGAATTTGGGGTCGAATCAGCAAGGAAACTTGGTCTGACTGTGTAAGGGGGATGTGGGGGGAGTCAGATGGGCACCCGTGGACTCACTGGGAGCTGCCAGCTATGAAGAAGCTTCAGTTCCTGCAGTGGAAGTCTCTGGCCTTGGGGGTGTGACTGCCAAAAAGTCTCTGGAATGGTCAGGCTGGGCAGATTCCTAAAGACCTTCCCTGGGTCACAGGAGCCAGAGCAGGGACTGGGGATGTCAACATGGCTGTGAGTGTGGAACACAAAAATACAGCGTCTTTTCTCCAAGTCTTCTTTTAAAATGCAGACACCTCTACCCTTGGCTAGTGAAGGTGGGAGGAGTGCAGGTGGCCATAATGGAACTTACTCATTATACAACTTCCCATACAGCCCCTTGGGTTTATCATGATGATTTCAATCACATGCCTGCACAAAATGCTGGTAAGGAGAGAACCTGTTGACCACCTGCCCCATGCCCAGCACCCTCCTGGTGCCCAGGAGCCCCAGGCCTGGCTGTGCTCCTCCCTGAGGACTGCCAGGGTGGGAACCTGGGGTCACGGTGCCACCCCAGCACCTCCCCAGATACTGCTGCTGCTGGCTCCATGGGGCTCTGCCCAAATCCACCCTTCTGGGGTGACATAGCCCTCTAGATGTGTACCATTCATGCTGGCTTCAGATCCTGGACCAGCAGCTGAGTGAACTTCCCTGTGCAGCCATAATGGCTGCTCAACCAGGTCTTCTTTTCCCCCAAGATGAAGAGACACTTGCTTCTGCAGGGCACCCAGCCCGAGGGGCAGCAACATAGGGACAAGCTGAGTGCCCATGGACATCATCCTGTGGTTCCACTGCCATCAACCAGTGCTCACCCTGTGCTGGGGTGTCCCTGTGGCAGTGAACACAGCTGGCTTCTCACTCAGGCTGAACACTGTCAGCAATACCAGGTTCTTGTAGTAAATGTCATCCTCACTGGGGTCTGGAGGGCAGGTAGAGGCAGCGAGAAGGGGCCTCAGCAAACTTCAGGTCAGTGTAGGCCGCCCTCCGGGCCATGCAGACGGCTGGACAGCAGCAACCCAATCCTGTCCTTCTCCATTGTGGGCAGGTGGCAGACTGTGGCTAAAACCATATTGGGTGGAGACACATCTTCATTTGCAGAAAAGCAGAAGTAGTTGCTTTATTTGCAAAAAGTGGGTTTTTTCTTGCGTATGCTCTTGCTTTAGGGGGTGGGGGGTGGATGAGCTCCCTCCTGAGCAGGATGCTCTGTGTCCAGGTCCCCAGGTTGTGAAGAGTCCAAGCCCATGGGGACGGGCCACAGCAGGGCTACACTTCCCCATGCATCACCTTCCCCCTCCCAGTCCTGCTCTGGTTGACAGGGTGCACTGACTGTGGGTGCTTGGTCTTTTGCATGTGCTGGGAGGGAGTCCCAGGGATGTCTGTGCCACAGTTGCAGGCTGCTGGAACAACCCATTGGTCTACACTGAAACCAGAACAGCCTCTCAGACCAAACAACTCCAAATCAAGCCCCAGCAGGCCTTTTAGCCTCTCACACATCATCCAGCCTCAAAACAAAGTGAGGGTGTTTGCTGGAACCTCCTCAGACTGGGCAGGCTTCAGCAAACAAGCTGCTGCCCAGCCCAAGTCCTCCATGGGACTGCAAAGAGTCAAGCAGCCACCATGATAAGGAAGCCCCCAGCTTTCATTAAACCTGTGCCAGCCTGCACAGGAGTTGCTTCACGCTGCCATTGGGCCATGAGAATGCTTGGATTGCTGCTGGCTCAATGCTGGCTCCTGGCCACAGAGCAGCAGATGCCATTTCCCACTTTCCAGTGAGGCAACTGAGTCTGAGACCTGACTGATGCATCTCCATTCTACCACCATTATACCCCAAAACCAGGTGCAGTTATTGGCAGAGTTTATTGGCAAAGTGCAGAGTTCCAGGGTTTAAAGAGGTCTCAGCCAGGAGGCAGCAGTGCCCAGGAATGTCCATGCCCTGGGTTGAGGCAGGGAACAGGGTGGTGGCACAGGCTGGGGGTCCCCATGGCCATCAGGGCCTCACACAGCTATAGGTGGTGTTTCCCCAGAGGAAGGCAGGAGGTGAGGACTGGAGCCACTGCAAGGTGGCTGCACTCTGCTTGCAGACCCATCTGAGGGCTTCCGTGCACGCACCACTTGACAGTCCCAAGCCTGACACCCTGCCACAGGCCTGGAAAGACCTGGTGTAGCGCTGGATTGGGAAGATCCTGCAAGGGAGAGAGTGAGCTGAGATGGGATGGGCAGGAAGAACTGAGGCTGTCCCATCTGCAACTCCTGCATCCAGGGATCAGATGCTGCACAGGGCTGCTATGGGGGCAAAATCTCACCCTCCACATGGAGCACAGTCTTCTGCCAGCCTCCTCCCAATTAGGCCACATGCCCAGATGCCCCCAGTCCCATCACTCACAAAGCACCCCATGGTCAATCCTAGCAGGGCTCAGCACCAACTCCACCAGCTCAACTGGGAACCCACTCTTGGGGGATCCCTTGCAGCCCCTCACCCAGGCAGAGTGTAGGCACCAGTGCTAAAAATGCCACTTCCCTAAAATGCCCCAACACAGTTCTGGGAAGAAAAGAGGTGGCCAAAATATGGAACACATCCCTGCATGCCTGTTCCCCTGTCACCTCCCCGGGCCCTGATGCTGGACCCTCAGCAGCTGGAAACAAGCTGAGACCTCACCCCTCCAATGTGGTGCCATCCAGCCACTTCCAGTCAGACCTGAAGCCATCTTGTTTCAGCCCCACGTGGAAGGCCTCCATGTTAGCTGTGCGCACCAGGAAAGCCTAGCACAGGAGAGGACCCACATGAGCCCCCTGGGGGGACAAACAGCCCAGCCACACAATTAGTGATGGGGGCTGTGCACTGTGAGCACAGCAGTGCTAGCTCCCTGCCTGGAGGCTTTGCTAGGCTTTGAGCACATGGGCCAGGGAGCTGAAACAATGCTGTGGGTGGTGACTGCTTAAGGGACCATGAGGTGATCACCAGCACAGCCCAGTGCTCACGGGGAGTTGGACAGGCCAGGCTGGGTGCACTCACCAGGGTGGTGTTGGCTTGGATGGTGACCAGCTGTGCCCCTCTGGAGCAGCAGTCCTCTCTGCTCTGCTCCCAGCTCTTTTTGGCAGAGGAGAAGTAATAGCACTGCCCCGCATCCCAGAGCCAGCCGACCGGGCAAAACTGGCATCGCCCTGCACATCAGAAACACAGCAGCTGGGATGGGGCAACTGGCAGGGGCTGCCACCAGTCCTCAGCCCAAGGGACAGGAAAGTGACAGTGGGCAGTCAGGGCACCAACCAACCCAGTGTGTTCGTATGTCTGCCCCACAGAAACCACTCTGCAGTTGCCCTAACTTGGGAGCCCAGCTCCAACCTTCCAGTTCCAGAACCCTGGGAAGAGGGGCTAGTTACAGGAATGTGCTGGCCTTGGGCAGTGCGGGGAGCTGGAGGTTTGGGAAGGTGATACAAACACAGTTTCCAAAGTGGTGGGAACTCAGTCAAGGTTTCAGCTGCACCAGAAACTGATGCCATCAGACACAGGGATGCTGGTAGCATCCAAGAGCCTGGTGCTGCTGGCATGCCCAGGTAACACTGAGACGTCTGGGGTCATCTCTTCTAAAGGGGTCTCAGCATTTCAGCCTGTTCCGCAGTGCTGGGGCGGCTCTCCGTGCCATAAGCCAGGTGACAGGCAGCTCGGGTGAAGAAACCCTCGGAGCATGGACTGATCCTGCTGCTTTGAAGAAGCAGTGAGGCCCTCTCCTAACCTTATCCAGGAGCCCAACAGGCTCTCTTACCTTGCAGTGTCTGTTTCCCATAGCTGGGGCTCTGCTCTATGCTCCAGAGACCGTGGGTGCAGCTCACTTGTTGTTGTACTAAATCTACAGCAGAAAAGCACAGGTGTGTCCCAGCAACCCTGGGCTCCTGCTCCCAGCAGTACCCAGTGTCCTCTCCCACAGATCAGCCTCATGGCTGTGGGTGAGGTGCCCTTGCTTTAGATATGCCAAGCCCACCAAGGTCCTCGCAGCTACTGCTGTGCTTGGGAGCCCTCCACACAACAGGCTTTCCGGGAAAGTGCTGCTGTCTTTTGGTTTCAGTTTCAGCGCCCTCCCTCCTGCCTTCCTTTCATCGCCATGTGATGGAGTGGCTTTCCCCAAGCCCACGCTGTCGCCTCAGCTTCCTTTTCCAGCCACGTAGGTGGTGTCTTGCCTGACCAATTTTTCTGCTTGCCCCAGAACCTTCAATGCCCTCAGCCCCAAGCAGAAGCGCCCAGATTCATGGGGAAGCTACAGCTCAGTCTGTTAGTATACAAGTGCTATAGTGCCAACCTTGACCCCAGAACCCCCTCTCTAGAGATGCAGGCACTGGATGGCTGGTACTTACAGTGGAAACTCAGGCTAATGAGGATGATTTGTGCCAGCAGGAGCATCAGGGAGAGGAGACCCAGGCTGAGGGCTACCCAGCACCAAGGCAGGCGCACTCGCTGATGAGGAGCTGAGAAAAGGAATTAACATAGACATGGGGGGGCTTGGAGGGAGGAGTGGGGAACCTTGAGCCAGGAAAGGTCTGGGAATCCCAGGCAGAATGTCAGGAGGCAGTGGGGGAGCCTAGGAAAAGTGGGGGAGAGCCCGTTTGCAGCAGCCTGACTGTCCTAGAAATTATCTCCCCTCACGCAATGCTTGGCAGGGAGAGCAGAGAGGGGAATATCTATGTGCTGTGGCATGGGACTGCAGTGGGCATTCCCTGCTCTTGAGCACCTCTTGCCCCCCACCCTGAGAGCAGGCAGTCTGCAACAGGGCTGGAGAGGAGCTCTTTGGGAGAGGACACTCAAAAAGAGGGAGTGGGGGGAGCAGGTCTGAGAGGACATTCCTGGGGAGGGCAAGGAAACCCACTGAGAGAGTTGGGGGGCCATTACCTGGTGTGGGGGGAAAGCGCAGGTCAGCATACGTGACTCCCTCTTCCATCCCTTCCTTGATCTCCTGCTCTGCAGCCCACAGGGGTAGCAGCAAACCTTTCCCAGCCCAACTTCTCAGACGGGTGTGATGCAAAATGGAAAGTGTCACTTCCTGGTGGGGTCCCCAGAGGCACCACCTGGGACAAAAGCCTGGGGGTGTTGTGGGACTGACAGACACTGGGGGCAAGAGGCATCCCTGTTGAGGCCAGCATCCAGGCATCCCAGCAGGAGGGAACCCCACATTCCTGGCTTTGGGGCAGCAAGCAGTGGGGATGGTTGCTGCCTCAAACACAGAGCCAGGGCTGGGCTGGGCAGCCATGTCATGGAGTCATGGAGTCATAGAATGATTTGGGTTGTAAAGGATCTTAAAGATCATCTCATTCCAAGTCCCCTGCCAAAAGCAGGGACATCTTCCACTAGACCAGGTTGTTCAGAGCACCATCCAATCTGGCTTTGAATACTTCCAGGGATGTGGCATCGAAAACTTCCCTGTGCAACCTGTGTCAGTGCCTCACCACCTTCACAATAAAGAATTTCTTCCTAAAACAGGAAAAGCCATATGAGAAGTAGCTGAAGACGCTTGGTTTGTTCAGCGTGGAAAAGACGAGACTGATGGGAGACCTCACCACAGTCTACAACTTCCTCACAAGAGGAAGCAGAAGGACAGACACTGATCTCTTCTCTCGTGACCAGTGAAAAGACTCAAGGGAATGGTGTCAGGGAAGATTTAGGATGAATATTAGGAAAAGGTTTTTCACCCAGAGGGTGGCTAGGCACTGGAACAGGCTTCCCAGGGAAGTGATCCCAGCACCATGACTGACAGAATTCAAGAAGTGTGTGGACAATGTTCTCAGGCACATGGTGGGATTGTTGCGGGTGTCCTGTGCAAGTCCAGGAGTTGGACTTTGATGATCCCAGTGGGTCCCTTCCAACTCAGGATATTCTGTGATTCTATGAATAATACCTAATCTAAACCTGCGCTCTGACATTGTGTGAAGCCATTACTCCTCATCCTATCACTACACATCCCTCTCCAGCTCTCTTGTAGTCCTTCTGGTACTGGAAAGCTGCTTATGGTCTCCCCAGAACCTTCCCTTCTCCAGGCTGAACAACCACAGCTCTCTCGGTCTGATCTGCCCTAGGGACTGCAAGGGAAGACTGGGTATCCTTGGGGCACAGGACACATTCCCATGCCCCTCTCTCCAATGAGCAAGGCCACGGGGTGTTAGCTTACAAGCGCGCCCCCCCCCCCCTTTTTTT
>VZTJ01002734.1:0-24413 GCA_013397795.1 Orthonyx spaldingii | reverse complement strand
CCAGGGGCGGGTCCCGGTGCCACCGGCGCGGCGGAGGTGCCCGGCGCGGATCCCCGGGCGGCCAGCGGGGCGGCTCCCGGCGGTGCCCTGTGCGGCTCCCGGCGGTGCCCTGTGTAGCTCCCGGTGCCGCCCCCGGCGGGGCATCCTCCCGGTGCGCCCTCGGGAGCGCACGGCCGAGCCCCGGCGCTGCTCGGGGCCCGAGCCATCCCGGGCACCCCCGCCTCGGGCCGGCAGCATGCCCCGCGGGCGAGCCTGGACGCAGGCAGAGGTCAGCAGCCTCCTGTCGCTGGTGGAGGGCTCGGGGGAAGCCGCCCTGCTGATGGCCTCCACGTCGCGACCCAACGAGGCGCTGTGGCGGGAGATCTCCCGGGGTCTGGCGGCGGCCGGCTACGGGCGCAGCGTGTCCCAGTGCCGCTCCAAGTGGAAGGCGCTCAAGCAGGCTTTCCACTCGGAGCGGGAGACGCGCCGGACGGCAGGACGCCACTCGTCCCGGCTGCCGCCGCACTACCGAGCCATGAAGAGTATCTGGAAGGCGGCCGGGCGGCCCGTCTTTGGCGAACGCAGGATGCCAGGTGGGTGCCGGGGACGTGTGAGCTTAGCAGGGTGGCTGGACGCGGGGTGCCGGTGGAGCACTGGTGCTGCGTGGACATCCAGGGTCTGTTGATGGTCTTTCTCTACCCCTAGACGTGGTGATGCTGCCCTCCAGGACGCGCAGGTCAGCCCTTGCCACACGCTCTCCATCCTCACCAGAGTCACCAGGTACCCATGGGCTCAGGCAGCCGGAGTGGGGCTTGTCCTGGCTGCGAGGTGGCAGACACCTTTCATTCCCCACTTATTGAAGCTCTTTTCTGCACCCCTTCACCTCCTTCTGCAGACCACAATGTTGGTGGGGACACCCCCAGCACACTGCTGTCACCGATGCTGCAGTGTGTGAAGGATGAGCCAGAGAGTTGTAAGTACTGAGCTGTCCTGCTGCACTGAGCTGCACGGCCACGGCTCCAGCCCAAGCACATGCCTGCATGATGGGAATGGGGGGCTTAGAGGATCAGGGGATCCATCACATGTCCCTCAGCAGGGATGCTCAATGATGGGTATGTTGGAACTTCTGTCATCAAAGGCTTTGGCTCCAAACCAGCCCCAGAGCATGAGGGGGTGGTGATGGCTGGGACAGGGCAGGAGGGGGTCCCAGCCTGAGGGCTTGACAAGGTTGCTGGCTGCCCTATGGCAGATCATGAGGCGCAAGGTCTGTAAGGGACAGTGGGCCTGGTACAGCTCAGGGATCTCCTGTGGCTGGTAGCATTGCAGGGCATGTGACTCCCTTTCCTTCAGCAGTGCTGGGCTCTTCACTTGCCTAGCCACCATAAAGCTTCAGATGGGTTAGGGCTGTGTGTGAGGGCCAGAGCTGCCTACAGCTCCCCAGCCCTGCAGCCCACCCAGCTGTGTGTCCTGCACAGCCCTCACTGTTCACACTCCCAGGAATTGAGGTGATGCAGGATACGTCCCTAAGTCTGGCTTGCATGGGTGCCCCAGCCAGCCTCCCACACTGGGTAACTACCTTCTGTCTCCCCAAATTCCCCCTGCAGTGTCAAGTGGATGTGAGATTCTCCTTCACTTCCAGCCCTAGTCTGTTGTGTAGCATTGCTGCGCGCTGCTCCGCCGCTGCTGCCTTCCAGCCCAGAGGTGGCTGCATTGCAGTGGTGGGTGAGTGACTCCTGCTTTTGTACCTAGCTCTGAAATGCTTTGGGGCCCTGCAGGGCGCTCTGGAGCTGTGGCTAGGGCATGTCAGGCTGTGGGGCTGGCTGGGGCAGGCCGGGCAGACCCGGGCTGTTGGTGATCCACCAGCAGGTCCCTTCAGATGGCGTATCTCTCCTCTCTCCTTTCTCCCAGCAGCTGGTGGGGACCATGTTGCTGGAGTGCCACCCACGCCCCCCACCATGCCATGTAAGGCTTTCCTTGCCCTGCTCAGCCCAGTAAATCCCCTCAGCCCCACAAGCAGGGTCTGATATGGTTCTCGTTGCAGACACCGGTTGCTGCTTCCCTCCCCTCTCCCTCCTGCGTGAGTACCATGCTCTGGCTACTATGCTTATGTGCCCTGGGGCAGCAGGTGGCTGCAGCTCACAGGCTGTGTCTGGTTTCCTTCCAGGCTGTCACACTGACCTGAAGCAGGAAGGAGCTGAGGGAAAGGCTGGTAAGTGTCTGCAGCTTTGAGCACCAGGGCACAGCTCTGTCCTGTCCCACCAATGGGAAGGGTGTGGGCTCCTGGAGGAAGTGCCCTCTCAGGACTCTGTGTCATGGTCACACTGAGTTTGAGGCTTGGTTATCTCCATTACTCTGGCTGTTTCCTCCATGCCAAGCTTTTGTGACAGGTTTTCCTGGTGAGACGTCCCTAGGGATGGGAAGAGGAAACCAAATGCTGCCACTGGCTGCCGCAGCCACAGGCTCCCATGGGACAGCAGCCATGAGCGAGCAGCCAGCAGCAGGTGAAGATGCATCAGCCACAAGCTTGCACGGTGGGTGTTCCCTGCAGCTTCCCAACAGTCTCACATGGAGCTCTGGGAGCCTGGCAAGGTGCCACTGACCCCTCTCTCACTGCAGGGTCTGGTGTGACAGGCTTGCTCCAGAATGTCCAGCAACTGCTGGTGCAGATCCTGCAGACATCACGGCAGCAGCAAGCACTGCTGGAGAGCTTGGCCAGTGACACAGTCTCCCACCTCCACTTCCTCTCCCACAGTCTTGTGCAGGTGGGCGAGACCCTGCACCAGCTCCTGCTTCGGCCGCAGACCCATCCCGGCCCCATTGGCCACTACGTTCCCCACGTACCCCTTCTTGAGGGTGGCCCCAGAGTGCCCTGGTCCCCTGGCACTCCCCACATTTCCCCAGATCACAAAGAGGAGCCTCAGCTGTCCCCTGATGCCAGGTGCATCCCCCCGTGAGTGCCACCATCACTGGCCCCAGGAGCAACAGCTTTACTACAGAGCCGTTCCAGATATTTTGAAAGTTTATACTAGAGAGACATTTAAATAAAATTAAAAATAGCTTTTCTACCAGTGATGGCAATTGACCAATTCTTTCCCCCTCTCTGGGGAATGTTCCCCTTCTCACTTTCGAGATGAGTGTGAGGGGAACTCGGCTATTTACAGACTTCGAGAAACTCCCAACCCACACAGCACGGGGCAGATGTACTTTGTCTACCCTTCCAGCAGTGCCTGGGGCGGGCATCACTCCTGCCTGGGAAATGTGCTGCTGGGCTGTGGAGCAGAGTAGGGCCACTGCCAGGGCTGGAGGCCAGGCAGCCCAGGCTACATCCTTCTCCAGGGGTAGAGGCTGGGGTGGGTGATGCTGGGCTGGAAGCAGTGTGTGCAGCAGCCATGATCACTTAGTGTTCAGGTCCTTGGCAGATCCCTTCCAGGGAACAATCTCGGGCTTTCACAGCCAGTGCTGCGGACTTGCCACACGCTGTGGTGAGGCCCTCCTGCTCCAGCGGGGATCCTCCTGCTTCCACACATGGATCACCATCAGGTAACAATAGTTGCAGATATGCCATGGCATGTTATGCTTGGCAAAGGGACCACTGACTCTTGCCTGAACCCCACCACCTTCACCAGTTTATGCACATCCTCCATGGGGGTGGGGCAATGCGCTGTCTGCCTCCAGAATCTCTTTGCCATATCCAGGGAGAGGAAGTGTAGGTCATGTAGACACCATGAGAATAGTCCTGTCGTGCCAGATGCTACTTGCTGGAGGGCTGGCAGGTGATCTGCCACTTCTCCCAGAAGAGGAGGGTCACCATGTAGAGGCTGGTCCGTGCCAGATCAAGCCCAGCCAGGAAGGTGGGCAAGCAGTCCATGTTGAAGCAGTTGTCATTCCATCTTGAGGATGTATTGATGTTGGATCCACTGCCTGGATGCTGTGCATGACGTTCAGGGTGAGATTGCACTACATATCCCTGTAGCTCCCTGTATTGGCTCTGACTGAGGTGATGTTCACAGCTCTCACAGTGCTGTGCTTTGCATTAGTGGCTGGACAGGTGTTGATAACAGACCAGTGTTTTGACCACTGCTGAGCAGCGCTGTCCCTCTGACATTTCTTCCCCCATCAAAGGGGATGGAGTGGGCATGATCCTGGGAGGTGACACAACCAGGCCAGCTGACCTAAATTAGCCAAAGGGATATTCCATACCATATGACATCAGCTCAGGCACGTAAGTTAGGGGAGAGAGGAGGAGGGGGGGTGCATTTGTGAGTCTTCAATGTTTGCCTCCTGGAGGAAGCATTACATGTGCTGAAGCCCTGCTTCCCGGCAAGTGTCCGAACATTGCTGCTACTGTGGGGTGGTGCATCCCCCCCTACTCCTTTCCAGGCTGCAGTGTGATCTGAGAGGCTTGTTAGGCATTGTCCTTGAAAACACCACCTGGGCTTAGCTCTTCCTGAGCTTAAAAAAAGCCACTCTCACTGGAGATTATGCTCTCAGTCAGTTATGCTCTCACTGGAGTCTGCTCTCAGTAACTCCTAACAAGCTTCTGTTTTTCTCATGATCAGCTTTGGAAAATATTTCCCTGGCCTGAATGGCATAAAATTCCTATTCTCACACTTTCAATGAAAGTGCCAACCCAAACTGTAGCCAGGATGAAACATTGTTATGACTGAAGCCCGTTCTCTTGTGACCCTATAAACAGCGGTCCAAGACGGGGCACTTTTGAGTTCTCCTGGATGGCAGTGGGCCTACAACCAGCAATCTCCCTCTGAGTGGGGCCTCTCAGAGCCAGTAAACCCTCAGGTTTGCTATACATGGAGGATGGCCAAACACGATGTGCCCTGGGCTGATACCCTCACTCCTCGAGGCCATCCCACATTGTCCAGATTCTCACGCCAGCTGACCGGACCACTCCACATGTGGCCAAGGCATGGAGAGGGACCTGGGGCACTGTCACAAGGTCCACCAGCGAGATGGTGGGTGTCACAGCACCAGTGAGCAACAACAGCATAGCCCAGGTGCCATCAGGCAGGGGAGAAACATGGGCAGGCAGTGCTGGGAAAGCCTGTGACCCCCCCCGTGGCACTGTCCCTCATCCCACATCAGCTGCATACACTGGGTCAGAGAGAAGGATGTGCCACAGAGGCATGCTGGCCTCGTGATGCAGTGGGCAGGGAGCGGGGTCTATGGGGGTTGCTGAGAGCAGGGCCAGCCCTGGTGGGGATGGTGCTCCCACTGCTGCATACAAAACGTCCTCTGTGCTCCCACACAGGAGCAGAAATTGGCTGGCTTCTGGCCAGCAGCTCTGGCCCCAAGCCCCAGTGATAGGGCCACTGCCTGCAAACATCTCTGCCCTGGATTTTTTTTCCCCGGGACCTATCAGAGTGGGCAAAGATAGGAGAAAGGTGAGATCTCCCTTCCTGAGCCTTGCTGCTTGCACCAGTGAAGTTGCAACAGTTGGGCTGTGGTTGTCCATGCTCCACACTCACCTTGCTGTGTTCCCCATCATTCCACTGATTACCCTGCAGTGCTCCCAACCAGCCTGCTATGATCCCAGTCATCCCACCACACTCCTCAACACCCTGGCTTGCTCCCTGCCATTCTGCCATGCTGCTCACTTGAGGCTACACCTACTCCTTCCAGCCCTGGTACCCCACGGCACCATTCCCTCAGGCCCAGGGTGCCGGGGCAGTGGGGCAGGCTCTTCTCTCTCTGTGCAGGTCCCTGGCAGGAGGTGAAGGGCAGTGAGAGGTGCTCTGAGATGGGCGTGCAGGAGCGGGCTGTCTGCAGAGGAGGGTGGTGTTGCAGCAGGGACTGTGGGGGGCTATCTTGGCGGCTGCAGGTCAGGGGTGCCTGGGATAGCACCGGAGGTACAAGTGGGGACACCAGCGTGAAGTACTGGGAACCGGGAGGGTTCGACAGAGTGTGCAGCGAGGGGGGAGGGGGCTGCAGTGAGAGGTTACAGTGAGAGGTACATTGAGGGGTGCAGGGGGTGCAGAGAGGGGCGAAGGGGGTTACAAGGAGGGGTGCACTGAGAGGTGCAGTGGGGGGTACAGTGGAGTGCAGAGGGTTGTAGTGATGTGCCGGGGGTGTAGCACGATGGCGGTGGAGCTGCAGAGGGGTGCGAAGGGGGTGCAGGAGGCGGCTGTGAGGTGCCGAGGTGCAGCAGGACGGCGCTGGGGCTGCACAACGGCGCCCAGAAGGTGCAAAGCGGTACGGTGTCAGCCCAGGAACTGCGGCCACGCAGCGCGGCTCCCGACCGCGGCCATGCGGGGCGCGGCCTGGACTAGTGACAGCTCAGCAGCCAATAGGAACTCAGAAGGGGTGGGCGGGTCTGGCCGGGCCGCGTCACCCAATCGCAGGGGCCGGGGCGGGGCCGGGCTCCCCGTGACGTCACGGTCGGGACGGGCCGGGGTAGCTCTGCAGCTCCTGCGGGAGGATTCCGAGTCCGGCCCGGTGCGGCTTGCGCGGGGCTGGGGCATCGCCACCGCCGCGTTGTTCCCCCCGAGCCGAGGGGTGAGTCACCGCCGCGCCCCCGTGGGCTCTCCTCCAGTGCCATGCCCCAGGCTTCCAGTGTCCCCGGCTCCCCTCCAGCTCGGGCTCAGGGCGGTGCTAGAGGGGTGGTGGGGCAGGGCTGGACCCCGACCTCTTTCCAGTGAGCCCCCAGTCCTGGGGTGCGGTGCAGGTGGAGGGCACCGGGGGTGGCACAAGGGGTTGCAGGCGTGGAAGGGTCTGAGACAGACACAGCCCTGGGGGTGTCCATCACAAGCCCTGCCTGGTGAGACTCTTCCCTCCAGACACATGCGGTGTGTCTGCCCTTGCAGGGCTGGGGTGACAGCCAGGAGAACACAGGAAAAAAGGGTGGCTTCTTCTGGGGAATGCAAGATCTTCTCCAGGCTGGAAATACAAGTGAAAACACCAGCAGGTCTCAAGATTTCAATGTTGCTGTCTGGTGGGGACCATGATGATACTGCTCTGGGCAGCCTGGACATACAGCTCCTTCTGCCTCCATCCCACACAACAGCTTGCCACAGGGCAACTGAAACCCAACAGCAACTGCTGGGGCAGCTAGAGTAGATCCTTGGGGTAGTGGAGGCTTGGGGGGAGGATTTTTCCCTGGTTTTAACCCATTCTGGAAAAAGTCAAAGCTGTACCACTCTCCTGATCCTCTGCTTCCTGCATATCCAGAACCTGTGTATAATATCTGGAAAAACTGAAATAATAAAATTGTTACCTGCCAGTGGCAGCAAGCCCTTTGCCCCTGTACCTTGCTCCCAGCCAGCACCAGCACTCTGTGACCTGGAGATGATGCTGTGTGTCCACTTGAGCCCAGCCCTATCTCACAAACCTGGGGTACAGGTAGTGTGACCCAAATGACTGCCCTGCGAGCAGCTTTGGATTGTGTCTGTAGTTGGCTGCTAGTAGTTGGATGCTCACACCTGTGGCTTTCCCACTGCATCAGCCACTCCTCTTCTGTTTCCTGTCCCAAAGAGTGCCTCAAGGCCTGGGGTGACCTGGTGAGGGGTACACAGACCCCCTGGCCACAGCTCACCCTGCAGCCCTGCTGAAGCCACTGGCCACAGCAAAAGCATGAGGTATTGGCATTAGGAACAGGATCTGGCTCTTGAGCCTCTCCAAATCCTACTCATAATCTCCAGATACTGAAGGAGAGGTTTACCCTGGTGGATGTGATTCCCACCGGCACCCTATGCACACCACCCCTGCGTCCTCACACCTCTCCCTGTGCCAGTGGTCAGTGTTCACACCTCAGTCCTGTCTCCCAGGCTGCTGGATGCCCGACCTGCTGCCAGGGATGGGCCTGCAGCCACTGTGGGCAGGGTGTCCAGAGGGATGGAGGCCACTGGGCTCTCAGGCAACCCAGCTGGCCTTTGGGCACTTCTCTATCACGCTTTCTTTTAAAACCATGGTGTTTTTCAATGAAAATAGAATTACTTTCACCAGCAACTTTTACTTCTTCATAGGTGGAACAGAAGGCAATGACAGAGTATTTCGGCTCATGGGCATTACATAAAGGTCTCACACACCACAAAGCAGCACCCAGAATCTCACCCACCAAACAACCATCCAGATGGGATGCAACACAGTATGGATTAGGCAGAAGTGTAATTCCAAAACCCAGAACTTAAGTGAAGCAGAAAAGGGTGTCTAAGGACAAGGAAAGGAAACTGCTTTGATGTGTATCAGGATGTTTATCTTGATATCAAAAGCCCTAGTTCTCTTTTAATGAAGTGGCTCCTCCCTTTGAAGTGGATCCTCCTGCACTGCGCATGGCTGCAGCTCAGGGACATCCTGCACAGACTTCACCCTCCTCAAACGTTAATTTTGCTCTTGTGATTTGCCTGAAAATTATGAGACCAAAGTGAAAGCTCAGGGATGAGAAGCAGCCAAGCTGCCTTTGGACCTGCCAGACGGAGGACAGGGTCAGATGGGTTTTTGAAGGCAGGTTGAAGGCAGAGTTCAGGGAGATGCTGTGTCGGGGAGCACTTGGCACCTCACTGCAGCAAGTACATCCTTGGGGTGTACAAACATTTATGAGGTCCCTTGAGAGGAGGTGAATGTTGCTCCCGGTCCTCCCCCACAACAGGGAGGAAGCCTCCAGCTCAGATTAGCCATCTTCCCAATAGGAGACGACTTCATTAGTTAATTAGAACAACAATCCTCATGGGCTCATCTGGGATTTGTAGTTGTGCTGGCAGGAGATTTGCTGACTGCAGGCAAACCCTGGGGCAAAGCTTCTCAGGAGGACTTGGCACACAGAGCCCTCAGGGACTTACATCCCCTCCTGCTGAGCCAGGAGCCTCTGGATTGCACTTGTTCCAAACCCATTTAATTTTAGCCAAAAACATTCCTCTTCAAAATGCAGAGCCTTGTGTTTTTGCTGTGGAGGTGATGAAGTGTATTTATGTAAAGTAAGAATAATCTGTAATTCTCGTCTCATTGTAGGCACCTCTCACAGTCCAACAGGAAGCTTCAATGTGATTTCTTTAATGCAGTCTCCATTGAGAGCTCTGTTCATACATAACAACATATTGCTTAGTACTTGGGACCCAAAGGAAATTTTAGTGGTAGTGTTTGAGTGGAGGGAAATTATTTTTAAGGGAAAACTTTAATCTGCAAGCCATAAAGGGAACTGTGGCTTTGCATCCTGTGGACAATGTTCTCAACCTCTGCTAACACGATTTTATCTTCCTCTGCAGGCTTGCTTCTTAAGATAAATTTATCCAGGATTGCATTTGGTGTAACAGCTTGTTTTCTGTTGGTGCAAGGTTGATTTCTCACAAGAGCAACTGCCTTAATTGCCTACCAGTTGAGAGCAAGTGCAGCTGCATTTTGTACTTGTGGACTTTGTCCTTGCAATCGCAGCCCTTCCTCTGCTCACCAGCCAGGATGTGCCAAGGCTGCTCCTTCAGCATCATTCCTCTGTGGGCCGTAGATGTCTGCTTCAGGGATAGAAACCCTTGACTTCCTTGTCCTAACAGCAAGAGCTTGCAGGACTCACAGATCCTACCCCAAGATTCATCCAAAGGGGTAGATCTGAGCTGCAGCACTCTGATGCACCCCTGGACATCCCCAAGGTCTCATTGCTATGGCAACAATTTAGCAAATTTAGCACTGCAAAATTATTTGCAATTTTAAGCTGTTGCCAAGATCTTCTTCAAAGGCTCTTTGGGGGTTGTTTTGCTCTGGTTTTTCATGTAACCTTCCCCCCCTTTCATGTGCTCTTCGTTTTGGCACAGCTCCCTTCCTTGAGGAATGACCTTTCCCACCCATTTACTCACTTGGCTCCTTGGCCATGCTGGCCTTGCAAATCTTGTTAAAAGGACGTGTTCATTTACTGGAAGTCTCCGGCATGCGGATCTGAGCAGTTCTCATGCTGTCTGCAGGCAGTCTGCCCCCCGGCTGCTCTATTAATTTCTCTTAGCAAGCTCCCTGATTTCTATGCAGTTCCCTTGATGAAGTTAAGCACGACTCAAGTGGTTTTTCCGCTCGACAGAGCAGGTCTTCAACAGCCCTCTTCTAAATTGCCAGGGATAAAGTCCGGAGTCCAGCCCCCCCGCAGGTTTCCCCACCAACCTCTCCAAGAAACTCAATTAACAGCAGCTGAAAATCGTGATGCCTTACATCACCACCACATTTTCCTGATTTCCCATGTCTCAGTGTCCCCTTTTCCTGTCTGCTGCTCCCTTCCAGCCATGTGACCATGGCAGCTGCTGTTTGTCCCTTGACACATTCCCCCTGCAATGCTCTGGTCCCTGTGGATACAGCCAAGCCTTTTATGCCTCATCTCCACAGCCCCTGCCTCCCTACCCTCATGCCAAACTGGGCATACCCTGCCACCCTTCTGTTTCCTCACTTCTCCAGGTGTTGTGGCATGATGTGCTGCCAGGACAATGCTGGTTCTCCATGCCCTGGGTCCCCCTCAGAACCCCTTGTCCCTCCTCTGGGCTGGCTTTGTCATGCTCAGCTCTGTCTCATTTCTATGGGGCAGGTACCCATGGCAGGGTGTTTCCCAGGAACAGGCACCTGAAGAGATGCCCCATGGCAGTGGAGCTGGGCTTTCTCCATCTGTAGCTCTATCTCCCACTTGTGAGTGCCTGGCTGCCACCTGGTCCTCACCCAGAATGCAGCAGGCTGGGGCTGAAGCTGTGAGGGGTCCCTGATCACATCCACTGAAGGCTGGAGATGGCATCAGGGAGAGCATGGAGTGAGGGGATGGGCGAGAAGGAGAGGTGAGCAAGCAGGCTGCACATGGGTTCCCCCAGGGAAAACAGGGTCTCTTTGCATGCCCAGAGCTGCTCCTCCAGGCTGCCCGTGGTGCAGGAAGTGCCTCCAGGGCCGAGGGACACCCAGGGACCAAGCAAGGCAGGCAGGTCCAGTGCCTGTGGGCTTACGATGGTGCCAGCCATGGGTGATGGATGGGTCTGTGTGGGGAGGGCGGTCAAGCCTTGCTACTCTGATGAGAAAATCATCGAGTGACTGCAGGGTGCTTCAGGCAAACTGCAAAAATAAGAGAGCAGCCAGGGCATTCTCTGAGCCCTTCATCATTCCCAGAGCAGCACAGCGACAGTCATGTCCAGCCAGGGAGCAAGCTCTGCCTGTGTCCACCATGGGATTTACATTGACTGAGCTGGAAAGGCTTTGCCTCTGTGGGGTCTGGCAGCACAGTGAGCAGAAGGGGCGCAGACTCTCAGGGCAGCTATAGGGGATCTGCTGCCTCTAGACCTGGGGTTTCATAAGGATACTGGGAGAAAATGTTGAGATGGGGACAGCAGGGTTACAAATCCCTCCCTACACACCTGCCTGGGGACCCACCAACCCCAGGTGACCAATCTGGTGACACCAACAACCATCATTCCACCCACACCTCTCAGCCACGGTGGCTAGCAAGGGGCACAGAACCCTTGTGTGCCCAGAGAGACCCCAAAACTTTGGACCTCTTGCCAGCCTCCACCTGCTGCTGCCTGGTCGGACATGCGTGGACAGGGAGAGGAGGAGGGATGCCGGGTCCTGCCTGCATGCACGCAGCCTGCTGCAGGGCTCAATAATTCAGGCCTGACACATTAAAGTTGCATGGCATACAATTGACATCTGCAACGACAGACTGCATCAGGGCTGCTGGGTGATGAGTCTGGACAGCAGGCATGGGCGGGAAGTGGTGGGATGGTCCGGCAGCCTCTGGAGAGGGCAGAGCGAGGGCAACAGGCAGAGCACCCCTGCAGTGGGGACTGGGGTGGGAGGGGTTGTGACAGGAAGCGCAGTACCAGTGTTTAGGATACACATTTCCAAGGAACTTGTGTCGAAGCAGGGAGTGCTGGCCCAATGGTACTGACAGCCCAGCAGGCAGGATGGAGCTGGGATGAAGGAGGCTGAATCAGGATAATTCCCAGGGCTGCCACCTTCTCATGCATCCCCTGTGTCTCCTGCAACCTTCCTGTTAGGACAGAGGCTGCAAAGGCTTGTGCTGCTCCATGCACTGAGTCAAAAACCCTTCCCAGCTGTGTCTGTCCCCAGGTCCCTGCCACCACCTGACCTGGTATGGCTCGAATCCCCCCCATCCCTCTCCAGCACTGAGGAAGCAAAGCTCTTCATCGGCTGTTCCGGGAGTTGGTTGCCATGGGGATGTCAGATGTACCTGGCTGTTATAGGGATGCTGTTGCCATGGTTATGTGGTTGCTGTGCCTGGTAGAGGCAGAGATGGAGCATCGGGAAGGCTGTTTACACTGAGGGGGTGGGAGTCACAAAAACCTCAACTCTCTGAGCAGGAGGGGAAGGCAGGAGAGTCCAGCCTTCACTCCAAGTGCATCCTCATGGGGCAGAGGCTGGAGGCCATGGGGACTCATGACAGAAAAGCTCACTAGACCCGTAGGGATGGACATGCTGGTGCTCCTGATCCTGCGACAAAGGAGAGGTGACTGAGGGGAATCGGAGTCTCCCATGGTGTGTCCCAGCATGCTTCCAGGCAGGCTTGGTAGGAGCAGCACACACACCCCCTGTGCTGGGTGTCCCACAGGAGAGACCGGCTTCTCCATGCTTGGTGCCGGGAGTAGTGAGAAGAAAAACAGCTCCAGCTGGTGGGTCCCACAGTCCTGCAAGACTGTGGTGTGTTCTGCACTTGGAATGCACCTCAGTGGCCCTGAGATGTGCCGGTCTCCTGGGCAGGGAAATGGGTTTCGGCCCCACTGGGACTGGGAGATGAAGTGGGAATGGGGATTCCTGGCTCTCAGTAGGCAGCCCACAGGCCTCCAGGGATGAGCTGAGCTGGCAGAGAATGTCTGGGTCCCCTCCAGTGCTGCTTGGCCAAGCTCCCTCCCGGGCAGTGTGATTGGATGCGTGGCCTGTCCTTGAAATGAAAAATGCAGTTGCAGGTTTAATTAAAAGGAGAGGGAGCTCTGAGCCGCACCAGCAGCCCAGAAAAGCAGAGTCTAGCAGAGCTGGTGTGTGGCTCCTCCATGCTTCCTTGGGCAGCTCTGCTGGCTAAAACCCCTGCCCACCTCTGCCAGGACCCCGCAAGGGTCCAATCCCATATGTGTCACCCCATGGTATCTGCTGTGGGGCAGGCCAGGGGCTGTGCAGCTGCTTGCAAGGAGAAAGCTCATCCCACCACTGGCTCTGTTATTGTAGGATCTTCACAAATTTGACAAGCAGCAGGTTTGCAATTCAGCGCTACAGCAGTGGGACAAGGGATGAGGGATGGGTAAGGATGCTGCATGTAGGCCTGACATCTCCATGAAACTGGGGTGCATTGGTGTAGGACCAGCTTGTGCCCAGTGTGCACTGCACTCCTGCGTGTTGCTGATATGAAGGCTAAAGCTGAGCTCCTCATCCTCTGGGGTCTGCTACTGCCAATGGGGTGCAACTGGACTTGGTGAAATGAGTAATGTTTTAATTAAAAAATTAATCCTTAATCTGCCACCTGGCCTGGCCAGACCAGACAGGACATTCTGTGTGGCAGAGAGAGGGCTGGAGGGTGAGCTCTGGGAGAGTGGCGGATACAGGTTCCACAGTCCTTGCACAATGACTGGGGCTCCTGCCCAGGCTGCCCAGAACATCTCCACGCCAGGATGGCTCCCCATGGGCATATCGCACACCAGAGACAGAGGCAGCAAACCCCTGAACTCACCAGCACTGCCATGGTCCTCACCAGCACATCCCTCCTCCTGCTCTGCCCATCCCATCCCCACAGTCCTCTCCAGCTGCCCCCACAGCCCCCTCAAGCCCACCCCGCTCTGGCCAGCTGGGGCCCAGCTCCCAAGCAGCAGTTTTAATTAGATTGCAATCCTATTACATAGCTGCCTGCCCGCCTGCAGTTGCTAATCCTGTTAAGCATCCAGTAAATCTCCCTATGGCGGGCTCTGTCCCCAGGGGCACGGGGAGGGGGGCTGCTGGTGGGTGGGCTCTGCTGAGCTAGGATATGGCTGCTAGGATGCAGAGCTTTGCCTCAGGATTCCACCCTGAAGACCCCTGCAGGGCTGAGAAATTCTCAGACGATTGGGGAAGTCCCCAGTGAGGTGAGAAGTGTCAGTGGAACTTTCCCTGTCCTCCCTGGTCCACCTTGACCCCTCTAAGCCGCCAAAGCAGGGTGAAACCCCCCTGTCCTTGAGGCACACACGCAGCCTGGGTGTCTGTAACCAGACCATGGTTACCACTGGCTGCAGTGGGTGCTGAGCGCACAGGTCTGACCATAAGCCAGATAAGGAGCAACAGCTGAGAAAGGGCTGCCCCAACCGGGTCACAGGCTACCGTCCATGCAATGCCCCTCCCGCTGGAGCCCAGTGCCCTGCGGAGACAGGGCTGGTGGCAACAGCAGGGACACAGGGTCACTTGTCCACTGCTCCTTGGGTGTAGTGACATGTGGGGTGCTGAGGCAGGCTGCCCCAGGCAGTGGGGTGACACCAACAGGCTGTGGACTCCTGGGGATGTGCCCTTGCAGGCAGAGCACTCTCAGACCAGTGCATTGCCACGGCAGGCAGCACCAGCATCATTCCCCAGTGGCACCTACCCTCACAGCTATGGTTCCCCACTGTCCTGGAGGCTTGGAGGGGATCCCGGGTGCCCTGGCACAGCACAGCTGTTGCTGGGTCAGATGCTACAGCCATCCTGAAAGCACAGTGCCCCAACAAAGGCATCCCCTCTCACGCCAGGAGCCAAAACACTGCAGCCTCTGGTCCCCACCTCTTGCCAGCTACTTTGGTCTATGTTGGAGCTGCATCAGCTCCAGAGCAGCCACCACAGAGTAGCAGCTCCGACTGAGAGCCAGGCACTTTTACCATTCCTCCCCTCCACACACAGCCACATCCCCTCAGCAACTCCATGGCCTGGCAAAGAGAGGAGTGTGGTCCAGATCAGCCTTGAGACCCCACAGCTCTCCCCCAAACTGAGCCACAGCAACTCCTGGAGGACAAGTTCAATCAGGCTGTAATTGGAAGAACAGGGTGGCACAGGTGGTTGTGTGCCTGCCCAGAGGAGTCCTGGCACTCCCAGAGATGGGTGGCCAGCAAAGAGAGCAGGTGCCAAGCCCCACAGGGCTGCTGTCCATGCCGGAGGTGTCTGAGCTGGTGTCAGCATCAGCTGGTACAAATACTGTTGATGGAGGCCACAGCGGGGTCGACGAGCCCCAGCTCCTCCTGCTCGTTGACACAGAGCTGGTACCCGCATCCCTTGCGCCGGGGCAGCGGCCCCAGGCGCCTGCTGGGCTTGGCACGGGGCGGCAGCAGGAAGCCAACGCTGCCGGCGATGAGCAGGTGCCAGATACTGTGGATGTAGAAGTAGTTCTCCTCCGTCTCCACGAAGGCATAGAGCAGCACCGCCGCCGCTGCGATCAGCGCTCCCGGGCACAGGTAGAAAGCCCAGCGCTTCCAGGTTGGTGGGTAGCAGTGGCGGCGACGGATGGTGCGAGCCGTCTGTGGTGGGGAAAGGACAGGCTGGAAAGGGGAGCCACAGCAGGGACAAGCACAACCTCTGTGCCATGGTGACACATTCCTCAGGAGCCAGAGAGAGGGGTTAATGGGGAAGGGTGAAAGCAGCAGAGCGGAGATGCTGGCAGGGGCAGGATGCTGAGTGCAGCCTGGACGAGGACATAAAGGATGCCATCTTACCCAGGCGACGGCCATTATCCCCAAAGCAAAAAGGCTGGGCCCCAGCAGGTTCCAGAGCCCATGACGGTCCATCTGTAGAGCCATGGAGAGCAGCATGGCCCCCAGCAGGTATAGCACCTGTGGGGCAGTGGGGCACCCATCAGGATAAATCCCTTCTATGCCTGCCCTTCATGCCCCCTCCCCACACTTGCCTGCTTGACTACGGGCTGGAGCCGGGCCATGGCGATGACAGTGACCCAGACAGACATGAGAGAGCCCAAGAAGTCACAAAACTGCAGCACATCATACTCCATGATGCAGAACACCACAATGCCCGGCTGGTCGCAGGCATGGTAAAACTGGGGTAGCAGGGAAATGGTGTGAGAGCTTCCCTGCACAGCCCCAGCCCCTGACATGCCCCTCAACTGCCCCACCCCACACTCACAGTGGAGAAGAACATGGTGAAGATGTAGACGGCAGCTTCTAGGAGGTAGTGGCTGCGGACAGCAATGGCCACGGGAGGCACAAACATGACATTGCTGAGGCACAACAGCAGCGTGGAGAGGAGCTGGAAGCCATAGGAGAAAGCCTCAGCGTTGTCTGTGCAGCCCCAGCCGTTCCAGCCTGTGACCAGGGAGAGCTGCCGTCACTGCTGCAGCACTGGCAGAGGCTGGGGGGGTGGAGCAGGGAACCCCGTTTCCAGCACCCTGCAGAGACCTGGCGTGACAGGACTACTGGGACAGGAAACCCGTGGGCAGAAGGGGAGGATGCTGGGGGGGTCCGTGGGTGCCCGGGCCGCTCTCACCAGCTTTGCACTCGCAGGCAGCGTACAGGTAGTTGTTGGTCCGCAGCAGCTTGCACTGGCCGTAGATGCCGCAGTCGTTGATGCAGGGTGAGAGGTAGGCGCGCAGGTACACCTCAGCTGTCACGTTGGTGCAGGGCTCAAACCTGTGGGGTGGCAGAAGGGGTGGCAGAAGGGGGTCAGCTCTCACCCCGTGCCCTTGAGCAGCTCCTGCCTCTACTAGAGCCACCTGTCACACCCGGATTTGGCAGGTGATGGGAGACCCAGGGACTGGGCAAGCCTGAAAATCAGCTGCTTTGGTGCTGTGTATGGTAGCTGAGAGCTGGTCCCCAAGGATCCTGTGTGCTTCAATGGTTTTTGCCAGCCTGGGTGAGCAGGAGGAACGTGGCCATGCTTAAACGCCCTTTGCCTTTAGCGGCACACTCAGCTGGCTCCCACTTCATGTGGATTTTGCTGTGCAAACACTCTGCCCTGCCCTGCAATGCCTGTGTGTGAACCCATCAGGGAAGCACTGACTGCAACTGGCCACTCAGCGTGAACTAGAAAAGCAGCAGAGGAGTCAGGGCAGGCACACCAACCCCACTGCCCTGCATCGCCCACACACAAGGCTCTGGGCACTGCCAGCACCTCCTCAGCTCCAGCACACGAGGAGCACAGGGAGCCCCACAGGCTGACAGCATGCACCAGCTGCTGACTAGGCACACACAGGCCCCCAACATGCACAAATATGCTCACAGTGATGGTGGCACGTGTCTGCTGTCCATGCATGTCTTCACACAGCCAAATCTGCACACGTGTGCGTGCAGAACACACACAGCCCTGACTGCCTGTGCAAGCCAGGACATGCACGCAGAGCTGGCTGCATGTGTGCACCCAAACATGCGTGCAGTGCTGTATGCATGCTTGCACCAAACGTGCATGCAGCACCATCCGCGCTCATGCATCCTTGCACGTACAGACACACACACACCAGCCTCTCTCCTCCACAGGAGTCCAGGCAGACACAGAGCCCAGCAGCAGAGCCACAGCAGGGACCAGTCTCTGGAGATGCTGAGCAGAGCCCCAGCCTGACCAGAGATGCCCCCTCACACGCAGAGCAGAGCCCTGTTCTCCCAGCGACAGCCCGGTCCCCTCCCGGGCACAGGTACAGATGGGCCCTTCCGCGGAGGCGGAGAGGCACTGACAGATGCCCGGCATTCGCGAGCTGACAGGCACTTCCTAACCGCGAGACAGAGGGAAGAGCCGCGGGGACCCACAGATGGTCAGGCAGACGCGCGATGGAGCCGTCCGTGCCCACGCAGCGCTCACACGGTGACACACAGCCCGCAAAGGCACGTGCACATACATGAGCGGAGACATGCGGTGCAGAGGACAGGCACAGCCACAGACCCACGGCACACACGGGGCACGGTGGGGACATCCCCTCTGGGTACACAGAGAGGAGATATGCTGGGGCTCTTACCCGTGCTCCGTGGCACAGAGCGAGCGCAGACTCAGGTACCAGCTGCCTGTCTGTGGGTAGGGGATCCGCAGGCGGCTGAGGCTGGCTGTGGCGTTAACGGAGAGGAGGAATCCTGCCAGAGACTCTGTAGGCCAGGAGAGCTCTGGGTGAGCAGGGCAATGTGCAGCTCTCTGCCCTGGGCAGAGCTGGAACAGGGACAAGTACCCTATGCCAGGCTCCAGGGCCACATGCCCCCATGGTCTCTGCAGCCTCCTCCCACCCAGACTCTTGCCAGACACAGAGGGGTGTGATCCCCCCATGGACATGGCAGGATGGACATGCACAGCCCAGCCTACCTGTCTCGCAGGTGACCGAGGTGTTGTCACCGGACGTCAGTGGGACTTCGTGGTTTAGACACCCAAACACTGTCACATTCTCACCACACAAGGAGCTCTGACAGCAGAGGAGATGGCCTTAAACCAGTGCCAGGCATGTCCACTGCTCTGACAGCACTTGGATCACAGCACATCAGCTAGCAGTGCCCTAACCCACTGCCCTTCACCCAAGAACACCCCAAACCTGCACGATCATCCTGTCCTTGGAGCACCCTAATCCATTCACCATCACCCATAAACCTCACAACCATTGCCTATGATCCCAAATCCTGTTCCCTGCCCTGCTGCAATCCTGACATCACCTATCTCCCACCCTGGCCCCTGTCCCAAGCCACCCTACCCCATTCAGGGTGTAGGTGGCCACCTCACCACATTGAGCCGCAGCTCCAGGTTGAGCACCCCGCCACTGTCCAGCACTGGCAGGAGGTTGATGACGAAGACAGCGGGGCGGTCGGGTGGCACTGACACGTTGGGCCCGAAGAAGATGTAGAAGTGGACGGAGAAGGTGTCCAGCTCGTTGCGCAGCGTGGGCCGGACAGGCCAGCAGCGCTCTCCGGTGTGTGAAGTGACAGGGATGGGGACCGGGTGCTTCGTGTCATTGGGGCTGGTGGGTGGAGGGCTGTCCCCCAGCGCCAGCCCGCCCGCAGAGCCAAAGGAGTGGGGCATGTTCATGGAGGCACTGGAGGGCAGGAAGGGTGGCCGGGCCAGGCTGGGTCGGGAACAGTCTGGAGGGACAGAGCCATCAGCCTGGGCACCACACAGCTCCAGCCCCCTCTTTGTTCCCACCTTCCCTTCTTGCCCACCACTTATCTCCCTTTGCAACCCAGCCCCAACACTTCCCAGCATTCCCATCCCAGCAGAACTGGATATAACCCTGTGCCCAGCTGGGGACAGATCCTGTGGGCATCCTTTAACCCCCACACGAAAGCAGAGTCAAGACCATACCTCCACCCTCACCTCCACATGCACCCTCACCTGTGAGCTGCACGGTGACCTGGAAGGAGACAGTGCCTGGCACGCCGGGGTGTTTCTCCACCAGCACATAGTACCAGTGCTGCCAGAAGGGCAGGTCCTGTGCCAGCTGGCAGGGAGTGTGTTCCCGGCAGTCCAGTGTTGTGGAGTTGTGCAGCGGGGGAGCCTTGGCCCGCACTCGCAGCCAGAGTGGGCAGCCCTCAGCCCCACGGCACCTCAGCACCTCCACGAGCACTCGTGATGTGTAGCTGGGCACAAAGACCCTGCGGGACAGCAGCGCCAGGTTGTGCCCACCACTATGGCCTAACAGGGCTGAGGAGGGAAGCCAGAGGGATGGGACACCCTCATCTCCCCACCCTGAGGATGTCCCCTCCTTAGCAGACCTTCTCGCACTCACTTGTAGAGGCAGGAGCGGTTGTGGGGGGCCATGCTCTGCTCGGTGATGTGACCAGGGTACAGCACAGCGATGTTCACCAGGCGCTGCACGATGAGCTGTGGCTGGAAGAGATACTGGCACTCCTCGTAGAGCCCCTGCACCAGGTGAGAGTCAGCACAGGGCAAGGGGCACAGGGCATTGCCCCCACTTGGGACATCTGCCCTGGGCACTGCCACCCCATGGTCCCTCCAGGCCCTTCACCTTAACGGAGATCTTGCCCTCATCTTTGGGCAGGTGGGCAGCCAGGAACCAGTCCCCGGGCAGCGGGCTGGTGACATTGAACACTCCCGTGGTGCGGTTGGGCAGGGTCCAGGTGAGGGTCAGTGCGAAGGAGCCAGGGACAGCCGTGTCCCTGGGGAAGTGCGTGTGCAGCGGGTTAATGACAGAGGGAGCCCCTGAGCGGAAATACCTGCAGGAGAGACAGCAGTCAGCAGCGTGTAGGCTGGACAGCGTGTCAGGGCCAGTATGTCCTGTATGTGGGTGTCTTTCCTCTGTGCCTAAAGACATCATGGAAGCCATCTGTAAGCTGGGACCTTTCTGGAGACTGTGAGCTTTCCTGAGTGGGTGTTCAAGCAAAACAGTTCATCTACGAGATGCACAGAAGAGTGGAGCCTGCATTGGTCCTGGAAAGATGAATCATAGGTAGGGAGGGTACATGTTGTCTGGGTTTTGGCTGGGATAGGGTTCATTTTCTTCGTGGCTGGTACAGTACTGTGTTTTGGATTCAGTATGAGAATAGTGTTGATAACACACTGACGTTTCAGTTATTGCTCAGCAGCGCTTACCCTAAAGCACCTTCCAGTGTCCCGTGCTCTTCCAGAGAACAGGTGCACAAGATGCCAGAAGGGAGCATGGCCTGGAGAGCTGACCCAAACTGGCCAAAAGGATATTCCATCCCATATAGAACATATTCCACTCCACACAGGGCATCCCGCCCAGTGTATAAACTTGGAAGAGTTGGCAGGGAGCCACCAACCACTGCTGGGGGACAGCCTGGGCACCAGTCAGCATGTGGTGAGCAACTGTGTGATGAATCACTCATCTTTCTTGGGTTTTATTTCTCTCTCTCTTTTTGTTACTGTTGTTATTATTATTGTTGTTGTAGCTGTTTTATCATTAGTGTTACTGGCATATTTATTTTGATTACTAAACTGTTTTTATGTCAACCCACGAGTTTTACTTTTTTTTCCATGATTCTCCTCCCTACCGGGGGAGCAGGAGGGGATGAGCGAGCAGCTGCGTGGTACTCAGTTGGCAACCTACTCTAGTGGAACCTGTCCCATGGTAGCAGGTTGGAATGAGATGATCTTTAATGTCCTTTCCAACGCAAAGCATTCTGTGATTCTATGATTCCTTGAGTCTATATGTACATGTGCTTGTGGAAGCAAAGAAGCAGGCAAGAGCAGGCAAGCTGTGGGGCAAATCCAGGCAGGAGCAGCAGAGGCAGGCAGGAAGGGAATAGGCAGGGCAGGCTGCTTACTCACACGGTGATGCTACGGTCTGGGCATTGATCCCCAAAGGTGCCACCTTGCTCCTTGAAGGTGATAAGGTTCCAGACAGCGATGACTGTGTCCTCAGGAATGTGGAAGTGGAAGAGCTCGATGCTGGCAAAGGAGCGGAAGGGGCTGAGCTTGCGTGGTGTGCGGGTGAAGTAATCGGTCACAAAGAGCCCATCTGCAAAGGAGACCCAAGGAGCTCTCAGCAGGGCAAAGGATTGGGGAGGGTGTTGTGGAAGACCCCTACCAGAGCAGGCCCACCACCCAGGCTCTGAATATGTCCCAAGTGTACAGCAGCCTGGAGGCAGGAGGGGTTGGGACAGTGCCATTTCAGTGAATCCCCAGAGCTGATCTCAGCTGTCCCCAGCTGTGTCTCCCAGCTCTGGCATCGTTCCTGGCTCAGTACTGCCTCGAGCCCAGTTCACTGAGCTGTGGGCATTGATGGTGTGTAGCCTGAGGAGCCTATGGCCCTGGCTGCTCATGCTCTGCTCCCTGTAATAAAGGGGCATTCTTCATGGCTTCAGCCATGCCCTAGCAGATCAGCTCCCACAGCAACACAGGTTCACCCTCACCTGCCTGCTGGGGAGGTTCAGCACTGAGCCTGTTATGAAGTGCAGAGTTTCACCCTAGAGCCACAAGAAGAAGGAACGAGCAGAGCACTTCCTGCATAGCCTCCCAGCTCTCCCGTGGTTTGTGGAGGAGGAACGGTGCACATATGTGTGCACATATGCACACGTGGGTGCTGTCTGCTTGCACGGCAGTGTGCAGGCATGCAAACCCACGACCATGGGGGTGTGTGCCTGTGCACAGCCCCATGTCTGAAAGACACTTCCTACAAGCCCACGACACACGTGGGGGCCACCTCCCCCTGACCAGCTGCCTAGATGCTTGATTTTCAGGGATTTCCAGGAGCCTCAGCAGCAGAGAGCCACTTCTTTGTCACAGGGGAGAGAAGGACTCTAGACAGCAGCCATAACTTCACCTACCATTACCATGCTACACCAGTGCCAGCCTGGGAGACCCATCCATTCTACTCCAGAGACGCAGTAAGAATGAGATACCCCTCTTCATAAGCTGCTGGAAAGGGGAAGGCCAGCAGAAGGTGAGCTGGGAGCAGGTCTGTGCCCAGGAGGACTCATCCAGTGTGGAGTGGGATAGCTGAGAAGAGGGTCTGCTTTGCACCACATGTTCCTGGCTGGGAGTGTGCGCATGTGCTCATGTGCACGTGTGTTTGTGCTGCGTGTGTGCAGCCCCAGCAGGCTGTACACTGACATGCATCTGCTCCCTTGTCTGGAACAAAGGCAGCTCCCCCTCCCCTTCACTGCCAGCCGGCACAAGCCAGGCATGAAACACCTGTCTCCTCAATGCAGGAGCATCCGATCCCAATCTCTTCACCAGAAACCACCAGGTCACTCCACAGCCCCACGTGGGGACAGGGACCCGACTGGGGACCCCAGGAAGGGTGTTGAACACAACTCTAGAAGGGGAGCTGGGGCAAGAACCCTGAGCTACCCAGTATCAATGCAGCCCCTCCATGCTCACTGGTCCAGGGCAAGGTGAGGGAACTGGCTGCACGTAGAGGGTCAGCCTGAGGCACCGTGGCAGTGCAGCCAGAGCACGGGAGAGGTGCTAAAGGATGGAGCGGGATTACTACCCATGAAAGTGGAGTGGATAGAACGGGAACAACCAAAGCCCCTGCACTTCAGGCCAGCGGCCGGAGCCGCAGGACCCCACTCCCGGTGCCACAGGCTGACGTGGCGGCCGGAGGTCAGCACCGCGGACAGCTCCCGCTGCCACTCCACCGCTGCACCCGGGCAGCGGCAGCCCCCGGACAGCTGCCCCGCTTCCCAGCGGATGCCCCTTCCAAGCCCTCAGGCATCCTTCCGCATCCCGGTCACTACGCCAGCTCCCTGCCCCATAGCCTGCTTCTGGCCTCACTTACTCCCGTCGATGTCTCCCCCGCATATCCTGACACACACCCCGTCTCTGCAGGCTGTCCGTTTCTGCTGCCCCCTGCACGCACACAGCCTCCTACCCTGCATCTGCAGCCCCCCGGGCCCACTCGCTGCCCACGCACACGCCTCCCTCCCAGTGTGTTCCACTGCCTGTGTGCTGCCTGCATCCTCCTCGCACGCACAACTCTGCGCCCCACTGCACATCTGTCTCTGTGCCCCACTGCACGGGTACGCCGTGCCCCACGGTATGCTCATCGCCCTGCCCCACCGCATGTTCATCGCCCTGCCCCACCGTATGTTCATCGCCCTGCCCCACCGCATGTTCATTGCCCTGCCCCACCGCACACACATCCACGCATCCCATCCCGCAGGCATCCAGCACCCTCTGCACAGGCATCCCTGTACCCCGTTATGCAAACACCCCCCTGCACACGCATCTCCGCGCCCATCGCACCCACTTCATGTCCCAATGTACGTGCATCTCGTGCCCCATGGCACCCCACACCCAGCTGGGGACACCCCTGTACTCTGCTGCATACGTGCCCCAAACCCCACTGCATGCTCGCCTCATCCCTTGTTCCTCACTCACCGTGTCCCATCACATGTGCACCCACATCCCAGGATGCCATCCCCCCATAGCTGCGCCTTGTGCTCCGTTCTCACTCACACCCTGCCCCGCTGCACGCAAACCCCACATCCCATTGCTCGTGTAGCTCATCCCAAGCTACAAATAAACCCATTCCAAGCTCGTCCCCTGCGCCCCACCACACGGACCCCCGCACCCCACATCTGCAGCCCTTCTGCCCACCGCATCTCACCCACTCCCCGCCCCACTGCGTGCACACCCCACATTCCATTCCTCGTGTACCTCACACCCATCCCAAACTCATCCTTCTGCCCCACGGCTCCTCACAGAGCCCTGTGCCTCACGCCTCCAGCCCTCCTGCCCACCGCACATACCCCCGTGCTCCATTCCCACCTGCCCCCCGCCCCAGTGCGTGCAGACGCCACATCCCATTGCTCGTGTACCTCATGCCCACCACACGCTCATCGCCCTGCCCCACGGCACCCTATCCTGTGCTCCACCGCACGGACCCTGCACCCCATTCCGGCTGCCCTCCTGCCCAGAGCACACACTCCCGTGCTCCATTCCCACCTGCCCCACTGCACGCACACCCCACATCCCATGGCTCCCGTTCCTCACACCCATCCCGAGCTCACCCCTTGCGTCCCGCCGCACGGACCCCCGCTCTCCGCTCCGACACCTCTCCCACCCACTGCACACGCGTCCTCCGCGGTGTCGCCTCGCCCTCGCCACGCCGGCACCCTCGACGTGCGCTCCCGCAC
>VZTJ01002733.1:2080-13072 GCA_013397795.1 Orthonyx spaldingii | reverse complement strand
TTGCTTAATATCAGAGAAGTTGAGCGACGGGGTAGTGCCATCAGGGGTTTGGAGTAAAGCAGTCTCTGCAGCCCTTTTAATGTCTGCCAGTACCTCCTCTGTGAAGTACTGTGCTTGATCTGGTGGTTTCTCTAAGGCACCCCTCCCACAAAGGTCTTCTACTGTTATCCTACCTCTCCCATCCCCAGTGTAATATTTGTTTTCCACCCCTTTAAGATTCCTTTTCCACATTCTCTCCCATAGAATGTATTCTGCGGGAGACAGGAGGCAGGACAGGATATTTTTTATATCATGGGGAATCAGGACCATAGAGGAGAACGCAGCCTGAATTAGGTTTTTGAAATGTGGGGAAGCTCTCCCATAGTCCTTAGCAGCTTTGCATAGCTCCTTGAGTTGAGAGTAAGGCACCGGGTCCCATTTTGGGTTCCCATCCCTCCTCTTATAGGTAACGGGGGCTACAAATGGCACGATCTTATTAGCCATCCCCCATTCACCCTCATTGGCTGCTCGCCTCCGGAGCTGTACCCAGTGATCCTCAGGGCTGGTATCGGAGGCTGAGGAACCACTGCTTTCCTCCTCTGGGGAGTAAGGAAGCCTCTGGGTTACTGCTCAGTGTTGCCGTGGCAACGGCATTGGCTGCCTGTTGTTACTGAGGGTGGCCAAGATGGCCTCCTTCCGGTTTGCATCCCCCCGCCTTCCGGTCCTGGGAGCATGGGAACTGACAGTGGGAAAATTCCCATGGGCGGAGTCGAAGCCTGAGGGGGTGGGGCCAACCACTGCAGGGGCGTAGCCCGAGGGAAGGGGGCGGTCACGATGCAGGGGGAGGTACCCGACGCCGACATGCCCATCGATGCGAGAGGGGAGGGGACTCGCGGCGNCCTCCTTCCGGTTTGCATCCCCCCGCCTTCCGGTCCTGGGAGCATGGGAACTGACAGTGGGAAAATTCCCATGGGCGGAGTCGAAGCCTGAGGGGGTGGGGCCAACCACTGCAGGGGCGTAGCCCGAGGGAAGGGGGCGGTCACGATGCAGGGGGAGGTACCCGACGCCGACATGCCCATCGATGCGAGAGGGGAGGGGACTCGCGGCGCAGGAGGGGCAGGGTTTAGGGAGGGAGGAGCCCCGACACCATTTCGCAAGTCACTGGAAGGCGGGGCACCGACATTTTGAAACCGAGGGTCTGAGGCGGAAAAATTGGATGGGAGAAGGGGAGACAAGATGGAGGGCACCACGTGGTTGACGCCATCTTGGGACGAACTTAGAACAGATGAAACCAAGGCTGAAGGTTGGGAACATGGGTTTTGGGTCGAGCCTGAGACAGCGTGGCCAATGCCATCTTGGGAGGGGGACAGAGGGGATTCAAAGAAGGCAGGGAGGCGGCNCGACATTTTGAAACCGAGGGTCTGAGGCGGAAAAATTGGATGGGAGAAGGGGAGACAAGATGGAGGGCACCACGTGGTTGACGCCATCTTGGGACGAACTTAGAACAGATGAAACCAAGGCTGAAGGTTGGGAACATGGGTTTTGGGTCGAGCCTGAGACAGCGTGGCCAATGCCATCTTGGGAGGGGGACAGAGGGGATTCAAAGAAGGCAGGGAGGCGGCGGCAGCCCTGTGCAACAATGCAGGATTCTTCTACAAACTCTCTCTGAGGCAGGGTAGTGGGGGAAGGAACATGGGCGCTGGACAAAGGCTCAGGGATAGATGAACTGGGGAAACTTGAACCCTCCCCACTCCTCTCAACACATTTTGAGATTTGAGCGAATAGAGGAATAAATCTACCCACAAACAAATCTCCCATTGTCTGCTGAGCAAACAAACTTTTCCCAAATATTTCCCAAAAATCCCATTTCATTACTAACTAAGGAGAAACCTCCAGATAAGACTTAGAAAGCCAGAGTATGAAGGACTTCATATCCCGTTTTTAAAACTTAACTTTTTATCTCTTTAGGAAATTTTTAACTTGGTCATAGGTCTCTTTCTGAGATGTAGATAACTTAGAACCCATATATCTGTTCTCGCTGCTATCGGAGTAAAAGGAAAGAAAAAAATCCAAACACAGATCCTCTATACTCATCCTCTGAGGTCTGAATTAAAATCTCCGATTTGCAGTTCCAGCTGGCAGCAGCCCTTCTCCTCTTCTAAGGATTTTTGGTTGCGTCTGGTCCTGCTGCTGTTAAAACACAACAGCAGAGAGTGGCGAGAGGCTTGGCTGTTGAGGACGGGTTTTTTTGGGTCGTGCCGGCGAGGCACGGCTCCTCTGGCTTGGGGCAAGATGGCTGCGGCGGTTTTGTCTCACGTTCAGCAGTTGTACAGCACTGGCAGCGCAACTTGAGCTGGTGGCACGGCTCTGGCGCTGGCGGCACGGCTTCTCTGGCAGCTGCGCTCATCTGTGGCTTCGGGCAGCTGCTTTGTCTCTTGGCATGGCTCGTCTCAGCTTGCGGGCTTCTCCGGAGCTGGCGCGGCAGGTCGGCTCGGCACGAGTCGTTGGCACAGGCTGCGGTGCTCGCTTCTCGACTCCGCTTCACTCTGCTCCGGCTCACGCGGCGGCTTGGGCAGTTTTTTCTCCGAGCGGGCGATTTTCAGCTGTGCTGCAGTCTTTTCGGCTCCGGCGGGCTCGGGACAGGACAGCGCGACCCCACGAGGGTCCAGCACAGCTCCTTCTTCCCTTGCCACGTGGCAGGCGGTGGTGGCAGGCAGCAGACGGCAGCAGGAACTGATGGAAAGTGGCGGGGAGTGGCAGGAGGCAGCGGCTCAGCTTCATGGTTTTTCGTCTGCTGCGTGGTTTCTCGGCGCGTCGAAGCAGCGACTGAGGTGCATCTTCAGTTCGCGAAGGGGATGCCACACATTGGTGCGCCACTTATTACTGGCTTTTGGCTCTTTGTCCTCCCTTCGTGGTTACCTCAGCCCACGATCCCGTTTACCCCTCTCCGGTAGCTTCTATTACCTCGATCACTACCTCAGCAGAACAGCTGGCGAGAACAAAAGAGTCGGAACTCTAGGCAGCTTTATTCCATGAGAGTTTATTATTAGGTGGGGGAGAACTTGGAGTGTCAACCCTCGTGAAGGGAAACTGCCCAGAAGAACCTCAAACAAAGAAAGGTCTGGGATTTTTATACCTTCGGCTCAATTTGCCCACCAAAACCTCCCGACCGGGGGAGGAAGGCAGGGGAATGAGAGGACCCGTATGTGGAATGAACCACACAAAACACAGGGGAGGACTGGCCATACCCCTATGGGGGATGGTGGAACAAACCAAACAGACGCGGAAGTGTGATCCCACGGAGGGGAGTTTTACCGTACGTGCAATAAGTCCCACCAGTGCTGTGGTAGGTACATTCTTACTCCCACAATTCCCCATGCACCTGGCGCTCAATGAACAAATACCTGCTTCAAAGACCTAACGTCTCTGGAGTTTCTGCACCACTTTTTGCGTGAATAAATATGGTGGGGTTGAGGGTCTTGGGCAGTCCAGGGGGGAGCCTTGGGGAACTGTGGGAGGGGTTGGAGGGGCACTGGCCCTACACTGACATGTGGGGGGGTTCTGCAGAGTTCTGGGGTGTCCTAAGAGGGCCCTGGAGGGGTCTGGGAGAAAGATATAGGGGGTACAAGGTCCTGGGGGTCTTTGGTGGAGAGCAACATGCCACTGACATGTACAAGAAGTCTTGGGGGGTCCTGGGAGGCTCTGGGGAGGTCCTGGGGAGGGGGGACATGAGGTGAGTTATGGAGTCTTGCGAGAGCTCTAGGGGTCTCTGAGGGCAGTTATTGGGCTGCCCCTCACCTGCCCCACCCCTGCCCCACCCCTTGCTCATTCCTGCCATGCCCTTCCCCTCATTGTTCACCCCTGCCTGGCTCTGCCTGGCCCCTGCCCTGCTCTGCCCCTCACCTGCCCTGCAACTGCCTCTTACCTGCCCCGTCCCTGCCACGCCCTCTCACCTATGTAGGTCCAGTGTCTGGGTGAACTGTCCCGACCTGTTCACGTGGACTGGCACCACTGGACCCAGGAACCCTCGGAGTGCACCATAATTGGTGACTACATGGTGGCCTGTGGTGAGATCCCCAGGATACCCCCAAATTGATAAGGACCCCCAGAAACCTGTGGCCTTTGGAGGGCAGCTGAGCTGTCCTTTGGGACTCTTAAGGGTTCTTGGTGCTTTTTAGGGCTTTTTTGAGGCATTTTAGGACCAAAATTGCCTTTTCATCTTCCACGTTCCAGAAATTATATCATGGCCTGGATTTATTCAAATTAAGTCAATTTAGATCTATTTTAGTTACATTTATTAAAACTTTCAGGTGGAGTTGAAGCATTTTGTGTCTTTTTGAAGCATTTTAATGCCCAAATGATCTTTTAACTCTCTGCTTTTGAAATAAAACATAAATATCACCTTAAATTGTTCATATTTATTCAAATTAACTCCATTTTGGTCGGTTTTGTTTAAATTCCAAAGCAGTTTGGGGTCTTTTTTGGGTCCTTTTGTGGCGTCCTGACCCATCATGACACCACCCAGTCAATCCCCGAGGGGATTTTTTGCTGAGGCAGGGCCGCTGGTGCACACCCACCCCCTCCCCTTGCCCAGCCAACCCCTGAGGAGAGTTTTCCCTGCATGCAGTTTCGGCGAGAGCCATCCCTCCCTTCTCAAGCAAAGTGGTGTGGGGGGTGGGGGAGAGGTGCAACAGCTGCTGAAGTGATTGGGAGCCTCCGAAAGGGCAGGAGGGTCCCCCCCGGTCACTCAATGTTCCTCCCTGGTCCAGCTCTTGCTGCCATTTTGGAAGTTCACACAAAGGCATTACTGCTTTTGAGCGTTTCTTGTACTTGTGGTGTATCTATGGCTCTTAGGCAAGGAATATGGCTACCCAAAATATCTGTCCTGTAAACCCATTTAATAGGCCAGAAAACTCCTGTTTAAACCAAATGTTCTTACCAGGACCTGTTTTTCCTGATTCCTGTGACACGCTCCCCAGGGTTCCAGCACACCAAGTCTGGGTGCTGCAGGAGGAGTAACAACAAGATGGTTCATCACAGTTTCTGTGGAGTCAGCAAAAAGCCAAAGTAAGTGCATCCTGGAGTGAGGCTGGGCACAGAGAGCAGGGATTGCTCCTTGGGGCAGGGTAGTCCCAGCCACACTGGGTGGGATAAATTTGGTGGGGTGCTTCTGGCTTTCCAGCCTGGAGTTTCTGAATATGGAGGGGAGTTTCTACCTCTGTAAGAACAGGTCCTGATTGGAGGGGGTAGTTGTAGGACATTTATCATATATATATATAAATATACACATATATAATAAATCCATGGAATGCATTGGGTTGGGAGGGACCTTAAAGCTCATCTCATTCCCAACTCCTGCCACTAGGCCAGGCTGCTTCAAACACCGTCCAACCTGGCCTCAAATGCTTCCAGGCATGAGGCAGCCATAGCTAGATAAGAGGTTGGAGGTCATGGTGTCTGACTCCATTTCCCATCCTAGCTGGGCAGCAGGTGAGTGAGAACACTGCAACAAAACCTGTGGGAATTCTGTCTATTAGCTCTGCACAGAGTGTTGCATCCAGCCCCATCCCAACGGCACCAACTGCTCTGTCCATGCCAAGTTCTGGAGCAGGGTGAGAGCCAACAGTCCCTCAGGTGCTGTGGAAAGCCAGACCCCAGTTACAGGTGAATACCAGCCCATCCCGAAAGCCAGCCTGGGGCTGGCTGGGTATCTTGGGGTGATTTTATGATGATACTGTATTCCCTAATCTCTTGCTTTATGCTCAGAAATGGCTGTTGTAGCTTTAAGAGGAACCAGAGGTGGGGCCAGAGCCTAGGAACCCCAGACCGTCTCTGCTCAAACTCTCTTACGTATGTGTGTGCCAGGCCGCATGGACTGGAACGCTATGTTGTTCCTTTTTGTCCAATTAATATTTTGCTAGCTTGAAGCAGGAAGTTTTTTTCTTTCCCTATCTTTTTCCCTGGACTCCACCAGAGAGCCATCAGGTTTTTTGTGGGTTGTTTTTTTTTCTTTCTTGAATGGTTTTGGCTTGGCTTTCATTTCTTTTGGCTGGTCCAGGGAGCCGGTGGGAGCTGCTCCAAACCTGAGACCTCGGAGAAGCTGAACCAGCAAAAGAAGGGACATTAAACTCCACCAACTTGACCTGCTGCCAGGAGGAGACCTACGCCAGAAATTCGACAGGTTCCCAGCTGCTGCATGAACTCTTTCTTCCCATCCCTGAGACAAAGAGGGAACAGACGCCATCTTTGCCTCTCAGCCCCGCAGTCAGTCCGTGTATTTCTTCCCCGGGCATTTTTGAGTTTCTTTTTGTTCTGCTGTGGGTGCGTGGGTGTGTGGGTGGGTGGGGGGTAAGTTTTCTGAGAGCTAAATATCTAGCATTTATTCAATCCTATTCTGTGCCTTGAGGGCAACCCCCTCTATATTTTTGTTAATAAACAGTTATACCTTTTTCTTCACTTTTATCCACTGGCATCCATTTCTCTCATTGGCAGAAGAAAGGGGAGTTATTTAAGCCCCTTTCTCTTTAGAGAAAACCTTCTGTCAAGGGTGCTTTTCTCCTAAGTTTGCCTCCAAACCGGGACACTGGGACACAGGATCTGCGTCCAGTGCTGTGACACGCATGTCCTGAGCTGTCCCCTGTATATGGCAGTGCTCAGTGACCTGCAGGGAGGAGACTAAGAGCCCACAGATCTGTGCCACACTGGGAGAAGGTGTGATGGGGAATGGCCAGAATCTGGGAGACTTTCCAAACTTGCTCCCTGTGATAGTGAGAGAATGGCTGGCATGGCTGCAGTGTGGGGAAAAAATCCTGCCTGGAGAACTGGAGAGCACAATGCTGGCAGAGGGGTCACACACAGAATCTAACCTTTTTGCTGTGGTCAGCTCGTTCTGGATGGCAGTCTGGGCAGTCAGTGCTTCCCCATGCCAGCGTCTCTCCCATAAATGTGCACAAACAGGGTTTAACCACATTGGCCTAAGTTTGTTTGCACAAATTGGAGCAAGAAGGGAAGGTCAATCCAAAGCCAACCCTGCTCAACCTCTAAATCCCAGCGTACGTGCTACAAGCTGCCAACTGAGGGACTTAAACCATATGAAAATGGAACCAAGAGCATTAATGAGATTCCTGTGAATCTCATTACGTTGTTGTAATAGAATTTTTAACAATTTTTAAGCTTTTATGACAACAATGCATTTCTTCCTTTGGATTATTCACCCTGTGAGATTTGGGGCTTATTTGGATTTTAACTCCCGCACGGTGGCCCTGACACTGCTCAGGAGCTGGTAGGAAAAGCAAAGTCAGGACTCTTGGCAGGCGCAGGTTATTTTCCGCCAGAGTGTATCCAGATGGTGCTCACAGCCTGGCCAGGAGGGATCTGCTTTAACTTCTGTCTTCTGCCAAGGAGAGAATGTTTTCTACTGATTTAAATCAGATTCCAATATCCTCATCTCCCAGTGACTCCCTGGGGAACTGATCTGCTCTCCCACCCCTCCTTCTCTCAGTTCCTGCCCAGACAGAGCCAACTGTGCAGAGGAAAATTTGTAGCACAAGCAGCAGTGGAAGGACATGAGCACTTACACACTGGGACTTGGAGTGTCCCTTTGGGTGATGCTGGTTGCTGTGATTTATATAATTTGGCTGCTGAAATTTTCCAGCCCAGGGGCTTTGGCTAACACAGCAGCATAAAGCTTGTTCTCTCTGTGGTGCCTGGATTTGGGGTTCAGCTTTGCTAGTTTAGATGAATTATAACCCTGAAGTTCATGCTGAATTCCTGCTGGAATAGCCTCACAGTGCCTCATGGAGCGTAGATACTCCCATGCAGAGCTGCCTATTTAACACCAGGTTTGTCAGGAATGGCAAAGGTTCCAAGAAAGCTCAATGGGATCACGAAAAGGACAGGTTTATATTCCACAGAATTTTCTATTTATAATCCTTGTTCCGCAGTTCCCCTGATGTCCCTTGTGGGGCACTTGACCGAGTTCCCTGGAATTCAGCTGATTTCAGCCACCCTGAGGTCGGGCTGCAGTTAATATTTTAAAGCAGGAGAAGGTGGTGACCAGACGCTCCCCTGGCCTGTGGTGAGGCAGCACCTGCGCCCAGATGAGGACTGCTTTCCCTACAGAAAGCTGATTTAATTTCACAGTCTCAGGAATGGCCTCTGAAAGTTCTTTTCCCTGAGGAAAGGGATGCACACACTTGCCTTCAGGTCTGACCCGCCTGTTAAAGCTTTCCATCAGTTCTGCAGTTCTGGCTGGGTCCCTGAACAACTTCAAACTTAATCCAAACAAACTTTATTCAACTATAAGGTTTTATTTTAAGGTACCTCTGAGGGCTATTGCTTGGGATTTAATTTCTGTGAGGGAAGATTCCCTTGGCTTTAATACTGCTGTTAGGTTGTATCCTCAGGCTGGAAGGGAAGGGATTTGGGGTGGGTAGGACACACCTGGTCGGTGTGTGGGAGATCTGGCAGGTTAGCACTGGGAATTGCTATCTGATCCCCTCTAAAAAAACATTGTGCCAGCATTCCCAAGTACCAGCTGGTTTATTGGGGTATTTTGGGGTGTCAGTGGGGTCTGTCTGGGTTGAAGCATCTCTGTGTGCCTGTTCAGGGCAGCCTGTCATTAAACAGCCACAGGCAGACCTTTATCCATGTCCCAGTGCCCTTTGCTGGATTCCCATCCCTGGGATGTGTGTTTTGCATGCTGCGTGCCATGGGTAGGACACTGCAGGGCACAGCTCGGCCCCTGGAAATACAATGGACAGGAGGTGCTGGCTCACTTTCTGTGGCTCCTGGCCTTGTACTGCGTCACATTCCCTGGCCAGCTGGGACACATGGAGGAAACAGCAAAGGAACATTCCTGGCAGTAAGGGGCTGTTGCCGAGGGCTCTGTCCAGCTCTGGGCTCAAAAAAGTGGCCCTGGACTCATGATGCCCCATGATAGGGGGCTATAAACACTCACTTCTGGGAAACGCCCCACTGCAGGCAGGACCAGCCATTGACACTCTCCAAAACACTTTCACCATGGACCAAGTGAACCCTTCTTTCGCTCATTTCTCCCTGGAAAGGAATGCTGTATGAGCACCTTCACAGCCATTGCGTATGTGAGAGATAAAATAATGTTTTACTTCAGCCATTGTTTGAGCCATAAGGATGCATACTTATGTCACCTAGGCAAAGATGTAGCTAGCACCAGGCTCGGCCTTGTGAGCATGAGGGAGTAGGAAAAGGGGAGTTAACCAGTGCTTATTACTTAGAGAGATAGAGAGGGGAGGGGAAATGAGGTGTCAGTTTGAGCCTGGTAGGAGGTTGGAAAGAATGTGAGTTCCTGAATATCCAGCCAATGGGAAAAAAGGATAGGTACCCCACTGGTCGAGGAAGGGTATAAAAGTTCGTGCATTTTAGAGAGAGGTGTGCCTCCTCATCAAGATGCACCTGACTCAACTGACTTGTTTATATCAGTACATTGTTGTCGCTGACCGCTTGACCGCCCAGCAGGTCAGCAGGCGACAAGATCCCAAGCACCTGGTCGGCAAGGCCTTCCGTGCTTTTAAGCCTCCGAGGTAGCTCTGACAAGAGCTGTTTGCCTTGCAGCCCAGGCTGGGGCTGGCAGCAGTCGGTGGTAACAATGTAGCGAATGCAGCTAAGGTAAAGGAGGAGAGAGGGGCTCACTTGTAGCAGCAACCTTGTGTTTATTCCCTGTCCGGAGGGACAGCACAACCACCACCAACAGAAAGAACTACAAAATGAGCACTGAGGGACGGTTACAGGGGTTTTTAAGGGGACAGAGAAAGGGGAGGAGAACAGGGATAAACCAATGGAAAATATGATGGGTAGTGACAGGTATCCAATAACTGGGAAAGGAAGGAGGGACAAATTTAAACAGACCAATGAGGATAACAGAATAACAGAACCTTCCAGTACAATATGAATATTAAACCAAGTCTATGAATATTAAAATAACTCTGAGGGAACAGGGGAGGAGATGGAACTTTGATGGACATGGGTGAGTGGCAGGAAACTACCCCAGCCTGCCTTCCCCATTCCCGTCAGACTCACTGTCCTGAGGGGAATAGTCTGCCCATTCGGTGTTCTCGTTTATCCACATAGAGAAGGCAGGCGGGGCTGATGGATCATCGCCCATTGGGGCTTCAGCCAGTGGCTGGGGCACTGGNAGGCAGGCGGGGCTGATGGATCATCGCCCATTGGGGCTTCAGCCAGTGGCTGGGCCACTGGCTGAGCGACCACCACACATAGTTTTGCTTTGATGACTTTGTCCTATTTCAGCTTTACCAGCAAGTGAGTATTTCTCACAGGTAAATGCTGGAGACATCAGGAAATCAGGGTTATTGTAAGAGTTTTATGCTGTCATCATCAGGTGACAGCCAGTTATGTCCTAGACACTTTCCAGGGTCTGATGTTTAAAGCAGCATTAGCATAAAAGAAGGAACTGTATTTGCATAGGAATTACTTTACTGGTGCTGGCCATTCCCATCCCAGGCAGGACCTTCCCCATGACCCTGAGATTGACTCAGTTGGTTGGAGCAGGGTGCTAAGAAAGCCAAGATTGTGGGTTCAATCCCCAGGTGGGTCAATCATTTGAGAGTCAGACTTGATGACCCATGGGGGTCCCTTTCATCTTGGAATATCCTGTGATCTGGAAATAAAGAGTGAATATTTCAGCTGGGAAAGTCTCTCCTCCACCCCCCTTTCCCGGAACCCTCCTCCAGAGGGAGTCCACCCTAACTCCCTCCTCCCGAGGGAGAATCTCCCTAACTACCTCCCCCAGAGCCTTGCCTCAGGAGGCCACCCACCTTAACCCACCACTCACACCCCCCAGATCCCCTCCTGAGGAGAGGACCCACCCTGACCACACAACCCTCACCCCTTGGGGGGCCGCCAGGGTGACATTACAAAAGCCAGAGATCCGGAAGTGTGGGGCAGTGCTTGTGAAATGCATGGGGGGACACCCACCAAGTGGGCCTGGCCCCATGTGGGGGCTCAAATGAGGGCAGG
>VZTJ01002732.1:379212-415385 GCA_013397795.1 Orthonyx spaldingii | reverse complement strand
GGGCAGCTGGAATTCAGACCATGGGAAATATCCTCTGGCCTGTGTCTTCCAAAGAAGGTTTTCTTCAATCTCTGTCTGCGCTGTGCCAGGCGCTCCCCAAACACCCACGAAGGTGTCTGAGTGGCCCCAGAAGGCGCTTGCAGGCCCCTGCAGAGGCCCAGGGAGGTGTCACGTGCATCCCTAGGCTGGTCAGACAGACACACAAAAGTGCTGGATTGCAGAAACCACCACAGGACCAGCCCTGGCCAACCCACATGGCTTTTGCAGCCTCTCAGGTCCTGCCACAGCTGAGGCTGACTGATCCCAGCAGCAGCTTCATAATAAACTTCCTAAAGGGTCTTGATATCCTGAGTTTGCCCCTACAGACATAACCCACAGCAGTTTTCATGTTGCTGCATCAAGGAAGAGCAGCATGAGGGTTTCTGTGCTGACAGATGTGATGTTGGACGGACAAAGCAACGGGAGCTGTGACCACAAATCTCTGCAGGAACACTGGATGGAGCAGCCACAGCTCTTCCTGACAGGGTCATCTGTATCTCAGGGTGGATTGAGTTGAAAATCATCTACATGTCAGGCTGATCTATGGATGTCTGAGGACATTTTGCAGAACAGCTTTTCACTTCTAACTGCCCAAGCTTAGAAAACACAAAGACATGGACTCTGTAGTGAGCAATACTCATGTACATGATTGAAAAAGTAATCAAAAGCAAGGAAAGAACAATAAATCCTGAAAGAATAAATACTGAAATGAAGCAGTTACATTAGGAAATAGGAGATGTGTTTAGAGACTGGTTTTCTTATGTCAGAAAGCCATGAGACAGAAAACCTTGAATAATTCACCAGTTCAAGAATGTATCAACAATCCCACTTGTTCAGGAGCATCAAAGAAGGAAGGAACCACTCCCCTGCTCTGCTCTGAGTTACACTCATGAATGATGAAATATGTGGGGGAAAGCCAAAGCTGCAAAATAAATAAAATAAATTCCACAGCTGAGGTAAACACTACACTGAGACTCTGAGTAAATATAATTAAGATTTATATATTAATGTTAGGCAGCTGAGGGGCTGCTGGAGGTGGGGTGGATGTAGCTTTGAACTAAACAGGGACCCAGAGAGGAACAGCCTCTCTGGCAGGAGCTCAGACTCCATCCATGAAGGATAAACTTTTCTCCCTGCCCACTTCCCATCTCTACTAACCCACATCTGAAGGAAAATGCACCTTTGATTATTCCCTAGCACATGAACTCACCTCCATGGAAACATCTCCCCATTCCACACTCCACACTTGAGGAATTGGGGTTTTTTCTCCTCTTCATCAGTACAAAAGTGGAAATTTCCTTGGAAAGGAAAGAAAACTGGCAGTTTTGGTGCAGGTTTCTGTGGCAATGGGTGAGTCATCAGCTGGCACTGCAGGCTGTCAGCACAGGTGGGCATACCTGTCAGGTTCTCACCACATAAATAATCAGCTCTGTTCACCTGTCCCTCTGTTGGCCCTTCCAGCCATCAGACATCGTTTTGCAGATGAAATGGTGGTTGGGGGTATTTTCATTTGTTTTGGGTTTTTTTGTTTTCAATATATATATTTTCATTCTTCATGTTCTACTCTTCTTTCCCCAGAGGTTTTGGAGGGTTTTTTTTTTTTTTAGCAGAGCTTGGCATTAAAGTTTCTATCACATGTTTTTATGTCAAATTCTCACATCCTTGCATTACACTACCTGGCAGATGGACCCAAACCAATTTTTCCCCTTGTGATTACAAGGAATTAGGCTTTTTGAGAAGCTGCTGCTCCATGAGATTCCCATGGGGCAAACAGTTACCTGGCATCAGGCTCACCTGGACCACACTCACAAAGGGTCAGGGATGAAGATGCTCCAAGGGCTGGACACCCTCTGAGTTTTTCTGGGCTGGGACATAAATGTGCTGTTGAAATCATGATCAAGTGAGAAAACAAATTATTTTAAACCTCATTTCTCTAATGCTTTTTAAATTAGGAATAAAAAATAATTGAAATGAACAGACAGACATCCCTCAGATTCTTCAAGCACAAAAATCAGAAAACATTCATTTGTGCCTGCCCTGTTGCTGGAAAAAAATGGGTAAAAAGTCCTCAGGCTTCTTTTGAATCCCAGGAAAATCTTCCTGTGAAGTTGCTGTACACTTCAATATAGTCTAAGTCAACTTTCACATATTGTGGGAAAAAAAAAAAATTAAATTAGTGTGGTCATGATGGTGCAGAAAATACAACCTCTTTCTGCTGGGTTGTTTGCCAGCCTACTTTATCTGATAAGATAAGGTTTTTGCCTTACAAGTTGCTTTAAAGACTGGGAATGGAATCTGTCAGATGTTTGCTCAGAGAAGGGCTGGTGCAAAAAAAGAAAACCCCAAAACCAAGCAGGGTAGGAAGTGATGAGGTTTTCATTTGGCTGGTTCATGGAATTGTACAGACACTTCATCCTCAGCTTTTTGCATCCACTTTTGCCTTTTACTTCCAAGTTGGGCACCAATTTTTGCTCTTCCAATCAGAGCCTCCCTTATTTCCCATCTGGGACATGAATTTTTACCTAAATTCTGTTTTCATGCCTGGGCTGCTGCCTTATCCACAGGATGGGATGTTTGCTGCTGAAGGCTGGCTCAGCCTGCAGACTTCTCGGTCTTTGAAGTGTTTCATGAGCAAACTCCTTCCTTCCCACTTTATTTAACATTAAGCTCAGCACTCCAGAGGTGTAGAAGGGAAAATAACCCCTCCCAGGAGGAGGGGAAATGGCCGGGGAATCACTGGGGGAGGCAAAGTGCTCTTTGTGCCGAGGAGCCTGGGGAAATCTGGAGGTCTGGGGAAGGGGAATATGCAGGAATGTCACGCTCCTGTAATTGCAGTGCAGAGCAGCTCTCCCTGCTGATGGGCTGGCATTAGAGGAGAGCTGGGTGCCCAGGATAAGCTGCAGCCCATGGATCAAACACCAGGGGTAATAAATCAACAGCTGCCCTTTGGTCGCTGAGCAGATGAGCAGGAGAAGCTACTTAGGATGAAAAAACACCCCCCAGCAAGGAGAGTTCCAGATCCATCTCCGTCTGTGTCTGACAGGTCAGGAGAGGAGATTGGCTTCTCATTTATATTCAGTGAAAAGCAAACTTCAACACCCACCCTCCATTAGCTCCCTCCAAAGCAAAGTGCCATTTGACCCAGCCAAAGCCAGCTCTAAGGGCTGATTTCCCAAAGCCTGCCTAACTCCTGGGGGTCCAATTTCAGATGGCACAGCACAGCCCTCCCAGTGAGCCTGGGAGCTGCAAGTCCAGCTCATGATCACCATGAGGCACAGGGGATCCAAAATTCCTTGTTTTCTCATCAAATACCCCAACGTGGAAGAGATACATAATGATCACGAGATGCTTTGGTGTGTTTTTCACCAACGTTTTGGCTCTTGGACTACCTGGAGGGAAAGGCACAGAGAACAACCAGCCAAGGTGACAAGGACAAAGGAGGACAGGTTTGGAAAGCCACTGGCACAGTCACCCAATTTTGCACTTTTTGACAAGGATGACCCAGAAAAACACTGCTCATGGATGAGGAAACACAAGCCCTGCTCAGCAAAAGGGTGAAACAAACCCTCCTGGGCCTGCTCTTCTCCAGGCCCCAAACTTGGCACAGCCTCTTGATTTAACTCGTTGCAGCCACAGAATCATTAAGGTTGGAAAAGCCCTTCAAGATCACTGACTCCAACCATCCCCAGCACTGCCAAGGCCACCACTAGCCCATGTCCCCAAGTGCCACCTCCACTGCATTAAAATGTGTAGGCTTAAGTACAATTCCAGAGGATTTTCCCCCATAGTTAGGTATTATATCCACAGTAATTGAGTGTAGTCAGCATTTGGGCACCACCATCAAAACTAGGGACACAAATGGGTGGAAATGGGAGCTCTTCCAGGATTATCCCAAATACTCCTCACCTGTGGAGGTGCCACCTTTTTCCTGGTTTTCCTCCCTCTCTGAGGGGTGCTCTCAGGGGGAGTTGGAGCCTTGGATAAACAGACCTTGGGCTGGGCCAGTCTGGGAGTTTTATGTCCCTGTGCTGGCACAAGCGTGTGATCTCAGCAGCAGAATTAATTGTTGCTCTGTTCAAAGGTGAGGGGAGCTGCTCGGTGTTCAAAACACCTGAAAATAGATTTGTGACAAGGAAAGGTTTGGAGTGGAAGCCATGGAGGGGCTGTGGGCAGGGTGAGCAAGAGAGAGTTTTGCAAACCATGACTGCAGGCAGTGGGTGCCCGTGCCCAGGGAGGGGATGGCACTGCTGAGCCCTCCCCTGCAACCCCAGCTCCCAGCAAAGCCAAAGGGATCCCGGAGTCCAGCTTCATCTCCTGCAGGAATCCCAGCCAGAGCAAGCCACGCGCGGTCACAGGGAGAGACAAACAACAGCAGGACCACGCCTCTCCTGGAAACAACCCCTCCCTCGGAGCCACCTTTTCCTGCACAGCTACTCTCAGCTGTGAAATGGAGCCCAGGGGGAGCCATTCCTCCTGGATGAACCCAGCATCGCTCCCAGCAGCTCCCTATGGCTCAGCTTTGTCACCTGCCTCTGCCTGGTGGAGGGAGACCTCACAACCTCAATGCCAGCGCTGTTGCACTGCTGTTCTTACAGGATTTGAGAAATTATTATCCCCCCTCAGTTAGGTAATGAGGATCTTGGGCTCCCTGGGCAGGACATGGATTTTCTCTGCAGGCTGGGTGCCTTCATTGGTTGTTAAGCTGCTGGAAAATGTGTGGTGACATCAGAAAAACACCTCTGATGAGGGTGTGTGAGCATCTCTATGAGCAGAGCTGACATGTTCAGCCAGAAATCTCTCTTGACTTGACCTCTAGAAAATATATCACACTGCCAGCAAACCCAGGACCCAGCTTGAGGCTTCATGAACTAAAAGAGAAGTGAATAGTCCTCAGAAGCTCATCCAAAGCCTGTTTGGGCTGGTCTCCAGGGTGGGGAGGCTGCAGAGCAGGGACGGGGTGATGCCTACCTGTGCCTTATCAGTAAATGGGTTTGATAACATCCCATCCCTACACGGTGTGCAGCACCCTCTGAGCAAGTCCCTGGAGCTGGTTGTGCCCAGAAGGAGCCCAGATTCTGAGAGCTAAAAAATCTCAGTTCTGTGGGGAAGACAGAAGCTGCTGAGGCAGGAGGCCTGTGGGCCATGCTGCTGCTCCCAGAGAGCCTCCCTGCAGCAGGACCGGGAGTGGGTGTGGAAGGAGCAATGACCAGGGACTCCACAGCCTCTGTTTATACTGATCCATGGGCCCTCTGGCCATCAAAAGGAAAATCACTCACAAGCAGCCCTGGCTGACACAAAAATCCAACAGGTTTCTCAGCCCAGCTTGTGGCAGCTATTTACACCTTTAGATACACCCCAAACCCCCACATTTTTGTGAAGATTTTGTAAACATGCAGGAATCTGATCCCAGAAAGAGCCCAGAACTACGGGGTGTGCCAAGACCCTGGCACAGGGGGCCCAGAGAAGCTGTGGCTGCCCCTGGATCCCTGGCAGTGTCCAAGGCCAGGCTGGACATTGGGGCTTGGAACACCCTGGGACAGTGGAAGGTGTCCCTGCCCATGGAAGGGGGTGGAACTGGATGGGCTTTAAGCCCTTCCCACCCAAACTGTTCCATGATTCTGTGGTTGACATTTGGGCTTCCAATGGGAGCTGTGTTGGAGGAGAGGAGCATCTCCCTGCAAGCACCAGGAGGAGCAGCAGCCACTCCACCAGCCCCAGGGTGCTGCCCGGCTTCAGATCCATGTTCTCCAGCAGTTAATTGGGAAGCTCCTGCAGGAACACACACAAGGAATTGCTAAGAAGTGACCAAGTTGCTTTTTCACTTCCTTTTCCCCAAAGTGAGGGGGAGGGAACTCTCCCACCAAGCGTGTTGTGACCCAGCACGGTGCCTAGGGGCTGTCAGCTCCCAAACCTGGGGGCTTTGGGTGATTCCCATGAAATAATGCTGGAGGAGACACATCCTGACATCTCCTGTGGTAACTGGGCCTCCAGCATCCACCAGTCCCACCTGGAGCATCCTGCCCTGTGCCAGCACAGAACTGCAGCCTCAGTGCCTCCCTTGCCCAGCTCTAAGGCAGCTTTTGTACCATGAGAGGGGTTGGCAGCCTTGGGGGGAGTTTTTCTGGAGCCCTTTCCGAGCTGCTGGCAAGAGGGAAATGCAGAGCACATCTCTCACCTGGCAGGTCCGAGTGACTTGAATGCTTTGCTGAGCGCAACAGAGCAGTGCCAATTACAGTCCAGGGTGAAATACATTTTCATCCATCACACAATGCCAGAAGGTGGCAAACATCCAACACTTGGGACAGCTGGAAGGCTGGGAAGGACCCAGAACCCAGGGCAAGACAAGGCAACGTCGCAGTCCCTTGGTTTACAAACCAGGATGTTAAAGGTGTGGGAAACACGTCTGTTCTCAGAGCAGCTGAGGGCACCCCCACTTCTGGGGGTTCTCCTGCCACAGACCCACCAGGGATGCTCCACAGGGTGGGTGGGGATGCCCCTGGGCTGGGAGGAGCAGGGGCTGAGCCCTCACACTCGGGACAGAGCCACTGATTCCTCGGAGCGACTGCAAATGCATTTTGGGAAATACCAAAGGAGACCTTCCAGCTTGCCCCTGGAAATTCTGGGGACCATCCCGAGCTGGCAAAGCACTGCCACAGCCCTAAGGAGCACAGAGCAGCTGGTGGGAGGCTCTGGTGCAGATGTCTCGTGGTGATTCCACCTGGGATTAACCCTGACCCTGCCCAGCTTGATGATAATTAAGCTTAGTGACAATTAGCAGTGTTTTCACCTGGAGGGGGTCAGCAGGGACACCTTCCACTGTCCCAGGCTGCTCCAAGCCCCAGTGTCCAGCCTGGCCTTGGACACTGCCAGGGATCCAGGGGCAGCCACAGCTTCTCTGGGCACCCTGTGCCAGGGCCTCCCCACCCTCACAGGGAAGAATTCCTTCCCAATATCCCATCCATCCCTGTCCTCTGGCAGTGGGAAGCCATTCCCTGTGTCCTGTCCCTCCATCCCTTGTCCCCAGTCCCTCTCCAGCGCTCCGGGAGCCCCTTGAGGCCCTGGCAGGGGCTCGGAGCGCGCCCGGGAGCCTTCTCTTCTCCAGGTGAGCACCCCCAGCTCTCCCAGCCTGGCTCCAGAGGGACATCTCCGTCGCCTCCTCTGGACTTGCTCCAACACCTCCAGCCAGGTTTTTCTTGTGCTGCAGCCCCAGAGTTGGTGACAGAAGTTGCAACCAGGCAGGGAGGAAATAAAAGATTCGTCCCTTTATCTCCTCCTTGAATTCCCGGTGCTGGGGTTGTATGAGCCCGGACTTGGAATATGGATGCTGCTCTGCCTGCCGAGGTTTTCCACATGGAACAGAGGAAGCCGTGCCCCTGGGCAGAGGACAGGGACAGAGTCCAGCCCCGGGGCAGGATGTGAATAGAGATGAATTTCAGAGAAGTTCTTGATCTTATCGTTGAAACCTTCCGGCTTGAATGAGGCGAGAATCCACACGGAAACCGAAGAGCCCTGGTCAGCTTTGAATCCAGGCTCCCACCCCGAGTGCCCCGGGGCTCGCTGGAGGGGCGGCAGCTGCGCAAGGCTCTGAGTGAGTGCCAAACCCAACAGGGCCTGTCTGAGCTGGCAACACTCATTTATCACGGGGATGTGGTGACGGGGTGTGACACCGACCTGGGAGTGACCTTTGCCGTGTGATGGAGTGGGGTGTCATCGCCCCGGGGGATGGAAACAAGCTGGAAATGGGATGGAAGTGGGATGGAAGTGGGATGGAAATGGATGCTCCCAGTCTGCCAACACTGCCCAAAACCCCAAGCTCAGAGCTCCAGGTCTCGTTTGACCCCTGCATGGTGCTGGCTGAGGGCACCCTGCAGGTGCCAGGGCATCTGGTAGGATGTGACTCGTGAACTTCTTCCTTCGTCCCTCAAACCAGCATCTCTCCTTGTCCCTCCAAAGTCCTTTGTCACTCAGTGTCTCTCGAAACCAGCATTTTTCAGGGATAAATGTCCAAGCAGGTGATTCCCTACAAAATCCCCCAACTGATCATTCCGGGGTGGGCTGCCAGCGGTGTTTGGGTGATTTCTGGCTCTGGACAGGTTAAGTCATCAATCCCTTTATAATCACAGTGGAACAGACTGTGGCCATCACGGAAACGGCCAAGCCCATACAGGAGCATTAAACATCCATTTGTCATGGTCCTTCCAGGGACAAGCCCCAAAGCAGGAATCTCCCGGGGTGAGTTGGGACAGTCCTGCCCCGTGGTGGTGCTGGGGTGACTCAGTGTCCCCCAGACGGGGATTTCACTGCCGCTCTGTCTCAGAGCTCAGATTCACCCCAAATCTCTGCCCTCCACAAAGAGGAGGCTGGGCAGAGCTCGGAGTCGTTTCTCTCCTGCATCAGAGAGGGTCAGTGAGAGACAGATTTTGTTGGGATGCAGGGAACAGCCTGGGAAAAGAGGGAATTCCAGGGCAAACACCTCCACGCTCACATGGGTCTGCATCTCATTGGCTTAGCAGCAATTTCTAACAGCACCATCTGCTGATATTAAAAATATTTAAATTACTTTGTTTTTAGGATTTTCCCAAGCCTTTGGTGCCCCTGAGCTCCCAGTGCGGCAGCTCTGGCGATGGCTCAGCCGCAGGGAGCCGTGTCCCTGCTCTCCCTGCTTCCTGGGCATTCACGTGCTGATGGATTTCTCTACCTGGTAACCTCCGACAGCCTTTTCTGGGAAGTTCGCGGAATAATTGGGAGTCGGGATGTGCTGATGAGCGTTTCTGTCCTGCGAATTGCTTCTGGATGGGGAGCAAAGCGCCTTGATTAGCAGAGCCTGCAATAATACACACGGCTGAATCCCCCCATCGATAATGGATAGATAAAGTGAAAGCTGCCCTCGGGAGGTGTTGCTGCTGGTGACGGTGCTTGGGGGAAGTGGTTTAGCCCTGCGGGTTCTCTGGTTTGGTGTCTATCCCATCGTGACCCCGGCCTTTCTCCCAGGGAACAAGTGACAGGACCAGAGGAAACGGCCTCCAGTTGCACCAGAGGAGCTTTAGGTTGGATATCGGCAAAGTTTCTTCATTGAAAGAGTGATCAGGCACTGGAACAGGGAGCTGAGAGCAGTGGTGGAGCCACCATCCCTGCAAGTGTTCCAAAAACTTGTAGATGTGGTATTTAGGGACGTGGGTTAATGGGGGACCCGGCAGTGCTGGCTCTGGACTCGATGGTCTCAGAGGGCTTTTCCAACCTCAACAATTCCATGGTTCTCCCATGCAGGACCCTGGAGGATGCTCTGCTCTCCCTGAGCACCCCTGCAGCTCTCAGGTTGCCCAGGAAGCACCAACACCTTCAATGCCTGAGACCATCCTGGGACAATTTTCCCAGCTCTGCTGGTGAACATCACCTTTAATAAATACATTTCCCAGTCATGTGGCCTCGGTGGCAGCTTTGTCCCAAGCCCAGCCCAGCAGGACAGCAGCTGCTGGGGACTGGGGTGATGTCCCAGCCCCTGTTCCCGTATCCCAGCCCCTGTTCCCGTGGCTCCAGCTGGCTCTACAGCACCCCAGGGGTCGGGATCGGGATCCGGCCCGGCTGAGCCGCAAGCGCTGCAGTCGCTATGGAGACCCCGCCGGAAAGGCATCAATATGGAGAGGAACAGCTCGTTCCTCATGTCCCCGTTCCAGGGACCAGGGAGAAAATCCCATCCAGATGGACCCCACGGGGCAAGAACGTCTGGAGTTGTGTGGTTCCTTTCTAGGGAATGGCAGCCACGTGCTGCAGCCCTGGGCTCTGCTCCAGGTCCAGTGTCCTTATGGGATGAGCCCACCCCTGCTCCTGCTGCCGTGAGATGGATTCCCACAGGGAGATGTGTGGGGTGAGGATGTGCAGTGCCTGGGTCTGGGAAGGGGGATGTGGCTGGAATCATCCTCCAGGAGTGTCCCAGGACCGTGTTATCGTGGAATCATGGAATGGTTTGGGTTGGAAGGGACCTCAAAGCTCATCCAGTCCCACCCCTGCCATGGGCAGGGACCTTCCACTATCCCAGGCTGCTCCAAGCCCCAGTGTCCAACCTGGCCTTGGACACTGCCAGGGATCCAGGGGCAGCCACAGCTTCTCTGGGCAATTCCACCTTCCCAGGGAACAATTCCTTCCCAATGTCCCATCTGTCCCTGCCCTCTGCCATTGCCCCTTGTCCTGTCCCTCCATCCCTTATCCAAAGTTCATAATCTGTTAATGAGCAAACACCCTGGTGTTGGCTTGTGCTGGGGGAGGCACCGGAGGGCTCATTTCCCCCCCAAACAGCAAATCCTTACCCTGGGCTGCTGCACCACTGGGATCTTTGTCACTGGGAGTGACTGGGAATACCCAGACACCGCTTGCATCGCTGGAGCCACAGCTGGGACTCCTCATCCGTCCGACTCCCGTGTCTGCTCCCAGCCCACTGCAGCAGCTTCGAGGCAAACATCAAATTTTTGCAAAATAAATGCATTTTCTGGTGCATTCAGGCAGTCTTGGGGTATGAACCCCACCCTGCTGCAGGGCAGGGCTGGCTCCAGCATTCCAGCACGGAGGGAAGCACAGCTGCACTGGGAGAGAGGAGGGAGCCTGGAGGGACTGCCCTGCTGGTGATTTGGGGGGCCCCAGGAGAATCTCCCCAGCTCCAGTGATGGGAAAAACACCTTCCCCAGCCCTGCCCCCGGCACAGACCCCCTCCCTGCCCACTGCCAGCACGTGGGGTGGTGGGGAGGGAGCATGACCAGGGCCACCAGGCTCGTCCCATGGCTTGTCCCTGCCCTTGATTCCCCTGGCTGGGTGATGGGACCCGGGGATGTCATGGGCTGTGTCTCTGTGCTGTCCCCAGGGACTCCTGGTCCCCAGGGAGGGTGGCCCATGCTGCCTGCACGGGGGCTGTCACCGTGCCAGCACCTGGCAGCACCCAGCCCAGGGGACAGCCAGGGGGACACCGAGCCTGGGAGGTGAGTGACTTTCCCTGGGGCTGTGTGATGGGAGGGACAGGGGCCCTGGGGCAGACTGAAGGGGTCTGGATCCCTGATCCAGTCCCTGTGACCCACAGTTCGAGGGCTGGACCCCCATGCCTGTCCCCATGTGATGCAACTGGGGACCCTCAGTGGGGCTGGTCCTGGATCCCCATCCCTGTGTGACGCCCGGGGGGCTCCGTGGGTCCGTGTTGGAGCTCCGCGGGCGCGGGGACAGCGGCGCCGGGACCCCCCGAGTCCCACCCGGCGTCCCGAGCCCCGGGAGGCGGTGCCGCCCCTGAACTCCCCCCTAAGCCCCCCCAGAAACCCCCTCCCGTCGGGGCTCGGCGCTGGCAGGAGGCGGCTCCCCCGCAGACGCCGCTCGCTCACCACCGCGTTCACCTCGCGGAGCCGGGGCTGCCCGTGGCACCGGGAACACCGGGAACACCGGGAACACCGGGAACACCGGGAACACCGGGAATACCGGAGCTGCGGGGCTGCCAGAAACACCGGGAACGGCGGGAATACCGGAAACATTGGGAACAACGGGAACGCCGGGGCTGCCAGAAACACCGAGAACACCGGGACATCGGCACTGCCGGTCCCGCGGAGCCGGGTAAGCGCGCGGAGGAAGCGGCGGAGCCCCGGGACCCCCGCAGGCACCGAACGGGACCGGCTGGGGACCCTCGTGGGGGGACAAACCGGGAGGTCCGTGCTGGAAAGGGGGGTCGGGCGCGACGGGAGCCCCGGGGGGACCGGGGAGCCCCGGGGGCGACTGAGCTGCTCCTCCCGCCGAGCCCCGGCTGGGCTGGGAGGGGTCTCTGCGAGCAGGGTCGGGGTGGGAGCGGATGGGGCGCAGCCGGTTTGGGGGTCCCAGCCTGGCTGGGAGTGGGGGCCCAAGGGACCCCGGAGACGTCTCGCTGCCTCCTGTCCCTGCAGCCCCTTCCCGGCTCACCCAGGGGTGCCGGCGGTGGCCCTGGGGCTGTCCCGTCGGCTCTCACGGTGGCGTTGGCTCCCCTCGGGGCTGGCAGCGGTGGGTGGCAGCTGAGCAGGCTCATCCAGGCCGTGCGATCCATTCACACCCTGGCTGCTCTGCCTGGTGCTCCCCGAGGTTTTGGCTCCATCAGGGAAGTGACCCGGGGCTGTGGCAGCCCAGGACGTGCCCAGGACCTTCTCTGCTGCCCTGGGAGGCACCTCTCTGCCTCCGCCGCGTGTGGGGGGCTGGCAGAGCCGAGCCGTCCCCACTCCTCCACCTCTCCCCAGGATCGGGGTCCCCGGCCCAGCCTGGGACGCACCCCAGCACTGGGAGCACTGGTCAGGCTGGGAGCAGCCATGAGGGACGTGCTTGGAGCCGGATCCCTGCGGAGCCTTGTCCAGCTTGCCTGGATGTGCCTGTTCTCCTCCGTGCCGGTGAGGGCCGGGCTGGGGCCGGGGGGAGCGGGGTTGGCACCGCCGGGCTCTGACCCCTGCCAGGGGGCTCCATCCCGGCTCCGTCCCGGCCTCCTGCCCAGCCCAGGGTGTGGCAGCAGTTCGAGCTGCCGGGGCTGGAGGCTCTGACCCGGCTCTGGGCTCGCAGCACGGCGGGGCCAAGGTGCTGGAGAAAACCTTCGAGGAGTGGCTGCGGTACCGTGACGAGTGCCTGAGGAGGATGGCGAGCGAGCCCTACCCGGCAGGTACCGGCCGTGCCCGGCCCGGGGGCAGACAGAGCCGGGGCTGGGGTTTGTCCCTCCGCCAGCATCCCCTGCTCCGGTCACCCACGGAGGGGCCTGACAGGGATCGCCACATCTCAGATGGGATACGCAGTGCTGGGATGCCCTGGGGGGCTGAGGCTGGTTGAATTGGGTCCATTCCAGGGTGGCACCAGTCCCCTCGGAGGTGCTGGGATGGCAGGGCTGCATGTGGCTGTGCCGCCAGCGCCTGACCCTCGGCTGTCCCTGTCCCTGCCCTCCAAGGGCTGTTCTGCAACAGGACGTTTGACATGTACGCCTGCTGGCCCGACGGGAGCCCCGGCACCGCCGTCAACGTCTCCTGCCCCTTCTACCTGCCCTGGTTTGAGAAAGGTGAGCAGCCCTGCTGCCATCCTGGAGCTGCCGGCCAGGCTGAGCCGTGCTGGGGGTGAGAGGCTCTCGGCGTTCCCCTCCTGCCGGCTGGCAGGGGCAGAGGGACCCACGAGCAGAGCTGGGGGCAGAGAAGGGACACCTGGGGCTCAGAGCAGAGCCGGCTCCTGCCCTGCCCATGCCTGCCCTGGGACAGGGCCTTAGGGGCTGAGCAGGGTCAGATCCACCGTCCCAGGAGAGGGGCTGGAGCAGCCTGAGGGACGGTGCCGGTGCTCGCTGTCCGCAGTGAAGCACGGGCTGGTGAGCCGCAGGTGTGGCACCGACGGCCAGTGGGTGACAGTGAATGGCAGCCAGCCCTGGAGGGACTACTCGCAGTGCGAGGACGAGCTGGAGGTCACTGCTGAGGAGGTGGGAGCCCGGCCGGGACTCCGGGGTGGCCAGGACAGCCTGGCCGGGGGGGACACGCACCCACCTGGGCTCCCTGGCGCTGTGCTCGCCCGCAGGAAGGCGCCCGCCGGCTCATGGTGAGCTTCAAGGTGCTCTACACCGTGGGGTACTCGCTGTCCCTGCTCACCCTCATCTCCGCCCTGCTCGTCCTCACCGTGTGCAGGTAGGAGCCGGCCCCGCCCCGCTCCCTCCCGGCCGTGCTGGCCCCGCCTGACCCCGGCTCCCGCAGGAACCTGCGCTGCACCAGGAATTACATCCACGCCAACCTGTTCGCCTCCTTCGGGCTGCGGGCCACCTCGGTGATGGTGAAGGACGCGCTGCTGGAGCGGCGCTGGGGCGTGGAGCTGGTGCAGGTGGCCGACTGGGAGGCTCTGCTGAGCCACGAGGCAAGAGCCGGGCTGGTGGCAGGGCGGGGACCCTCGCCCGGGGCAGGGCTGTAAGGGGGGCGTCGGTGCCCTTGCAGCCCCAGGCACCCGCGGGGTGAGTCCTTGGGGTGCCAGTGCTGCCCGTGCACCTGATGGGTGAGGTCTGGGGGTGCCTGTGCATGATCCTGGAGTGCCCATCCACCCGGGGGACACGCTTTTGGGGTGCCTGTGCCACCCATGACCCAGTGGGTGAGCTCTGGGCCCGTGTGGCACCTGAGGAATGAGCCCTTGGGGTGCCTGTGCTGCCCATGCCCCTGATGGGTGAGGTCTGGGGGTGCCTGTGCTCCTCTGGGCCAGCTCTTGGGGTGCCTGTGCAGCCTCTGGATGAGCTCTCAGAGCTCTTGGGGTGCCTGTGCAGCCGCTGGGTGAGCTCTCAGGGCACCCAAGGCCCTGTGGGGGAGCTCTCAGGGTTCTCAGGGTGCCTGTATAACACCACACACCTGGTGCATGAGCTCTTGGGGTGCCTGTGTGGCCTCTGGGTGAGCTCTCAGAGCTCTTGTGGTGCCTGTGCAGCACCCTACACCCCGTGGCTGAGCTCCTGGGGTGGCTGGTGCCCATGGGTGAGCTGTGGGGTGGCTCTCCCCGGCAGGCAGCGCTGGGGTGCCGCGTGGCGCAGGTGCTGATGCAGTACTGCATCCTGGCCAACCACTACTGGTTCCTGGTGGAAGCTGTCTACCTCTACAAGCTGCTCATCGGGGCCGTGTTCTCCGAGAAGAATTACTACAGGCTCTACCTCTACCTGGGCTGGGGTAGGGGCCACCCGGGCGCGCGGCGGGGATGGGGACAGTGCCCGGTTTCGGGGACACCGCGGCCCCAGCCGGCCCAGGAGGGTGCGGGGTGGGGGCTCTGCCGACCCTGGGTGTCCCCAGGGTGCCCCCCCAGCCCCGGGATGGTTTCTCAGCTCAGGAGGGTGCTTGGTTTTACAGGGTTTGCTGTGTGACTTGCAGGGACCCCCGTGGTGTTCGTGGTGCCCTGGATGGCCGCCAAGTACCTGAAAGAGAACGTGGAGTGAGTGGGGATGGAGGGATGGAGGGATGGAGGGATGGATGGACGGATGGATGGATGGGTGGATGGGGGTCCTCCTGGGATGCTCAGAGGGTCTCTGAGCCAGCTGGCTGGGGCTGGAAAGCTCCTAGACCCCAGCACAGGGTGACGGTGCTGCTCCCTGTGCCTCCCTGGCAGGTGCTGGGCGCTGAACGAGAACATGGCTTACTGGTGGATCATCCGCATCCCCATCCTGCTCGCCTCCCTGGTAGGGAACAGCTGCCAGCCCCGGGGCTCTGGGGATAGCAGCAGCTCAGCCCCTGGCTCCTGGCCCTGGGCAGGCTGTGATCCCCAGGGAAGCCTCCAGCAGAGGCCAGGAGGGAGAGCTGGCCTGCAAGGACCAGCCAAATGCACGGGGGTTCAGCAATCTGGGGGGTTCATGAAGCTGTTGAACCCCAGAGAAAGGGGCTGGGGTGGCCCCTGCTGCTTCCCAGCCGGGATTTTGGGATGGCAGGAGGGGAGAAAGGACACAGGGGGTGCCATCTCCGACTGGGTGAGTGTCCCAGCCAGGGGCGGTGCAGGGCTCTGTGTGCCCCTGGCCTGTCTCCCCCTCCCAGATCAACCTGCTCATCTTCATGCGGATCCTCAAGGTGATCCTGGCCAAGCTCCGGGCCAACCAGAAGGGCTACGCCGACTACAAGCTGAGGTGGGCCGGGAGAGGGGCGTGGGCAGTCTGGGACACTGGGATAACACCACGGCCACATCCCCGCCCCTCCGCACCCACCCCGCGGCTCTCCTCCACCTTGCATGTCCTTAAACCACCACCCTGGGATTAACTGGGAGCTTCAGGGTCCCCTTACTCTCTTCCAGGCTGGCCAAAGCCACCCTGACCCTCATCCCCCTCTTTGGGATCCACGAGGTCGTTTTCATCTTCGCCACCGACGAGCAGACCACGGGCATCCTGCGCTACGTCAAGGTGTTCTTCACCCTCTTCCTCAACTCCTTCCAGGTGAGGCAGGAGTGAAACCAGTCCCTGCTCTGGGCACACCATGGAGCAGAGGTCAGAGGGTCCCTCTGCCAGCTTGCTGCGCCTGTGGTGCTTCCGTGGGAAGGGTGACACTGTCTCTGCCACCCTCTGCCCTTGAGGGCGTGGTGGTGCCTCTGGCGCTCTCTGAGGCAGCGGTGCCAGGGGGACCTCAGCCCTAAAGGCACCCAGGAGTGGCCTGGGGGGAGCCTAAGCCCATCGCAGCCCCAGGAGAGGGATGGCAGGGCGGGCTCACTGCCGGCTCTCCCTGCAGGGCTTCCTGGTGGCCGTGCTCTACTGCTTTGCCAACAAGGAGGTACCGTCCCTGTCCCTGTCCTGGCACCTCCTACCCGGCTCCCCCACCCCACCCTGTGCCTGCAGGGAGGGCACAGCCAGGGATAAGCCCCTGCTCCCTCCCCTCCATGGCAGGTGAAGTCTGAGATGAAGAAGAAGTGGCAGCTCTGGAAGCTCGACCACCCGGTGCTCTGCTGTGCCCAGTGAGGTGGTGACCAGCCAGGGCAGAGGGGCTGCTGGGCAGGAGGCTGTGCTGGGCAGTGCCCACCCAGGATGGCCAGGCTGGGGCCCATCTGGCTGTGCCACACTGGAGCTGCTGGAAGGGACATCCCTGCTGTGACCTGAGAGGGAGGTGGCACCCCTGGCTCTCCAGGCATGGCTGTCCCTCAGCAGGGCCTCTCCTGTGCCCGGGGCTGCGTGGGCAGCGCCTGCTGCTCCCTCCCAGCAGAACCTGGCAGCCTCCCCCGGGACACCTCCCCACAGGGAGCCCCTGGAACACCCAGAGCTGCCTGGGCACCTGTGGGATCGCAGCTGGGTGGAGCCTCACCCTCAGCAGTGGGAATGGGAGATGCTGCCCAAACCCTGCCCTGGGCCACACCACATCCAGGATCTCCCTGTCCTCCCTGTATGTCCTGCCCCAGGACCATCCCAGCAGTGCCCTGACAGCTCCCACGCACCCACGGCCACCCTGTGAAGCTCTTCACAGCGAGGGGCTGCTCCTGTGCCTCCTCCCCACCCTCATCACCAACACAGAACAGCAGCACCCATCCCCTCCTTGCTGTTCTCCAGCTGCACAAAACCCCTGGTCCCCCTCGCCATGAGCAGAGCCAAGTGGAGCCTCAAAATCAGTTGGGAGTGAAGGATTTCAGAGCAGCAACTCTCTGGATCAGAGCCCAACCTCCCACACCCCAGGTCCAGCATCCAGCCCAGCCACCTCCTGCTTTGTGGAGGGAAAGCTGCATTCCCAGGCCTAGCAGGAGGTCAGGAACCATTTTGCTGGCCAAAGGCTAAATTTCTGGGAGTTTGCTTTCCCGTGGGGTGCCACAGCATCATCCCACCCTGGCCAAGCAGCCTGTGGAGCCCGGCAGCAAGAGAAGCACCCGCGGTGGTGTGGTTGGAGCAGGGCTGCCTGTGCCTGGCTGCCAGCTCCTGTCCCGGTCCTGTGCTCTCCCGGGGGAGGCCAGAGCGGCTGGAGACACCCTCCCCTCCCAGCCCCTCGCTCTGACCCGCAGAGCACCACGGACAGCAGCCAGTGCTTGTTCCGCCCACATTCCTTCCTTTGCCATGCACCAAAGTCCCCTCCAGGCCGGAGGGAGCAGCTGGGAGGCCCCAGGAGATGCCCATGGACACAGGAGGTTCTCCAGGTCCTGCCCCTCCCCTGCCGGGCTGGGGGAACCTCTCCCAGGGCCTCACCGAGGGGCTGCCTCGAGCACACAAAGCAAAGATCCTGGATCGATGGAACCCCCACGAGACCATTTTACACATTAACTCTCGTTTCAGATGTAAATAAATATTTATTTTTCAGCAAGCAGAGCCTGCTGCTTCTGTCTGCTCCAGGGGAGGGAAACAGCTGGTGGGCACAGAGAGCTGAACCCAGAATGGACTGGGGTGGAAAGAACCTTAAAGCTCATCCCATCCCAGCCCCTGCCATGGGCAGGGACACCTCCCACTGTCCCAGGCTGCTCCAAGCCCCCTCGAGCCTGGCCTTGGGCACTGCCAGGGATCCAGGGGCAGCCACAGCTTCTCTGGGCACCCTGTGCCAGGGCCTCCCCACCCTCCCAGGGAACAATTCCTTCCCAATATCCCATCTGTCTCTGCCCTCTGGCAGTGGGAAACCCTTCCCTGTGTCCTGTCCCTGCAGCCCTTGTCCCCAGTCCCTCTCCAGCTCTCCTGGAGCCCCTTTAGGCCCTGCAAAGGGCTCTGAGCTCTCCCTGGAGCCTTCTCTTCTCCAGGTGAGCACCCCCAGCTCTCCCAGCCTGGCTCCAGCCCTTGGAGTATCTCTGTGGCCTCCTCTGGTCTCACTCCAGCACCTCCAGAGGTGCTGATTTGCTGCTCTTTCTAGGCTCCCACTGGATTCCCACAGCACGCACCCAGGCAGAGCTGAGATGCCACAGATGAAGCAGTTCCACTCCCCTGAGCCTGCAACCTCCTGTAAAGCACTGTCTGCATTCTTGGTGGTCCTGCATAACTCAGGGACCTTCTTCATGACTCCTCAGCTCCCTCCAGAGAAACCCACACACCACACCCAGGATTCTCAGGTTTTATTCATTTATCCAAGTCAGCAAATGCTACTTTTCCTTGGACAGCTCACCTTAGGGTAGCATCAGACTCCTGCTGCCTGCACAGTCCCCTGGGCTGCAAGGAATGCTGCTTCAGATCCTGCATTTAAGGAATTGCCTCCTCAGGGATACTCTGGTGTAGAGGATTCGCTCCCTGCTGTCTCCTTGGCTGCTTTCACACCCCATGAAGCCTTTACAGCCTGCAGCACCTGGTTGGGCCCTCTTTCCTTCACACACACACTGCCCCATCTCCCCCTCTTCCCAGACATTTGAATCTACTGGAGAAATCAAGTTAATCCCCCCTTTATTCCAGCCTAAGACTTAGCAAAGCCAGCCCCAAATCCCTGTAGTCACCTTCCAGCCACTGTTCTACACAGGGCCCCCTGTTCTGAAGGCACAGCTGAGTCAGGGCTTCCTTGGCTCTCCAGGTGCCCCCAGCCCTCTCCCTTAGGATTTTGCCTTAAATTCCAGGGAACCAGTACTAAGAACCCTGTACCACTGCAGCCAGAGGCACCACCAAGGCCAGAGACCTTGGCACTCCCCACCCTTCCTCCAGTGATAGGGAATGAGGGACAAGGCCCTGAACAATCTTCCCAGCACAGCCTCAGTCCTCTGAGGAGTTTCCAGGGATGCTGCATGAGGAGAATTCCCTCCACCTCATCTAAACTCTTGAGGGTGAAGCTCCTGCGGCTGGCACTGGGTGCCCACATGCTCAGGATGAAAAAAGTGTGCCTTGTGGTGAAGGTGGGAAGTAACCACGGGCAGGAAGCAGCACCCCGGGGCAGGGACACTGCCAGGCACAGGGGGTCACAGCTGAGAGGGCCACACCTGCCTGCTTAGGGACAGGGACTGGCCCCAGGCAGCACAGACACCCCAGGCAGACCAGCTGTCACCTCTACCTAAAGGGACTCAGGCAGCTCATCAGAAAGGGTGACCAGCTCAAAGGATGGAGTTGGATGGGTCCAAAAATCACAAGGAACACACAGTTCCCGTCCTCTTTCCCAAGGAACTTTTCCTGATGCATCAAGGCCCTCACTCACAGAGTTCAGATTTTGATTGTTGTGTTTTTCCCCCTTACGGGATTCAGGAATAAATGGGAACACAGAGTCACTGGAAACCACTTTACACTAAGGTCCCTGGCACCAGACCCCTCACCCAATCCCAGGGACAAGGCAGCCTGTTCCTGCAATGCCTGTTCTTGGCAGTGCCCACCCAAGAATGCCCTGGCAGAACTATTTCCCAACACTAAAGCCTGCAAATCAAAGGCAGGCAGTGGCAAGGAGTAAACCTTGGCATCACAGCTACAGCTGGGCTGTGGTTCCTTTGCCCCCCTCCCATGGGGGACAGAGCTACCCCTGTGCCTGCTCTGCTGCCTTGGCATTCCCCTGCTTGCCAGAGGCAGGGGAAGCTCAACAGTGCCAGCTCTTCCTTTTCTCTCATGTCTTTCTAGGGGTACATCTGCCTTGCTGTGATCCTGGCACTGGCAAACCACACCAACAACCTCTGCCATAAAGCACTGACCCAAGAGTCAAGGTTTTGGGGATGGAATAACTGTGATGTCCTGGTTCTGGCCAGGACAGGGTTCAGGACCAGGACCATCTCTTGTACACTTTTATCATTACTGTTGTTGCTGTTATTGTTCTTCATCACATTTCTGTTTCCAGTAAATTGCTTTTATTTCTACCAGTGATCTTCACCTTCTGAGTCTCCAGTTCTCCCCTCCACCCCACCCCAGGGGAGGGGGAGGAGGGGGAGTGAGTGAGTTGAGAGTGTTCCAGTGAATGCCATTCCTAAACCACCACAAGTGATCACACCCAGCCCCTGAGGACAGCAAGAACCCAAAGTGAACCAGAGTGAGCTGGTTGGAGGAACAGGCTTTGAAGCCCAGATCTGGGATGGCAGTAGAGCAGACATTCCAACTAGGACAGGGCTGCACTTTGAGCTCCACTGCAGCTCAAAGAGCCAGACATTACCATCTCCACTCCCTTCACCCCTCCACAACAAACTGCCTTTTCTATGGCCTCAGATCCATTCTCTGGGCCAATCCCCATGGCATGGGAGGAGCCAGGGACACATTTCAGAGACCCTGGGGAGCTTGGGATGCAGAAAACAATAATGAAATGCTTGCTGTGTGCGACTGTCACCTTTCTACCACCACCCAGACCTGAACAACAACGACTGCAGGAAGCTTAAGGCAAACAAAACTTCCAGGCTTGGAGCTTCGCCTCCAAACCTCAACTTTTAAACAAAGATCCTGGGAACCTTGAGTCAGGCCCCAAGAGCTGCTGGTTGTTGTCCACTGCTGTCCCTCGTCCTCCCAGCTGTGTTATCTGGTGGCCACGGCCTCCTCCGTGCCCCGCCAGCTGTGGTGGCGCTCAGCAGAGCCGCGGTGCTGCCGGCACGGCCCCCGTGCTCCCTCTCCCAGGCACACTCAGCTTCCGGGTGGAACAGTCACCCGACGTCAGAATTCCTGCAGCCACCAGGAAAAAAGGGACAGTCACTCTCTGGTGGGACAAAGGGGCCACAGATTTTCCAAAGGGAGAACTAACCAGAGGGCACACAGGGACGAATTGGAGCCCAGCCCTGGTGTGTGGGCTATGAGCAAGCTCTGGGATGTGGCAGGGAGGGATGGTGTCCCCTCAGTGCCACAGCCTGTCCCAGGACTGCTAGTGAGGGATGGTGTCCCCTCAGTGCCACAGCCTGTCCCTGGGCAGGGCAGTTGTTCCCACTCACCCTCCTGGCTTGGTTATGGCTTTGGCCAGCTCTGCCCGCTCTGCCCCAGGGCTTGGAGCCTTTGGAGGTTTTGAGTCACAGTCTGCAGAGCTTTTCCTGAGGACAAACCAAAGGGAAAAATGAGCATTAGGAAGGGGCCAGGGAGCAGGAAAGAACAGGCTGCACTCAATCACTGCTATGCTGCCTTCCTGCTCTGAAAACAGGGGTGTCTCTACTGTCTGCAAGTTGCTGGGACAAGTTCCTGTCACCAGGAGAACAGGACACAGGATTAGGGAACCACTTCCCCAGCAGCTCTTACCACTGGAGCAGGAGATGCAGGGACCACCCCCCACCTCTCAGCCTGGACCTGTCACCAGGGGATGATGCAGAGCCCAAGGTCTGCAGCAAGAATAAGTTGCCAGCACCAACTCCAGAGCCTGGAGATTCCCTAAATGAGCAGGGATTGTGGGGTCTCTCCCAACAACACTCCAAACCACCAACCCCCCCAGCACAGCAGTCCCTCCACAGGCCCAGAGTCCTTCCCACCTTACCCATCTCTCCCACACACTCCTCCAGCACAGCTGACAGCTCAGGCAAGCTCAGGGACTTCAGGGAAGGCGGCCACCCTTCCAGCACTGCAAGGACAGGGACACAGTTAATCCATCTGCATGCTCTGGGACAGGGCACACACGGGGCTGGTGTTGCATCCCCAGCCAAAGGGGCTCCAGTTAGGGATTCTGAATCACACAGGAAGAGAGCTGGAGCTGCCTGTGCCAAATTGAGGAGTTTTCTGGCAATTCCAGCACTTAGAAATTTATGTTTTTGTACTGGCTGGGTTGTTTATTAAGAGAACCTCAAAGGGATTAAGTGTAGTGGACAGAAATCAACAGCATCTCTACCTTGTCTCACTCCTAAGGCACAGGCAGCAAAGAACAGGGCACTGGGAACATGTCACATGCAGCAAGATCAGAGAATCCCAGAATCACGGAATGGTTTGGGTTGAAAGGGACTTTAAAGCCCATTATATTCCACCCCCTGCCACAGATAGGGACACCTTTCACTAGACCAGGTTGCTCCAAACCCCCTCCAACCAGGCACTGAGCACTTCCAGGGATCATTTACCAACTCCCAGGGATAAGGAGCTGCTGGCCAGGCCTACCCAGCCACAGAGGTTTGTCCCATGGATCCAATGGCACAATCCCCCAAACTGGGTAAGGGAACAACTACATCTCCTGGTTCAGACCCTGCTCCAGTGAACAGGGTGGTAACAAAGCTGAGGTGCAGCCACAGGCCCCTGAAGCAGGGCTGTCACTGCGGCCTGTGCTACAGCTCTGCAGTTTTAGCCACAAACACCTGCCAGACCCCAAAACTTTCCACTTGCTGAGAAGCAAAACTTGCTGAGAGACTCTGCAAGTTGAACTCCAAATGCTCTGAGGACTTTAAACACTTCTCCTGAACAAGAATTAAATTCACTCTAAGAGTTTAGCTGCTCATCCTTTCCCAACTGTCTGACTTCATCCTTTCAGCAGATAAAGACGAGCAAGGGGGTTGCTCTGGGCTCTCCTGGTGCTCACCCTGATGCTGTTCTGGTTTTTTCCTTTTTTATTTTACATATTCTCTGTATCCTTTACACATATATTTGTATCTTTGTAGCTTCCTATTGTAGCTTAGCTTCAGCATTTTCCTAGGCAGGAAGACAAAACAAATTCCAGGGCCCCTGTCCTATCTTGGTTCTCCCTGGCTACCAAGGTTGAAAACAGCTCTTCAGACACATTTTCATAAACAAAGTACAGTCCCATCCGGGGGGGGGAAGACTTAAAAGGGGCTTGACCTGGGGGGAAATTGTATCACCACTTGTGCTCCTAATTGGTGCTATTTTGTCAATTATGCTAATTTACTGAACTTATAAAACTGTATGTACCCCCGTGGGGGGTGGGCTTCTGTGGACACTCTTCCATAGCTGCCCCTGGAGGCCTCTAAATAAAGATCCACCTTTCTATTACCTCCTATACTAAAAACCACCTCGAGTTTCATCTCCACGTTGGGAAAAAGGCACCAATCCCCCCTGAAAGCTGGAGCTGCTCCTCACCTGGGCGCTCCCCGGGCCGCCGGCTCTGCTGCTCCCGCGTGTCCGGGGCTCCGTCGCTCTCCGGGGCCAGCCGGGACGACAGCTCTGCCTGGCAGCTCCTGCCAAACCACACCACAGCCATCAGCAGGGCACAGGCACGTCCTGGCAGTGACAGTGCACGCTCCCACAGCCTGCAGGGCCTGCGTGGGGTGCCCAGGCAGCGCCTCTAAGGCCCTGGGGTACAGCCTGCTCCTTGCTGCTTCCAGGGAGGAGAGAGCGGTGCCCCAGCCCAAGCTTGGGGTGCTGGCACCGCTGCCCGGCCCCCAGGCACCGCTGCCCGGCCCCCAGGCACCGCTGCCCGGCTCTGCCCCATTCAAAAGGAAGGGCCAGGGTGAGCAGCAGGAAGCCTGACCAGGGGCTGTGCCTGATCTGTTTGAGAATCCATCCCAATGCTAGGCTTCCAATGGGCAAAGGAAACGACCTCAGGGCAGGCATGAGGGGCACCCACGTTCTCAGGCTGCCATCACCACCCTAGCAGTTCAAGCAGGGTATGTTCAGAGCATGGCAGGGCCCTTCTACAGCAGCCTCAGCTCCTCAGTCAGGGGAAAAAGCCAGGCTCTGCCCCTTGCAGTGGGAATATTGCTCTACCGAGCTTCTGGATCCAACTTCAGCTCACCCTGGCTTGGCAGCAAGCAGACCCCACTCCCTTGGGGCTAGGATCCGCAAGCAGCAGGATTTATGACGCTTTCAGGGACGTCCCTGTTCTATCACTGGACAGAACAAGGCCCATGACAGGAGTCCAACTGGGACAGAGAGAAAAGCACCACAAAGGCAGTAAAAGGAGTGTCAGAGGACAGGGCAGGTTTTTCTGCCAGGTGTCACAGAGTTGCAAGAAAAGTGTTCTTCATTTGCAAGTCACTGCACGTCCTTTGACAGGGTATGGAAGTTAAAAACTCCTTTTTGTATGCACCTGATCACCAAGTTTTACTGTGGGCACTGGGTTAAGCACAAAGCCTCAGCCTTTTGGTTGCTTCTAGTTGAAACAGCAGCACCCCCAAAAAGGCCACTTACAGGTCATGCATCTGACCAAGCTTCACATGTGCTCCTGTGGCTGTGGCTTTCCACTAGGGAAAGTCAGGCAGGATCCAAAATGTGATCAGGTGCCAGGGGAGCTCTCCTGCCTTACCCTGAGCATCACCTGCAAGACTGCCAGTATGACCCCAAATCCCGTTTCCCAGCAGCCTCAGTGCCATTTCCTGGGAATTACTTACTTGATCTGATCCAGCAGGACTCCAGCATCCTTGGTGATAGCCTGAGCCTCTCTGAGCTGGCACTGGATGGCATTCCATGTCTCATCCCGCTCCATCAAACAGCTCTCAGCCACCGCACGCAGCTTCTGCTCCTGGCACACCTGGCCCTTCATCACCTGCACCTCTTCACACCTCTGAGCAGAGCACACTGGGGATTAGGCTGGGAGCACTCAGCACCTCATACCTGCTGCTCTCACACGTCTCTGGAGTCCCTGCTATTTCAATGCTGTAGGCAGCCAGAATGTTCCTTTCCAGTGGGAAAGGAAGCTGGATAATCCTTGTACACTGAGAACCAGTTCTCTCCACACCAAGCCCAGCCCCACAGTTACATTTCCTCTCCTTCTCTGTTTACAAAGCTACTCATTAGTCCAAATCTCCCAAACCAACACAAGTCTGTTCACTTGGCTGCAGGACTTCACCATAAAAATGACACTGCTGAGATAGAACAGGAATTTGATTCCTGCCCTTGGCTCCTACAGTTCTCAGTTGGATGGAAAGCAGACACAAAGGAGCACAAAGGATGAGAAGCGGGTAAGCTGTACCTGTGGTGTACTTGACACCAAGTGCATTCACTACAAGTCATGGCCTGGGGTGAAGGCAAAACATCAGAGGCACAACAACAACACAGCACTCACCACTTCCTGCAGGGTGTAGGGCCCTGAGGAGCTCCCAGCAGCCTCACCTTGTGCAGCTGGATGGCCAATTCCTGCATCTCTGCCTCCAGCCGATCGGCGTAGGCCAACTCCAGCGCGTCGCTGGGCGGGCGGGCGCTGCTGTGCCAGCGCGCGATGGCCGAGGTCATCTTCCTCTTGGGCCCAAACAGCCTGGGGGATGCAACCAACAGGGGTCAAGCCCTGCACCACCTGTCCCCGAACCCAGCGGGATGCCATGAGGACCTCTGCAGTGTCCTGGTCTCTCCAAGGTACCTCCAGAAGTGTGTTACAGCCGAGGACATGGGGATGTCACATTGTGTGGGAGGAGCCAGAAGAGAGCAGCGCTCCCCATAAACCTTCCTGGCCAGGCTGGCCATGGTTTGTAAGGGAAAGCTGGGAGGGACAGGACAGACACTCACGTGATGCCTATTTCCTTCAGGTCACTCTCTGTGAGGGTCAGGAAGATCCGCAGGTCCACGTCTTGCTCCTCAAACACCTGCAGGTACTTCAGGCACCCAATCTGCTCAAGGAATGTTGCCAGGTCCTGCAGCCCAGACAAAATGAACTTATTTACATCCTCACAACAAAAGCATCACCATTCCTCTTAATCATAAATATCTACTTCCTCATGCTATTGTAACAGCCTTTTGGGTTCCAGCAGCAACCACAACTTGCTGTGGTTCCCTGCCCTTCTCTACAGTCACACACCAGGACTGGCCTCTGCTGCAGCCATGGCCTCTCCTGCCCAGTGCAGAGCAGAATGACACAGCACCAGCTACCCCAGCCCACACCTCTGCCAGGTTTGATAGCCCACCCACAGGCCTGAAGGGTCTAGGAAACCCCTCCAAGCAACAGCAACATCTCAGCAATCAGCTCCTGTGCAAGAAATTGCTGTTTCACAGGTGTTTTAGTTTGGGTGGAGGTTTGGTGTTTTCCAAGATGTTTTAGTGACCTTGGAAAAGCCTCTCACGCCTGGTACAGTGACAGAGCCAGCAGGACAAGTCTTTGTGGTTACCTTGGGCCCTGTGTAGGCTGGGGGCTCAGGAAGGACCAGGTGCTGGCTGCAGCAGCCAGCCTTTCCCAGGCAGTGGCTCCATGGGCAGTGGCTCCACTGGCAGTCACTGTTGCTGTAGCGAGTCTTGCCTTTAAAGCTCTTGGCTTGTTTCCGACTCGGGGGGCTGTTGGCATGGTCAGAGTCCTGGAAAAGAAAAAAAACACTCACAGAATGGAAAGGACGATTGTGCAGAGATGTCAGGATCACTGGGGCTAACAAGTGCAGACTCCTCCAGCACCTAAAGGCCCCTTTGAGCTGCCTTGATCCTTGTGAGCTATGAGTAACCTCCAACCCCTTTCCCTTCCTTGGTTTTCCTGTCCCTGGAGCAGCACCTTTCCTCGCCCAGCTTGGTCCTACAGGCTCCCATGGGAGTAGAGTCACCCAAGGCTGACAGCACTGCCCAAGCTGAAGGCAGAGACAGGAAAATAGAAGACTCCACCTCATTGCTTTCCAAGGAGCCTTCACTGCTGACTCCGGGGGCTCCAATCAGGCATTCGCTGCTGCTGCTGCTGCTCCTGATGGTTCCCAGGCTGGTGCTGGACAAAACGCTATCCTCTGGAAAGGAACAGGAAAAAAATGCTTAAGTACAACTTCATTACAATGTGTTTTTGTTACACAATTACCAGCAAAACCTCCTGGAGGTGTAAAGGAAGGGGAAACTCAGAGCAAGGCTTCATGTGCAGCACTCAGGATACAGGAGAACCCTGAGGCAGAAATACCACAATCTCCAGCACCCATCTTTCCCCAGGTCTGTTTAGTACCAGAAACACTACTGCAAACAGCCATGCTCTGTCTTCCTCCCACCCTCCTTCAGGTTATTTGTACCAATTGATGAAATTACCACACTAAGCTTTATCCTCTGTACCTAAACCATCCCAGCCCTCTCTCAGGAGAGATAATCCAATCTCAGCACCTTAGTGGGAAAGGAAGCCAAGGCCTGGACTCACACTCAGGTGTGCACTGCAGGCTGGACCATTTTCTGAGACAGTGACTTACCCCTGCTGCTGCTGCTCTCCACATCCAGCTCGTTAATGGGGGAGGTGACATCCCTGTTCCTGATGACACCTGCCTCACAGATGCCATCGCTGCAGAAGGTAACGTAGCCCTGAAGGGGGACCTGCTCTGTGTGCAGCAGGAAGGGAGAACAAAGATTAGGATGCAAGTTATGAGGGAGGCTCCAGCAGAAAACATATCCACTTATGGATCTGAAAAGTACCAAAATGAGAGACCATCCTCTCAGCTGGCAGGCTGATGTCTGAACTGGGATCATCTTTCTGTTGGTCTGTTGCAAAGGTTTCACAATCTCATTTTTAGTAGCATTTCAAGCACCAGGGAAGGCAAAACTCACAAGTTCACTCTCATGATCAATGATTTCCTGGCCTCTGTGACTACCTCCTGTGTCATCAGCTTCAGAAGGGCTCTCAAACTTCTGAGGTTGCCTCAGAAAGAGAAACTGAACTATTCCTAAGAGTCAGGGGAACAGTAATTGAGGTGAGAGTAGAAAAGTATCCCATTCATCAATATTCAGCCTTGACAAAAGAGTTCAGGGGGTTTTCTTTCACACCCAGACACAGGACAGTGAAGTGAACACCACCATACAAAGCTATCTTTGTTCTGTACAAAGGACACATGAATGGGTAGCAGGAGTAGCTGCAGTGCATTTGAGGCCTCAGGGGACTGTCCCTCAGGCTCCCAACTCTCCTCACCATAGCAAGACTGCTTCCTTCCCCCAATTCCAACTGCTGTGATCTTGGCCAAGGCCTGGGGCCCCTCGTGGATGCTGGGACCCTTGGTCCTACGAGCAGGTCTCTGTCTCTGGGGAGCAGAACATGATTCATCTGAGGAACTCAGCTCTTCATATTTGCCTGTAGTTCAAACACAGATTGTTAACAGCACAAGAAGTCATTTGCCTGCTTTACTTGCTACTGGTCCTATAAATGCAGTGGAAAGAAAAAGGGAAATGTTAAAGAGTGAGGGTGAAACAGCTAAACTAAATCAGAAAGGGGCGAGCAGACAAGAGTTGTGGGATTCAAACCTCTTCCATCCTCAGAAATGCTGAAATTTCCAGAATAGACCAGCTAGCACTACCCCATATACACAGCAAAACATCCTTTCCAACTGTCAAACACCTCACTTCAGGTTCCATCTTAAAATGAACAAAGTAAAGCAGCTGTTACCTGGACCTCTGCAGAAGACCTTGGGCACTGGGGCTGCATGCAAATCTATCAGCCCCACAATCTTGGTGTGGCCATACTTCATGGCCAGGGTCCGTGCTGTGGCTCCAGTGTTATCTCTGACATCTGCCTTCACTCCCTGCAGAAAAAAGACCTGTTTAAGTGCACAGGGCAGAGGGCAGTATAAAAAATAGCTATATCTATTAAAGAAACCCCCAAGGATTGTCTTAGCTCCTCCATCAGCAATATGGGCTCACCTTTGACAGACAGTTCAAGCTGCACTAATACCCTGAATATCTTTCTAGTTATCTCCAGTTTCTCCAGTCTCTCCAGTCCCTGAATGCCAAATAGCCCAGGCATAAGGCTCTTGTGCATTGCCACAGGGAACTGGTTTGTTTGATCTGAGAAGTGTTTTGTATTGCTGCCTCCTTCTGGCAGTAAGCACAGCCAGTTAAATGAGATTAAAACCAAAGTGTGTAAGAGCCCTGCATGCTCGTAAGCTTTTGGATGCAGATGTCCACTAGCCTGAGCATGCAAGCCTGTAAACACAACAGAAAAATTACAGCTTCAGTTGTTTTCTACTTCAGCCATTACTCAGTTAAATCTGGACAGTCAGACTTCAGTCCTATTCCTGCAAGGCCAGTATAAAATCATGGTACCAGCCTGCACAAAGCAGATACTTGGGAAACAGTCCTGCAAGTTTGGGACTTCAGATGTGACTGTCATCAAGGAGCAAACAACACTGTCAAAAAAAGTCTGGTGTCAAACTTGTGGTAATTCCTCTGAGGGCTGGAACCAGAGACTTTCAGCTACACAGAGAACTGTCAGGACACTTACATGATTGAGAAGGTACTGAACAATTATCTCATGGCCAGAAGCAGCTGCTTCCATGAGAGGTGTGTATCCATACACTGGCTCCCTGGGGAGAGAACACACACAGGCACTGGTACAGTCACAGCTGAACTGTGCTGCAGTGTTGCCATGCCCTAACAGAGCATTTCCACCCCTCAACCTTTGCTGGTCGCAGACTCTGTGATGTGCTGGCTGTCCTGCTGTAAAATTCCCTGTGGAGATTCAGCACTGCTCAATTGGCTGCACAGCAACAGACCACTGTTCCAGCTGCAGATCTGCCTTTAGGAGCCCAAATCAGTTTTGCAGGAGCTAATAAAGCAGGAACCTCCTGTTGCCCTCAGGCAATTCCATGTGCATAAATGTGTGGTGGCCCCCAAGGCATGGGAATGCAGGGCACACTTCAAAAACCAACCTGAACTCTGAGTATATAAAATAATCAATAGAGAGACTTGTGAAGTGCACTTGAGTTCAGAAGGTGTCAGTGTTTAGCTGATAATTCAACAAGCAGTAAATCTAATTTCCCTTGATCTTAGTTTAATAAACAGTGACAGCACGGGCAGACTTCAATTCAGTTTGCAGGTCACTGTCCCTGTATTAGCTGTGCCACACATCCTAAGGTACAGGGGGAAGACAAAAGCAGGTGTCTGTTGGAGTGTATTCATCTGCCATCTGTTGCTTTCATATCTGAATGACAAGTGACAATGAAATGACAATGAAATGACAGATTCCTCCTTACTTGCAGTTGGCATTTGCCCCATTCTCCAGTAGGAACTTGACCATCTGCTGGTGCCCAGCGCTGGTGCAGTGGAACAAGGCAGTCCAGCCATGGATGTCCTTCATCTCCAGCTCTGCCCCTTGCTGCAAGAGAACAGAAAACGTTCCTTACTGCACCTGCTCAGGCTTTCAGTCACTGCCCCTCTGTGCTGGGACACCAGGAGTTTAATTTAAATCCCACTACCAAGCTGAACTTACAACAGAACACAAAGTGCCAACTTGTGGATAATCCCACCCTGAGCGTTTAAGCCATGTGCTGTGGCTTCACCTGTTTGTTATGGGATACACACCTGTAGAAGGAAGTAAGCAACACTCTCATTGCCACAGCTGGAGGCCAGCATGAGGGGGGTCTGCCCTTCTGGGGTGGGGATGTTCACGTTCACTCCCGCTTCCAGCAGCTGGTGCACGATGTTGTCATGGCCGATGTAGGACGCGTACATGAGTGGGGTCCAGCCCCCACAGTTCCTCTGGTTCAAATCCAGGTCTCCACTAAGGAACAGAGGAAAGAAGTCACATGAACTACTGTGCTGGAGCTGTGGATCACAGCTGGCTCCTGCAGACTCTTGTTATCATCTAGCACTGAAGCCTGCATGGGAATTTTTACCAGCTCCAGAACAGCTTCCACCAAATCACAGAATCACAGAACGGTTTGGGGTGGAAGGGACCTTAAAGACCACCTCATTCCACCTGCCTGCCATGGGGGGAACACACCTCCCACTAAAACATTAAGGAGGTAATTTTTATCAGCAGATTTGCCCCTGGAAACTTTATGCCAAGAACCGTTTGGGAGCCCCGGTGACACATCCCTGGTGACACACCCCTGGTGACAACCCCCCTGCAGCAGGTGGTACCCCAGCTGTGCCCTCCCAGCTGCTCTCACCGCTGGATGCACTCCTGCACCACTTGGTACTGCCCGACGGAGGAGGCCGTGTGCAGGTCCAGGGGCACATCCAGCTCTTCCCGGCACACCACGTGCCCCACGCCGTGCCACATGGACAGGCTGCGGCTCAGCAGCTCCGACTCGCTGGCTTCATCGCTCAGCTCCGACATCCTGCCCTGAGGAGCCAGAGCAGAGCACAGCACTCAGCTGCTGATCCCTGTTTGCCACCACATCACACAGAATTACAGCTCCAAGGTGCCACGGGCTTGGAAGGTGAGGCCAGCTCGGATGTGTGGGGTTTCAAATTCTTACCTCGGCTTTGATGGACTCCTCGGCCCGAGGCAGTAACAGTTGCTGAGAAGATTTTGCTGGAAGTTCTCTCTTGCTGCAGGAAACCCTGGGATTCCAATACACTAGAAAAATAAAAGGCAATAATGCTAAAACCCACATCTTTCAAATCTCATTTCAAGATTCCAGAAGCAGTGACTTTATTTCCTCCCTGCCTAATCCAAACATGCCTAAGGCAGCTTTGAATAACCTTAGCAAGAGAAGACTACACATCTATTTAAGAGCTGAAGGCAAGCTTAGTGTTATACAAAAGGATGTAATTCTTGCTCTGCATGTTTTATAATGCAGGGAGAGAATTAAGAATTCATGTGTTGGACATTCCTGGTCTTCTCCATCTATCTTGCATTACAGGATGGCCCTGATTAAATTAAGATACAGTCATTAATAATGACAACTGCCCATTGCTCCCAAAAGCAGTCAGTGTCACCTGAAGAGGGTGCACACTCCACCGTCATCAGGTTGTAAGCAGATTATTTCTACCATTTATTGTTTCAGCCCTTCAGAGGCAGCTCAGCCCCACCTCAGTGAATCCTGGAAAATGCTGAGACACAGGGAGCAGCAGCACACCTGCCCATTCAGTATCCCAGCACAGCCCCTATGCTGCAGACACAACTTAATTACACAGCTCTTCCAGCTCCAGGACTGCCTGGAGGGTTTATTCCAGCCCCAGTCTTAGGGAGGTGTTGCAGATTAATCATTTGAACCTCTCACAGGAGAGTGTTCTTGTTTGGCACTCCATGAAGAGCTGCTCAGCACAGCTGCATCCAGCAGCTGAGGGCTCCAGTTGCAGCTCCAGGACACAGAATCCAGCCCCACCACAGAATCCCAGAATGGTTCAGGTTGGAAGGGACCACTGGGTGTCATCTCACCCAACCTCCCCACCCAGGCAGGGTCCTCTGAGCACCTTACACAGGGCAGTGTCCAGGTGGGCTTTGAACATCTCCAGGGAAGGAGATCCACAGCCTCTCTGGACAGCTTGTTCCAGGCAATCCCATGGGAATTACTTTCCCCTCCCTGCAGTCTCACTGCCCACCATGCAGCACTCCTGGGGTTTGCCTGGTCCCTCTACATAAGCTAAGGCAACATGAAGTCTTTCTTCTTCCTGATAACTTCTTCCCAGTTTAATTCCTCAGACTGATTCATTCTGGGGTCAGGCAAATGCCAAATGTGGCATTGGTGAGGAATAAAAGTGAGCAGAACAGGCTTTTCAGCAGCAGCTGCTCTTCAGTTCTCTTAGTTGGAACATTTCAAAACCATACTCCTGTTTTCTGAACAACTGGGAGTCTTTGCCTTGCAAGCACCAGCCCCTTTTCTTATAATATAAGAAAACACCTTTAATTTCTACCTCTTCACTCCCCACCTGGATCCTTTCTCTCCCACCTTCCTTTTCTTCCCCTCCTTCATCCTCAGCTTGTTAAGACTACAAAAGCACCATCTATTCTACTTCATCAGATGGTAATAAATTATTTCCCTCTTAAAATATCTGTAAAAGCACCCACTTGACCTGACAGCAGCAATTTGTACTATGCTGGGCAACCCAGAAGCATCAGACAAGAATATGCAGAGCACAAGTGAAAGGCCTGAACACCTCACAATCAAAACACAAGATCTAAGTGGATCATAAGGGGGAAAAGTAGGAGTTTCTCACTAAAACAGGTTAAAGCAGTCTCAGGAAGGCCAAAAGGCAGTGAAAGGAGATAAAATCCAGTGCAGTTTGTACAAGCACATTCAAGTGCAAGTGAAGCTTCTTGTTCTCTGCAGCCCTCCTTGTTAACTGGGTACATTAATTATGAACCACAGAGGTTTTGGTCTTTGTCAGAAGCAGCCCCACTCAGGTACAAGTTACCACCAGAGGCTGGGTGAGGTGACCCACAGTCAACAGGGCAATAACGACAGGAGAGAACATCCAGGACACTCAGCCTCACCCCCACACCTCCCCTGTGCTCTGCCTATGTATTTGGTTTTTTTTTAAGCTCTGAGATTTCCCCTCAGACTGAACTTCAGCAGGATGTCAGCTCTGCAAGCACCTGAGGACAGCTGCTCACAATCTGCAGGACAACAACAACAAGAGTGATCAGAGCCCTCAGGACTGAAGTGAAAACACCTGGGGGAAACACAATTGGGGTTTTCTGGTCCAAAGAGGAGGAGCCTGGAGGGGACATGTGACACCAGCCTCAAATACATAATAATCCATAATATCATGGAATACCAGGATGGTCTGGGTTGGAAGAGACCTCAAAACCCATCTCATTTCAATCCCTGCCATGGACAGGAACACCTTCCACTATCCTAGGGTGCTCCAAGTCCCATCCAACCTGGCCTTGGACACTGCCAGGGATCCAGGGGCAGCCACAACAGAACCTAAGAGGCTCAAGTCACAGAATGGAACATTTTAGATAAAGCCCACAAAAATCCCTGTAAAAGTAACCACAAGAATACTGAGGGAGACTGGGTTACTAAGAGTAAGTTTGACAAAGACCTCCTGAACATTGACAGGCTCTTCCCCTGCTTCAGGGCAGAGTGACCAAGTTCACTTTTGTCAGAGACTTCCCTCAGCTCTGCTGTCCTGGTTTCAGCTGGGATAGAGCTCATTTGCTTCCCAGCAGCTGGCACAGGCTGTTTTGGATTTCAGATGAGAAGAATGCTGATAACACACTGATATTTTGGTTGCTGCTATCCAGTGCTCACCCTAAATCAAGGACTTGCCAGTTTCCCATGCTCTGCTAGCAAGGAGCTGCCCAAGAAGCCAGCGGGGGAGAGCTGACCCAAACTGGCCAGAGCGATATTCCTTTCCACAGAACATCATTCCCAGTGTATGAACTGGGAAGGGCCAATCATAGCTTGGATATGGGATGGAAATCGGTCATCAGGTGCTGAGCAACCAGGTTGCTTTTCAGTTTTGGGTTCTATTTATTTTCAAATTATAATTATTATTATGTTTTACTTTCCTTCAGTAATTAAAGGGTTCTTACCCCAAGCCATAAGGTTTTTTTACTTTCTTTTCTGATTCTCCTCCCCATCCCACTGGGATGGAGCAGGGAAAAGCAGGAGCCTGGTACTTGGTCACCAGCTGGGGTCAAGCCATGACATCTGCAAGGCTGCTGTTATTATTATTATTAAATTTAATCCATCAGCACTCAGCTGTTTATCAGGGTCAGAGCTCTACAGTGCTGAGGTTCAGAGCAGGCAGCAAACCCCACATGGCCCTGGATTCAGAGTTTGTTGTTTGAGCAAACCAGAAGGCAGAGAAAAAAATAAACTTAGTATGAAAACTGCAGCAAAGGGCACCTTAGATCCCCACTAAAAGAAATGGGAGGTGATTTGAGAAGCAACCAGCCCCCAACACAGAACAAATCCAACACTGCCCATTAATCACCCTCACCAGGCACTGCTCAATTCACTCCCTCACATCCCTTCCCACAGGCACAGGTGACATCCACACGTGTCCTTCTGTCCCAAAACAGGGACACCCAAAGCAGCACAGGTGTGAAGGCTGTTGGAGATTCCAACTGAGACATCAAGATGATAACAGAGAGTCATGGAATATCCTGAGTGGGAAGGGTCCCACAGGGATCATCCATCCCAGCTCCTGGCCCTGCACAGACCCCCAACACTCCCACCCTGTGCATCCCTGGCAGCGCTGTCCAAACGCTCCTGGAGCTCTGGCAGCCTCGGGGCCGGGACCATTCCCTGGGGAGCCTGGGCAGTGCCCAGCACCCTCTGGGGGAAGAACCTTTCCTGATCTCCAGCCTGAGCCTGCCCTGGCCCAGCTCCAGCCGTTCCCTGGGTCCTGGCCCTGTCACAGGGAGCAGAGGTCGGAGCTGCCCCTCGGGAGGAGCTGCAGCCCCCGCTGAGCTCTGCCCTCAGTCTCCTTCTCCAGCTGAACAATCCAAGTGCCCTCAGCTGCTCCTCAGACCCTTCCCCATGCCCATGTCCCTCCTCTGGACACTCTCCAACAGGTTTAGATCCGTCTGATATCGTGGCTGCCCCCAGGACTGGACATGAGGCCCCACCAGTGCAGAGCAGGGCAGGAACACACTCCCCTTCTGCTCCTTAGTTCTATATCCACTAAATCCAGCAACATCTTATCGGAGGGGGTAAAAAGCCTTGCTACATCCCTTTTTAGGTGCAATTGTTACCAGCTCAGCCACAACAACAAGAACATCTCATTTTTGCACTGTATGGTCTGCTGACTGACTCAGCTGGCACAAATCACAGCTGCAGGAACCGCGTCAGGTGAGTGAGAGGAAACACAACACTCGAGCTCAGTCCTACCCATGCCTGTTGAAAATATACAAAATACACCAAGCTCTTCATCTTTTAATGCTTGGACTCAATGATCTTAAAGGTCCTTTCCAACCTGAGTGATTCTACCAGGAGCCTGTCACTCTCAGGCACGTTAAAGCACACCAAACAACCTCAGAAAAAAAAATTAAGAGGCACAAAAGCACTCGAGCAGAGGCTCAAAAGCCACATTAGGCAGCACATTTCCCGTGGCAGGGGCTGTGCCCACCAAGGCAGCTGGACACGGCACCGGCCGGGCTCGGCCTGGGCACGCTCCGGTCACACAACAACGCACCTGAGGCCGCGGTTGGAGCGGCCAAAGCGGCCGCCACACGGCTGTTACCGAACGTCTCACCGCGAAACGGCTCCAGGGCCGTTATCCCCGCACCTGCCTCCCGCGCGGCCCTGCCGGCAAAGCGGCCTCAGCATCGCAGGCTTCAGCGAGCGGGTAAAAACCGCTGCGGCCACGGGCCCACCGAGACCGAGGAGTGCCCGGAGCCGGCTGCAGAGGCGAGTGCCGCCGGTGCTCGCCGCTGTTCCCCGGGGCC